>FJOG01000001.1:274383-374620 GCA_900073065.1 Phialocephala subalpina
TTTTTTATCGATAATAAAGTATTAAAAAGAGTTAATAATAATTAAAAGAATTAATTCAATATATATTATAAATCAAAAAAAACATTAAAACTTTTAATAATAATAATTAATTCTTTTAAAATTTAAAGCTTTTATAATTTTAGCGTTAAAAGCACTAAAAATACTAAGTTTATAAGCGTTTATTTTTATTTGCGTAATAATTTTTATATTAATAATATAAAATTTTTTAAAAGATTACTCGAAGTATTAATATATTTCGAAAGTAATAAAATAAACGGATTTACTTCGAGAGTATATTACTTATCGAAAACTTCTTTTAAAGAAGATTTTTTCTCGATTTTAATTCGCTAAAAAAAGTTAATTAATCTAAATTTGATTTAAAATTCGTTTAAATCGAAATTAAAATAATAGTTTTAAATTATATTTTTTAAGAAAATTTTCGCGCAATTTTTTAAGTTACGAAATAACGTATAAAGTTTATATAATATTTATACTCGTTAATTATATTAAAAGTATTTCGAGAGTTATATATACTTTTTTATAAAAGCTTTTTTTATTATTATATTTTTCGTAATTCTTCGAATTAAATTTCGATTTATATTTATATTAAAAGTTTATTATTAAATATTTAAAATAATAAAAATAGCGCTTAATTATAAACTAAAAAATATTAATCTTTTTACGAAAACGCTTATTTAAATTAATACGCTTGGTATTTTTACGCTTTTTACTCGTAATAAAAATAAAAAAAGCAAATTAAATAAAAGTAATCAATATATCGAATAAAAATTAAAAAATTAAAAGAAGTTTATAAAGTTTAATTACGGAAATATAAAATAATTTAAAGAGATTAAATATAAAAAGAATATCGCTCGATTATATAAAAAAAAGTCCGAAGTTTTATTTCGCGATTTTAAAAAATTATATTATATCGAATTAAAAATAAATTACTTTGATTTTAATTAATTAAATAGTATAAAACGCTTGCGATTATAATTCGAATGCTAATTAGCCTTTTAATTATAACGCTTTATTAAGAAACGCAATACGAGAATTATATTATAAAAATTTAAATTTTATTTAAAAAATTATTTATTTTTTTTGAAATTTAAAGAATTTTTATTAAAATATATAAAAGTCTTTATATTATTCTACGTATAAAAAGAGTAAATTATTATTTTATTTACTAATTAGCGAGATAATTATTACTATAATTACTATAAAAATATAATAAGTTCTTATTTTTAATTTCAATTTACAAAAAGATTTTTTTTATTTATATATTCTTACGATATATTATTAATAAATTACTAAAATCGATTTATCGATTTAATGGAAATAAACTAATTAAAAGGTACTCTTATTTTGTATTTATATAACTCGAACTTTATAAAGGACATAAAAACAATAAAAGTTTATAGTAATTATTATAAAGAGTTAATAAAGCTTATAATAGAAATTTGATACCAAGGATAATATTATAAGGAGGGGGAATCATATTACGTATAAAATTAAGTATTTTATTTGCGTAGCTTTTAATTGGCTTATAATCACCACCCAAAGTTGCGTAGCCTTTATAATTTACGTAAAGCTCGCGTAAATTTACGCGTAATATAAGAAGTTTTACAAGGGTTATATAGTTATTATTCTTAGGTTATTATTTTATATATAAAAGCTTTTTAAATCTCTAGTAAAAAGACAAAGATTAATCTAATATTAATTTGATTTATTATTATCTTTTTTTATTTTATACCTTATATTTTTAAATAGTTAATTAAATATATTAAAAGAAAATAAAAATTTATAATTATAATTATAAAAATAAACAAATAAATCGAATTTAAAGAATAATAAACTATATTAATTTAAAATAAAAAAAGGATTAAAATATAAGAAATAATATTTAATATTTATAATTAGAATGATTTTATAGAATATATTAAAGGGGTAATTATTAATTAGTCGAAAATTATAAGAATTAATACCAAATTATTTATTTATTTATATTCGTATATTATAATATTAGTTAATTACTTTTTGAATAAATTATTTACGCGATAATTAAATTAAAAAATATTACTCGATTTCTTTTAATAATACTTAAGAATTAAAAACTTAAAATTAATTATTACTTATTTATATACTTACGATTATAAAGCGTTTTCACTAAAAAAAAACATTTTAAAACTCGATAAATTAAAAGTATATACTTAAATTGATTAATTAGTTAATTACAAAGGAATAAATATTTTCTTTATATAGGTTTTATTTTTACGACGAGTAATTATTACGCGTAATATTACGTTCGATAAGTTTTCTTTCTACGATTTAAAGAATAAGATTATTATGAAAGGGTAAACTTCTTGGAATCAATTCTAATGTCTGCGAACTATATAAAAAGTTGCCTAAAGAACTAAGAATACAAGATGCCAAATCTCTTAATATATCCAAGACCGAGTCACGTGTAGCACTAGGCCCGATCTGGAATAACAACACTAGTAACCAGTAACCAGATCACTTTGCCACACTATTCTCACGGAAATCGAAACTCTATAACTAATCAAAATCATAAAGCTAATAAATATTCTCGAGGTCGATTATAACGACTTTATTTTAAAGCTTTTTAAAGTAAAAACAAAATACGAACGTTTAATTAATACTTTCGGTAATATTATCGTTATTAAAAATACTTTTAAAATATAATAATCTCAATAACTCAAAACTTTAAAACTTATACTAAAGTTTATATTAAAGTTTTTATAATTTCCGATTATAATTAATATTCTCGATATTTTAATATTATAATTATTATTTATCTTTAAATTAAATTAATTATTATAAAATAATTTTATTAAATATATATATACTCCAAATAATCTTATTATCGACTTTAATAACGGTTTATCAAACGATTTAATTTCTATAGAAACATCAAAATCTCGTGATATAATTTAATTTATAATATTATTTACTATATTTATTTACTCGAAGAAACCAATTTATTTAATCTTAATAAATTTTTTATAAGAATATATACAAACAAAGAAACGCGTTTACAAGTAAATAAAACGTTTTTATTTTATCTAATAATTCTAATACCCATTAGCTTTTTATATTATTATTATATTAATAATTAACTAAATATATTAGCGTTTATATAAAACCAAACTCTTTTTAATACTAAAAAACATTTATAATCTCAAATAAAACTTTTATTTTATTGGTTTTTAAATTATTATATTATAAGAATATATTAAATTAATCGAGAAAAATACGTTCGAAATAATCAATAAAATAATACTAAAGTTAATTAGTTTATTATTTATATAAATACTCATTTATAAATTTAATATAAACAAATACCTTTTTAAATACAAAGTATAACTAATTACTAAAGGAGATTTATAATAATATAAATTTGAGGAAATTTACGTTATAACGCTAATAGTTTGAATATTTCGAGTCTTAATAATAATTGCTATTTACTTCGACTTAAAGATAAAACAATTTAATATTATTAATACCTTCGATTAAATACAAATTAACGAGTTAATTTACACTAATTTCCCCGATAAATACAAGGTTTTTAATAAGAAACTCAAGTTTAATATAGCCTTTTACGATTTAATGCGATTATTAATTTTATAATTTAACGATATCTTTACTAAATATAAAACCTTTGGCCTAAAGCTTATACTCGAATACGTTTATTTCTTCGTTAGTAATAAATTTATAATCTTTTTCTATATCGATGATATTTGTATCCTATATTATTAGCGAGATTAATTAGTTTACGAAGAATTTCGATCGAAGCTAATAGTAATATATAAAATAAAAAGCTAAAAAGTTAAAATAGTTTTTAAATATACGAATTATAAGAAATAAAATAATACGCAAAATTTAATTTTATTAAAACGCGTATATCGATAAAATAATTAAATGGTTTAAAAAATTATTTACGAAAAAAATACTTAAAGTTCTTATTAATTTTACGAAAATTTTCGTTCAAAATCAAGAATAAATTACTCTTATAAAAATCGAGGCCTACTAATAAATCTACGATTTCGAAACCTATTTAATTATAATCTCTCGATTAAATATAATATACGCCATTTTATTACTAATAACGTTTCATATTAACTTAGTACTTAAATACTAATAAACTATTAACAATTTATTAAATTACTTCGAGAATACGAAATATTTAACTTTTAAACTCGAGGATATACGCGCGTTTATTTTAATTCTAATAATAAGCTCAATTATAAATCTTTAAAGAGCTATAAATAATACTTTTCTAATTAACGATTCTAATACTCGCAAAAATACTAGAAGATATATCTTTTAACTATTCAATAATACGATTAATTGGAAAAACGGTTAATAGGATATAATTTCTATATTTATAATAAAAGTAAAATTTAAAACTCTCGTTTTAATTTACACGTAATTATTATAATAATATAAATTCTTTAGTATTTTTAACTTAGATTTTTCTAACGACAACGTGATTTATTGCGATAATTTATAGATTATTCGTTTTATAATAAAAGAATTTTCGAAATTTATTATAAAATTATAATACGTTAATATTTATTAATATTAATTACGCGAGCAAACAAAAAACGGAGCTATTAATATCAAATGGATTGGCACTAATAAAATAATCGCAAATAGTTTTACTAAGGCTTTATTACGCCAAAAGCACGAATTTTTCTTTAAATATTTTAATTTTATCGATATTAAATACTTAATTAATTTTTAAGAGCTTATTATTAACCCCGTTCAAATAGTTATTATAATTGCCATTACTTTATTATAGTGAAATATATTTCCGAGTAATCTAATATTATTTATTTCGATTATAATATTTAATATATTCTTAACGCGTTTAACGCGTATTTTTATTATATTCCGATTTTTATTTACTTTCGCGTTTTAATATTAAATTATTATTATTTTCGAGATTACGCGATTTCTTTGATATTTTCTTTAGATATGAATTATATTCGTAATATTATAATCTTTACTTTTTTGATTACTTTATTACTTTCTTATTTAGACTTTATTTCTATAGCTTTTAAATACTCTTTTAAGTTTAGAAAGATTAGTAAACTAGCCTTTCTAAAGGGTATATCAATTAAAGACTCGTAATTTGTGACGATAATCTTAATGCGATAAAGAAATTATAGTATATTAGTATAAAGTCGCATCATTAATTATGCATTATCTCACTAGGCGGTTTGGCCTAAAGCCGATGTTCTAGCGAGAGCACTATATCAAGTAGATATTTCTATTTAGCTAGATAGACAGATTTGACATTAATACTATACATTTTGCCTCCAGCCGCTTCCGCAACTGATAACTCCTTTCACTGGCTACGGATTGGAGTTCAAGCGCGGTTACGATTGCAGCGTGACTCGTCGAGTATACCATAAGATGCCTCTTGCATTGGTCAGAGAGGAGCATATTCAAGACGTCTCCGCAACACACCCGAACGAGGTCGATGTCACTCCCAGGGATGCACTCGAGACGGAAGCCAAGAAGATTGACCCGCCAACCGCGAGCCCAGAGCCTTTGAACCCCAGAGTGGTAAGCGAAAACTGGCCTAGTACTGCCAATCCGCATCTAATTTTGAACAATAGGGCAAGAGGTGTCAAGACTGGACCCTTGAGTATATTCAGTGGTTGATCAGTCGTGGATATCTGACCTCCGAGGCACTCGCTGTCTTAGATGCTGCGAAAGCACTTGAGACTCGCGCCTAAATTTGTTTATTGGATGGAAATCACCTTATCTCGCTTATCGTGTGTGAGGGGTAGGTTGAGGATGTGGTGTTCGAGTTGGGGAAAGGAGGGGGTCGAGGAAGGGTAGATATTGTTGGTTTGGTGGGGGTCGTTCTTGGTTTTTTAGTAAAATGATGCGAGGGAAGGGGAGGGGACGTACGTTTAGGTCGTAGAGTTCGTGTTCGTTGGTGCACCAGACTGAGTAGTAGAGATTATAGTTCTTCGAGATGAGTCTTAGGGCTTTGTAAGTGTTGGTTGGCCCGTACGAGACTTGAGTAGTCAGTCAATTGAGTTGATATTAGGATATCTGCAGATTGGAAGACTCACCAATTCTCCCGTCATCAAGTGAGAACTTATGAACTCCCTCAGGGATACTCCGTCCCCAAAACTCAACATTCACATGCTCCTGCCTCTTCTCCTTCGCCTCTAGAATCACCTCTTTCTCCAGCGAAATCGGGCTTCCATCCAATCCCTCCCATCCCACCTTCCCGCCCGCAATCTTCAGAATCGTAGGTCTGAGATCCGTATGCGCAGTTACGACATCAGCTTCTCCAACTGGGACACCAGGACCTCGAATGATAAGCGGGATGTTGATATCTTCTTCAAATTCACATTCTTTGCCAGGATTGAGTCGGTGCTGGGAGATGTGATAACCGCTATCTGTAGAGTAGATAATGTATAGTATTCCGTAGTCATCGAGACGGGTCACCAGGCTTTCGACTAGTTCGTCAACGGCTTGAAGGGCTTGGTGTCACGGGTCAAGTGATTCGATAATCGAACAAGAAGCGTCTGTATTCAAAGAGAATAGAACTAAAGAGAGAAGAAGAAAAAAAGAAAAGTTCTCCCCCTCGTACGAGGTAAATAAATAAATATGGGTTGCCCTAGGAACCAAGTGGTCCGTGGCATTGCAGGTGTTGTTAACACTAAGAGTTCTTATAAGGGTTTTAACCCGTCACATTACCCGCCTTCCCCTCGTGGAGGTTCGAGATCCGTTATACGGGCTAGATATCTATTAGGTCAACAGGTAGTATTCAAGATAATCGATGCCCTTCCCCATAAGGCTTACCCTATGTTTATATACAGTGATTAGAACAGACATCTAATGGTAGTACGCCAGCTTGCCACTGGATCTACACCCCATAATGTCATACGCTTGCAGATTCCGCATATCACAGCAAATCCTTTTGCCACATTATACTGTGAGTTCTAACATGTGATTCTGAATCATCACAGTATCTTAAGGATAAGATTATATAAGTCTAGCAATTTATTTACTACGTAGAAATAAGCTAGTTCTCTATACCTACCTATGGTTATTTCTACTCTTACTATATACTAGATGTAATAAGTTAAGACCCGTATAAGAACTCTTAGTATTAAGAACACTTGCAATGCTACGAACTACTTAGTTCTTAAAGTAACCCACATTTATTTACCTTATATAAAGAGGAGAACTTTTCTTTTCTTTCCTTCTTCTCTCTTTAGTTTTATTCTCTTTAAAATACAGACACTTCTTATTTAATTATTAAATCACTTAACCTATAACACCGGACCTCTATTAGGTGTAATTGGCTAAAAAGCGAGAAGCCAAAACACGTGACGATGTGGTAAATCTTGCTCAAGATGCTCAGGCTGCTCAGGGGTGCTCAGGGTGCCCAGGTTCCTCAGGCGAGTCGACTGAGCCAAGGGTGAGCCGAGGATGATTAGCGCCTGAGCAAGAGCAGCAAGCCTACTAACCCCATACGGAACACCAGAATGGGAAAATTGATCCATGATACCTTGAAATTGCTTCCGAATTCAAATGTCTGCACAGCGTACTTCGCATTCGGCGAGAGGAAGTTTGCAAACCCGAATCTAAGCTCCGGAAGCAGGACCATGTATCGACGGCGCAGCTGAAAGCCTTTACTAGCGGTTGCGAGAACGTCCTGAACTCCATCAGGACCCTCCTGAAGAAGTACAATGGGTTGAAAGCCGGTAGCCAAGTTGGGATGGGGAAAAGGTTCAGGCACCGTTTTGGGTTCGGGTCTAAAGTAGGCGAACTTGGAGTTATACGGGGCAAGCTCATCACCTATACATCGACGATTTCGGTCCTTATCGACACGATGCAGCTTTGAGGCACGGAACAACTCCAGAAGACAGTCGAAGGAGGAATCGCAGAAGTCAGAAGGGATGCCAGAAGGGAATTCGGGGCTCGGCGGGGTGAAATGTACACAATTGCATCACGCAATCGAGCGAGCGAACGAGTGGGTGCTACCAGAGTAGCCAATAAGTCAGTTAACTGATCAACTGACTGATGACTGATTATAATACGCCAATAATTTGGCCATTTTTATTAGCTCAGTCCGTCAGTTAAGTAATCGTCCAACCGATCATTAAATTATCAGTTGACAGCTTTTATTTTCGTGATTTTAGAGTACTTTTAAGTAGGATTTTTGGTGTTTCGAGGGGGATTTCGGGTCGGAAAAACTTAATAAAAGGCCTCTAATTAGTTATTTTAAGCGAGCCAAAACACAGGAAAAGCCTTTTTTCTAAGGCTTAAATCACGTAGTATAAGGCTACGTGCTTCCTCAGCCCTTTACTTTATATAGGCTACATATAAAGGAGCTTCGCTCTTATCTTTAGATAGTACACACAATGCATACTCTATTATACTTTCTAATAGAAAAGTAAAGCGTTATAGTATTAAGGAGCGTTAAATAATTAGTAAAAGCGTAATGCGATCGCTAATTTAATAAATTTTGCTTGAAATTAATATATCCTCAAATTTTACTTTCAGCTTATCAATTAACTGATCGGTTTATCATTTAAGTCAGTAAGTTGACCAGTTTTTCATCCGTCAATCAGTTGGCCATTTGGCCAACTGATTGACTGACTGACTGACGTATTGGCCACTCTGGGTGCTACACCATCCTACTTGTCGTTGTCGACATATGCTGGAGATGATAAGAGAGCATGGCAAGATTTTCGATGAGAGCCCATCAAGAACGGTTTTCAAAGCAAGTCCACAAGGACGTTCTCCTAGCCTACATGCTGAGATTGGAAGAGAGCGGAATTCTGGACCACGAGCATGATACGGCTCTGGCTTCCAAGGAATCGACCGCATGGGAAATGAACCAGGCTATCCCGGACATTCGAGTTGCGAATATCAATGAGTCTGTTGCCCTGCTCTCCTTGGACACCTCGTCGGAGGCGGAGACATCTGAAGATGACATGTCGGAAATTGGCGCACAAGAGGAAGAAAGTGGTGAACTCATACAGAGCGTGACCGGTAATGACACGCCAGACGATGAAACCTCGGACGATAGTCTCTGGGAGGATGATACATCAGAGGCAAAGCGGAGTAGTGTACGATCCAAGAGAAGAGCGACAGTCGAGGAATTGTCGGAGGAAGAAACTTCAGAGGATGAGGAGTCAGAAAATTTCAATGGTTTGCTTCAGGAAAGTTCGGAAGGCAAAGTTGGCCAATTCGAGACCATGCCACTAAGCTTTCCTGCCGACCAAAGGACAAAAGATTCCGGGGATACTATACCTCCACAATCCAAAGCTAGTGGAGAGTATGACTGGAATGTGCGCAGTGAATATGGTTGGAGTTTGTGTAAGCTCGATGCATTTGGCAAAGCTTAACGTGAACTGGCCGAACGAATCTCAATAAATACAGAGGTCACAGAAGGCCGAGAAAGAGGAGAAGTCGCTCCGTCTTTTAAATGAAGGTTCCGTTCTGGTGTATTGGTTTTCAATAGTCTCACCATTTCGACACAGTCATTGAACAGCATGTGGCTCTCTATTTACTATCTATCCCAAGACGCTGTCATCTCGAAACCAAGAGAAAATATCGAGTCAGTCGGAAATCGAAGGTATCTGCGACGACTTGGCGTGAGTGACGTCCTTGCAGATGCCATGTCGATATATGGGGCCCTACATATCTACCGCGGCAATTATACATTTCGAAACGGTATACCATCCTACTCAGGCCAGACTATGATCGACCGTCGGCTTGTTAGCCCGGAGGCTTTGGAGCAAGGCAAGGAACAATATCAAGCGACAAATGATTATGTTATTGTCTTCCGCGCTTTGAGTGAGCAAGCCGCCGCACATAGGTATATGATGATGACAAAAACGATCAGAGAAAGAAGCGAGATGAGCTTACCGGATTGGCTCGAGCACTTGAGATCCCAATGCTCTTTACCGTCAGGCTCAGCCGTGATCATATACTCATATTGGGTTCAACGAAAATCGCCAATTTTGCTGCCTCCAAAATATCTGTAGCAGCCTCACCCGCTGAGGGGTGCCGCATCGTTTGCGAGTACAGTACGATATCCTGTTGCCGAAAGTCTCGGAGTCAGTATACTTCTTTCAGTCGTTTTAGAAAGTTCCAGCAGTAGTGGGACATTCGCCTAGAGTAACAGCACGTCTTCAGGCTCTAGAGACAGCACTGGGAGGGAAGCACGGCTCCGAGACGGCTAGCCTCACAGTACAGCGGGCATGAATTGCGCTTTGAGTCCGACAGAGAGCTGTAGACCCGAAGATGAAGACTCGAACTTGTTCCTCGAAACAAATATGCACAGCAACCTTCCCTCAGACATGCTCAAAAGACAAGGCTATGTCGCTACCCAAGGCATCCTGAGTGGTCTCGACCACGTGCCTTCTGCATTAAGCCCAAATAGGACTTCCGAAGGACACCAGAGAGCCTTCTTGAAAACTCAAATCGTACAGCAAGATTTCCCAAGACACCAACTCTCAAAATCTTCAGCTGACATTCTCACTTCCACTCAATTGGCGCGCCACGTGGAAACGTAAAATAGAAGCAAAAACCCTCTGCGTCAAAAACCTCAAGAACATCCAATCGCGCTAAAAACCGGTGAGACATAAGCTGAAAAAACTATCGTTTTTGCTTTTCACAAGCCAAGCGAGCTCGGTCGATTGCAGAACTTTGCACATGTCTCACCGAGGACCAGTGACGATAACGACGACAACACCACTATCTTCAGGGTTGGGGCTTGATAGCTGATGATGGAGTGGCCAATTCGCCATCAACGATAGAGAAGTTATGCCATTTTCTGCCATCGGGACTACTAGCTTCATGGTTTGAGCTTGGGAATTGGGGCGGAGGGGTCGTTCACCCATGTACGGCTGGCATCCCAAGCTCGAGAGATGGAGCTGCGATGGTGTCACTCGGCCCTCCATGACCGATTTGTTGCTTCTTTCTTTTCATGATAAGGCCCTCTCCTTGCCCTCGCATCCATCTCTTCCTCATCATCCCTATCTTCTCTGAGCAAACTCTCTCGTCTTTCATTCAATACACGTATCCTCATCCTATAACTTCCACCAGCAACCATGGCTTCATACGGAAACAACGATTCCAGCGATAGCTACGATGACCAGTCATCTGGCAACCAGCAATCTGGGTATGGTGGGGCGAACTCCAACCAGCAATCTGATAGCTATGGGAGCTCGGACAATCCGGAGTCTTCCTATGGAAGTTCCAAGAAGCAATCTGGAAACCAGGACCAAGATAGCTACGGGAGTTCCAACAATCAGGACGCTAGCTATGGAGGTGCAAATTCGAACAACAACAGCAATGAGGACTCGTCCAATGGAAGCTCCAAAATACAATCTGGTAATCAGCGATCCGACAGCTATGGGAGCTCCAATAACGACAATGAAGGTTCCTCTTATGGCAGCTCCAACAATCAATCCGATAGCTACGGGAGCTCCAATGATGACAATCAGGATTCTTCCTATGGGAACTCGAAGAAACAATCTGGAAATCAGGACGAAGATAGCTACGGAAGCTCCAACAAGCAGTCCAGCAACCAAGACAGCAGCTACGGGAGCTTCGATAACCAGGATGCCGATCAATCTACTGGATCTTCAGGACAGCAGGCTCGTTCCCTTCTCACCCCATCCCATATTTCCTTACACTTGCATATCTGATCATGCTAATTCGTGTTTCACAGAATGGACAAAACCAGCAAGCCCAAGCCCAGCCCCAATCCTCCTCCTCTGATCAACAACAACCTCCTCAAACCCAACAAGATCAGGGTCAAGGAGGACAGCATAAGAGCAGCGGAGGAGGCTACCTCTCCCAAGGACTCAACTTTCTTGAGCAGAAGACTGGTCATAGCTTGAGCCAGGAGCAGAATGATGAGATTTCTACTGGGGCTAAGGGGGCTTATGAGAAGTTCTCTGGGTGAGTTGGCCTTTCTTTTGGGTGCCCACTTATGCTTAGTGGAACAAGCGATATCCAAAATCCTCCTCTCCAACTTCAGAGCTGACGAGTTACGTGGTAGGAAATCGGCCGATTCTTCATGGTAGATGGGACTCAGAAAACCTGAGAATGTTCCTCGGAGGGAGGGACATTTGCTAGGGTCGTCGGTACTTCGTTACATTACAGGCCAGCTAGCTAACAGACAGCAATATACGGAGAAAGAGGACAATGGACATCATATTTACCAACCAACAACAAACTCCATGCTCCAAAACTTTCCGCCCATATGTTGCCCATCGTGAATTTTCGTTCCCAGCCGACGCTGCCACCGTCCCTCCCCGCTCCACTCTACCAATCCTTGATCCCCTCCTCACTCATAGCAAAGGGCTCTCCACCAGCCGACATCCTCGCATTACTAATCTCCCACTCGAACTCTTTCAACGCCCTAATTTCACTCCCCACAAACAAGCCTCCAATCAGGCCGTCAATAACACCAGCTCCCAGTCCCAATGTGCTGAGTAGCATCAACAAAAACGCCACGAAGTTTCTCGGGCTCCACCATACTGCTATTAAGCATCCAATACTGACAACTACTTGTCCCACGAAATGATAAAGTCGTAGCCGTCGCTGCCGACGTTCCCGACGATTGTATTTATGAACCATAGCAAGGATCTCGTCATACGTCTGGACTGGTAGATGGTTGGTTGAGGGGCGGCGGAATTGAGAATGGTATGAACGTCTGAACTCGCTGGCAGCTGGAGACTGGAGATACACCCCATCTGCAACCGCAACATCCTCCTCCTTATTAGCATCCGTTTGAAGGGCTCGAGAATGCACAAGCTTAACTTCGACGGAAAAGTGGTCGCTAAGTGAGCATTGGAGTTCAGGATGTCGCATTAGCATTCCAACCTTAGCATCTTTGATGATCCAGCCTCCTCGTTCGGGATGTGAAGCATCGAAGCCAGTGCTGGCGAATATATAGTCTAGGCGCTTGGCTTTTGGGTCTATTCTATCCATTGGGACATCGATGGGTGGTTTGTTTGGTCCCAGGCGCTTCTGTTGGCCTTTGTTCCACCTCCATGTGTTGAGGACGCTATCGCATGTAGCTCCGTTCTCGTGGATGTTGATCTCGGCTGTTGGTATTGGTCTTCGTCGTGCTTTTTCGACCGGGTCGATCGCTGCTCCGACTGATGAGTCGGGATGTAGAAGGAGCCAGGCGTCTTTCACTGGGGAGTGAGTGCTGATCAGACGGTGGGCGAGGGATTGTGGGATCATGTTGAAGTCGCCGAGCCCCAGGACGAGGTGGCCTCTTTCTGCTGCTCCTCGCATCAACTTGGCTATTTCCCATGCTTGTGCGGTTCGATGGCAGATGTATGAATCATGGGGTTCTCGTTCGTAGGGTGCATGGAGCTAATTCTGTCAGCTTGAGCTCAAGTTCTGCTTGTGGACTACTTACATGCGTAGTGAAGACTTCCATGACATCTTTCTCTTCAGGTCCGTATCGTATCCTCGCAGATGCAACTCCTTTCCCGACATACCAGTCACCCCTGAAGAAAGCTGTTGGTCTTCCATTGAGCGGATACCGGAACATGTTACTCTCTTCAATTGGCCATTTCGACAAAATTGCAAGTCCTCCACCAAATATGCCGCTGTAGTAGAACTTTCCATATGGCAGAATATGCTTCGTCTCCGCGCGAATGGCCTTGTAGTCCTGCTGAGTCCAGCATTCTTGTAAGCCGACAACCTGAGGAACTGGATCTGCAGCTGCAATTCGTTTTCCAATCTCCAGCATACGCTCTTGTCGAAACTTTGCAAGATACTTCAGTCCCCAGCAGTTGAGTGAGATAACATTAATCTCTGTCGGCAATGGTGCATCCATGGTTACTGGTGGTATTGCTTCGTCCATTGGGGGAGCGGGGAGATTGAATAGGCAATCGCCTAGAAGAAAAGGAGAAGGTTTGATTTCTATAACTGGCAGGTATATCCAGACATTGTGTCAATAATTGTTTCAATTGGGGAATCGATCAATATCTTGGGACGAAAATGGAAGATTCCGAAGATCAGAGTGTTTGAGAAGTCCGAAAATGTATGAGCCCCTCAAATGACGATTTTGTCCCTATTCTGGGGACGACAAGGATGCTGAAGCTTAGATCGCTAGCGTTAATCTTATTTTACACGTGCACTTAGAGGCGCGTCTACCAAGAAATATATTGCGGTCATCGGCTTCAACATCAACAGCATACCAGACACAATGTCAGATTTCGACTCCCCAGTAGATACCCCTCAACCTACGAGCCACCGTCGAACCAAGAAGCGCAGCAGATACGATGACAGCGAAGTCTCTACGCCGCGCGACAGCTCTCCAGATGAGCTTGCAGACCCGAGGGACCACCAGCAGTATCGTTCGTCGAGACAGAGTGTAGGACAGAGAGACTCAGCCCCTCGTCGCAGAGCCCACTCTTCAGATGGGAGCCTCGATGAATTAGATGACACATACCACGAAAGACATGAACGACGTAGAGATCACTCGAACAGAAGCAGCCCAGAAACTCCCGACTCGTCGCATTCCTCGCCCCGCGCTCTCTCGCCTCCCTCATACAGATCTCTGAAGCTCAACTACCGGTGCAAATTCAAACTGAAAGGTCATAAGAAGGGTGTTGCTCAAGTACGGTTCTCACCAGACGGACGGTGGATTGCTAGCTGTTCGGCGGACGGTACAATCAAGGTCTGGGATGCTGCAAATGGGAAGCACATGCGGACGTTAGAGGGACATTTGGCCGGTGTTTCGACCATAGCATGGAGTTCGGATTCAAATACGATAGCTTCTGGCTCGGACGATAAGACGATCAGATTATGGCACAGGGCGACTGGAAAAGCATACCCCGCACCTCTCACAGGACATCACAATTACGTCTACTCATTAGCATTTTCGCCGAAGGGCAATATGCTAGTCAGTGGAAGCTACGATGAGGCTGTGTTTTTGTGGGACTTGCGACAGAGACGGTTAATGCGAAGTTTACCAGCCCACTCCGATCCAGTTGGTGGGGTAGACTTCATCAAGGATGGTACCTTGGTCTGTAGTTGCTCTACCGATGGACTTATGTATGTTTTACGATGCCGTTTTTGAGATGCATACTGACTTGAGGTATAGACGAGTATGGGACACGGCAACAGGCCAATGTCTCCGGACTCTCGTACACGAGGATAACCCCCCTGTAACAACAGTGCGTTTCTCACCCAACGGTCGATATATCCTTGCATTCACACTCGACTCTTGCGTACGACTCTGGGATTACGTCTCGGGCACAGTCAAGAAGACATACCAAGGTCACATCAACAAGAAATACTCTCTAGGTGGTGCATTCGGCGTTCATGGCTCAGATGGCTTCATTGTAGCTGGCAGCGAGGACGGCGACATCCTGTTTTGGGACGTCAAGACCAAGGAGGTGGCACAAAGAGTATCCAAGGCTCACGAAGGTGTTGTCTGTTGGGTTGACACTACCTCTGGATCAGACGCTACAATAGTGAGCGGTGGTCTTGATGGCACAGTCAAGATATGGGTCAATGTTCCTGAAGATCATGAGTCCAACGACATCAATGGCGTGAGGTCAGAGCGCGAGGATGGTATTGATGCTGATATGGTGGATGTTAAGATTGAGGAGGGGGATGGATATGATGATACCCCGAGAGACGATAGGAGCCTTGATGGCCGAATCCACGATAGTCCTAGTAGTCCTGTTCCGGATATGATGGACGAAGACTAGACTAATGAATCAAAGATCACAAGCCAAGGATCCAGTCCCGGTCAAGGCTATAGACGTGGAAGTGTCACTGGCAGAATGACTGGTCGAGGAAAAGCGATTGTCATGGCGGAATTCCGCAAACCACTGAGATTCACAGTCATACGCTCAAGCGAACTTCGTTACTGTTAAACGTTGAACGTTCCCATTGCGCGAATTTTTACAAGGCATCTTCTCAGCTGAGCTTCGCCAACCTGTGAGAAGCATTTCAAGAAGAGCATGGGGTGCCTAGCTGAACATGCTTAGAAGCATAATCATTCTCCCGACCTCCAGATCTACAAAGCTCCGCGACCTCCACGAAATTGTATGATGGTTTCCCAAGAGTTCATTGTGCGTCTACATCTCATTTGGTTCTATGATTGATGTTACCTGCGGGTTGGCGGGCTCGGCGGGTAGTTGGCGGGGAAAGTGGCGGACTTCCGCTCAATTGTCCACCGGCCACCCATACATTGATGCATTTGGAAATTTTCAAATATTCTTCAAGTCCAAGTTGGACCCCGCCACTCGGGATATTTGCCTAGCCCGAGCATTATCTGATCTGGGAAAGGCTTCCTCTGGCGAGGGTTTTCAAATTCTGCTCATGCAGGTGCCTGTCAAACTGTCATGGTGACAGCTTTCCCATTCGTTCAATGGACCATTGCCCAATGAAGGTTGGAACCAGATTCAAATCTCGATTATGGCACGAATCGCTGCGGCAATTTCTTATTTGGAATTGATATAATATCAATCCGATTGCATTTCAAAGCATGACGAGCTTCGTCTTCGAGTCGAGCATAAGAACACCATGCAACATCTCCACTTCGTCAACGTACAGGCCAACATCGCTACGGATCTTGCTTTCGTTGATTGAATAGATTTCTCAGCAAGGCAAACCTCGATTCAAGGACAGAAGTATATAAACTTGAGCAGTTCTCTCAAGACGGTCAATAAAGCATTTTCACCAGACTCCCACCATATTCTCGATAGACAAGAAGACATTTAGAACACAACGACCTTACAGTCTAGCAAGAACAACCATACATCAACCAAAAATGGCAGAAACAACCAACGTCCTGATCACCGGTGCCAACAGAGGTATGTTTCTCCCTCCCCTCAAACTATCACACTAACTCCCCAACAAGGAATCGGCCGCGCCCTCCTCACAATCTACCTCTCTCGCCCAAACCATATCGTGATCGCCGGCCTCCGAAACCCCTCCCACGAAACTTCTCAATCCCTTCTGTCGCTCCCAAAAGCGTCTGGAACGACCCTCGTCCTCGTCAAAATCGATAGTTCAATTAATACCGATGCCGCATCTGCGATCAAAGTTCTGCAAGAAGAGCACGGCATTAAGCACTTGGATCTTGTCATTGCGAATGCAGGGACTGTAAATTATTTCGGCCCCACGATCGATATGCCTGTTGAAGAATGGTCCAAGACCTTTCAGATAAACACCATTGCTCCCTTCCTCCTCTTCCAAGCCACTTACCCCCTCCTCCAATCCACCTTGAAACTCAAGCACTTGATGGGGAAATTCGTATTCATCTCCTCAAGCTACGGATCCATAACCACAGCCTCAAACCCCTTCCCTTTCGATTGTGCACAATACGGCGCCTCGAAAGCTGCGATGAATTATGTGGCTAGGAAATTGCATGGGGAGGTGGAGGATGTTGTTGTTTTTCCGGCGCATCCTGGGTGGTTGAGTACTGAGGTGAGTGTTTAACTTTGTGGTCCTTGGGTACTTGTGCAGGATCTAAGTTAACGATTCATTAGATGGGGAAGCAGAGTGCGGGGATTAAGGGGTTGGAAGATAAGTTGGGGAGTGTGGAGGAGTCGACGAAGTTGTTGGTGGAGCAGATTGATGGAGCGACGAGGGAGAAGACCGGTGGAGAATTTGTCGTTTTTGATGGGAGTGAGCAGGCTTGGTAGGTTTGTGGTGAGCGGAGGGGCAGTGTGGGGATGGCTTGGCCGGGAGATTGAGAGCGTTGGGAAGGGGTATTCGAATAACTCGCATTGGCACTTTGGACTCTTTTTGTTTTATTTTAAAATTGATTTTCCTTGCTCAGGTCGACTTCTCGGAGTGAAGTTTTTAATGTTCTTAGTGATGAAAACTTTTCAAAGTCTATCCCCGTGATTCGCGACCTCAATGTTCCCACATCAAGAAGTACTCAATTCCCCACTGGCCAGATCCTTCTTCTCATTTGGGCCCAATGCCATCTCAATCCGCTCTTCTCCGCTCTGTTATCCATTCCCGCCATCTGACTTGGCTTCGAGCTCTCTGAACCAACGAGCTTTATAGCAGTGTTTGAATGAGAGCAGGCTCAACATCAAAAGTATGAGAACAGCTGTGGTGATGCCGACTACCAGGTCGGGCTTGGTATAAAAGCTGTTATATACAACAGTTGTAGTGTTGGTATATGTCGGAGTATGAGACACATTGTGCTCACATCATTTTCTTCTAGCCACGCTGCAAACTCGGTGGCATTCATGAACTCGAAAGGCATCTTGCGGAGTTTGGTTAACGTGATTTTGATAAAATTGGGAAGTTACATACCCAGAACATTGTGCTTGGCCGCTGAAGTGATGTTGTTGTAGACTTGGAGGTGCAAGTAATTACTTCAAATATGTAGTTGGTGCGAGTGATGAGGTATCATGAAGGCTGTCTATGATTTTATTGTGATTTTCTCTGTGGGGTTTGGTTAGTGAAATGATAACAGGCTGGTCTTTAGAACGCGGGCTGAAGGCCTGCCACGTGTCGAAAATGAGTTCTCGAAGCAAAGATTTTCGGGTAGTGTTCGAATCCTCTTTGAAAGTATAGTGCATTGCGATAAATCTCATTACTTCTCTGCTTCCTGAATGGAGCTCGTTTCCCTTACCCGGACTTTCCGCTGTCTTGTTTGATGACCTCGGCACCTCTCCACCGAAGAAATAAGTAGCCGATTTTGTTAAGGCGCCCAAACTCGACAATTCTGCAATATCCTCAACACGCAATAATTAATTCTTACAATATTTTTTCATGCGCATATACGTCCGCTAATTTTGCAGTACTCTCTAAGGCTGCATCAATTTTCGAGCGTGGGGTGTTGCGAAATAAAGTGCTGAGTACTTTAGATTTTGGTGTTCTCGCGTGCCAAAATCCGCCAGTTTTTTCTTCGCTGGAGAGGCACCCTCGCTTAAGAAAGGGGGAAGTAAATCCCGTGAATGAGCCAAGTTCAGAGGCATTTTAAATTGTTCAAGCATCCATCCTTCTTCTCGCGAGGCGTGATAGTAGAGTTTTGAATACCATCAGCACTGGCGTGAATGAATCTCAGGTGCTGAGCCAGACCACAGGCTAACTTCCGATTGCAGCATTCACAATCTCAACTTCAATTATTCCACTCTCCTCGTGAGGTCTATAAAATCTCAAGCTCTCGTGATTCTTCTCCCTCTTCCACATCGTCTTCGAACCTCTTACCTTCATCTACCACAACTCCAAAGCCCTAACTCCATCTTGATTTTCAACGCAGCCAAGAAACACAAACAAAAAACAAAGCCCAATCAGCAATCATGAAACGCCACCCCTACTTCCCCAACGCCTACGCCCAAGCAAGTGACAGAATGATCCCACCACTTCCGCAACCCAGTGAAGAAAATACTCCGAGCTCAAGCACAAGCGTACGAACAAGAGAGGCCAGTGTATATTGGTCATCCGTTGCAGGTGCCGCGGAGAGTTCTTCTTGAGCCTAGGGTAGGGTCGGGTCGATGGCCGACGATAGACCTCTTTGGTTGTTCTAGAATCTAAGTTATTATGGTTGAATGTTTAGTGAGTTCTGGGATTCTGAGTCCGCGCTGATGGGAATGTTGGTGGGAGCTCCTGGGACTAATTGAGAATTGTTATCTGAATGGTTTAGGCAGGCGATTGATAGACGAATGAGCGTTGGAGTTTTACACGTTGTTGCATTTTCCGATGTATAAGTTTTTTGAAAGTCGAAGTGTGAATGTTTGCAGTTTCAAGTATAAGCACAATTTGACCATGCTACTGAAGATTACACATTTTAATGAACAGGTGAACGCCAGTCAAATCCAGCAAACCTATAATGAAAATAGCTTCAAAAACGATCACAGCCCATAAACGATTGAGTGACCCAGAAAACCATGACCCAATTCAAAGAAACGATAATCTCCGCCCTTTTTTGGGTCTCCAGGCCGGGAGACAACCTGTTTTGTTTTCTCGGCGCCGATTCCAATGAAATAATGAAAATACTTTGATCTAATGAAAGATTGTCCAATAATGCGAGCATCGTGGGACTCTGTCCCTGCTCGCACAGTGTCAACCCCACCTGTTATTGTATAACAGCGACCGCGGTGGGATGATGGGCGCAACCCTTAACACTCCGAGCCAACTTATACATACGCATATCGCTAAGAGGAAAAACGCAAAAATCATCAGATAGAAAACAAGTGAAATAAATAGGGACCTCAAGAAACTAGTACAGAACGCGTGGCCAAGAAGGCTATCCATGGAATCTCTCCATATGCCGTGTCAAAAGATCCGGACGAGTGAAGCCATGCCCAGCTCTTCTTGATGGACAATTGTTGACAGGACATTGGTATCTCGGCGCTTGAGGATTATGTTGAGCTAGATGGCGTCGAAGGTCTTTTGGGAGATTGAAATTCCATGAGCAACCAGAAACCGGACAAACATGGGCATGCCTGTATGTTTGGATATGCCGACTATCAATTTATTAGACGTGCAAAGACCAAAAGGGTTGAAGGGGAGGTACGAACGTGAGTTTTGTTTGCTCAGTAAAGGTTCTTGGACAATTTGGACACGTGAACCGAACAGTTGATGAGGGTGTGTAAGGGCCGACGCCTTGGATGCTTGGTGCCGCATCCAAAGTTCGAGATGGTGGTGTCAAGGATGGAAGCCGGCTTGACATTGATCCGCTCATTGACTCGAAGTTCGTCGACCCTTGCGGAGAGGGTGAGATAGAGGTGTGGTTTCCACTCTCGTCATCCATCGAAGGACTAGAGACAGTGGAACCCATAGAGGTATCGGAGAGGGAGGGATCTCGCACTGCACAACCACCTGCGACGTATTGGCTTGCATCGGAGACCGACTCGGTGCGATCGCGTTGAACCGGGTCGGTGCTGGCATCGTGACGTTCCACGGCAGCTTCTCCCCGAGTGACATCAGGCAATGCAACATCGCCTAAGTACTCGGAAACGTCATTCAGAGAGGGTGTGATTAATTCATGGTGTTGGTTGTTGAGGAGGGTGGATCGAGGATCCACGGAGCAAGAGTCGTCAGATGCTGACCAACAAGTGCCACAACACGAATTGAGGATTTGAAGGAAGCTGTGCAGGTGCACGCCGCCCAGGAAAAGCGGCTACACCCGCAGTCAAAGTGATTGAGCGCCTATTCGGGCGCCAGTAGCCGCGCAAGCGGCTAGAAGGTCTTGATACAGAGAAGTGTGGTTGGAATTGAATGTCTTGATGCGAAAAATTGGGGACAAGCGTGCTGACTTATACCTCACGCGGCACCCACCAGTTGTGGCTGGATGTGCAGAATATTTGGAGGCCTCCAATCAAGAGTTGTGAATGTGTCGGGCGTCGAAGGGCATTCGGTGTGGGTGAGCTTCTGCGCCTCATTGGGAGGCCACCAATAGCAGAGGCTTGAAACGAGGCAACCTGACATGCGTATGCAATGCAGGGAGAATGGCAGGGTAATCGTCAGAACTTCCAAAATTTTCATTAACAGGCCGGAAAATAGAGTTTGAAGATCGAAAGGTGTAGGAACAGACGCTTGAAAATTCCGAGGAGAGTAGTGAATGTGTGTGCTGTAACATAACGTAAATCGGCTTTCAATGAACTGGTTGGTGGCCGCTGAAGTGACTTGCATACCAATTGACTTGTTGACCAATAGCCCTGAAATGATCTCTTCAGCATTCAGTACCTGGAATGGGATACATTCTCGGAAAGTCAAGCGCCACAGATACAGGAGAGCAATTGGAGGCCTTAGCTTAATGGGTGAGGCTCTCAAACAAAGCTTTCCTAGTCAAATCAACAAAAGGTGTGCGATATTAACCAGTCCCGTGAGCTGAGTGGTTCGCAATCATGACCTGAGGGATGTCCTGCAAAAGGAGAAAGAAGTTGGCACGTGACGCATCTCTATAGATCATTCTTTCCTGCTGGGAGGACATGCCCACTTCGCAAGACAATGTAGACTAAGCCAATTCAGCCAAAAGTTGAAATCGAGATCCAGAAGAAGAGACATGGATAATTACGCTCGAAATTCAGTCATAGTTTATTGTCATCGCGGACGATGAAGGGACACTCCACAGAAAGGAGAGCTAACAGCCTGGAAATCGGATGTTCCCCATTCGATAGCCAAAAATGTCAACGTGCCTCGTGATTCGACATGTCCACATTCGAGAATGAAGGAAAGTCCACTGGGACGAAGTAATAATCAAATTGAGAACCGAAGGAAAAGGAACGCTGTTACGTGAGATATTCCTTTCGACTTCCTCCAACTTGAAGGGCTCAGCTCATTTCCCACTTGACAAAACAGCGAAGGCAACCATCTCAATCTCCCGGCCTTGCCTAGACTCTCTGGATCCCACTTTCCGTCAACAAGGACGATGGTTAGCCAATACCAGGAGATTTTACTCTATGTAGTATCTCAGCCTTGCCTGGCCTGCTTGATTGTCCTGTGCAAGCTGGGAGATTGGAATCACAGAACAAAGATGACATGGATTGTTAGAAAGCTTACTATTGAATTCCAGAACAATAGGCATAGAGTGTAGCGCACAGTGAAGGTATAGTTTATTGTCCTCGCGGACGTCTACGCAACAACATTCACGGAAAAGACGGGACGAAGCTAAAGCTAATTCTATTGTTCATAAAGGAACCCGCTGTTGCACTACCCCATGCAATTCATTTATAATGCTAATAAACCCACAAGGCAAACGAAAAGAAACATCTTAATCATACAGTAAACAACACCGGCAGGGGACCCTTCTCGTTTCCGCAAGCACGATTGGCGACACATCTTGGTTACTGATCGCTCCCTTCGACCACCCTCATCTTCCTTCGTTGAGACCATCTTCTTTCAGCCATCAGTCTTGGAAAGAAAAACAATCCCCTGCAGAAAGTTCCCCAGTGATCATTTTTTGGCTTATCTCCATCATGCTTCCCGAACATTTCGGCGACTCGGAGGAGCGAGGACCGGATCGGATGGACTCCGTTGATGCCGGCGGGGTCTCTTCTTTTGCCGCAAACCTCATCACAGTGTTTTCCACATCAAACAATGCCACCACGTTTTTCAAAAAAGGTAATCCTAATATGTTCTCACCCCATGCGAGGGTATTTGGTTGCACCGACGGCATACAAACACCACCTGGATGTCCTTGAAAAATCATATCCTCTCCGTTGTGCCGGAACATTTCTCCACCGATTTTGAGACCCAGTCTCGGTGGCTTAGAATTGCAGTTTACCACATATACATTGGGATTGAACGAGGAGGGATAGGCTGCAGGGTCGTATAAGTCAAGTATGGACTTCGCGACTTGGGAAGGTAAGAGGTTGTAGCTGGAACCTGAATCAATGACAGCTTGGAACCTGGTGCGAGTCGTTGGATCATTCTGAGAATGACAGACATTTTCAGAATCTCCTTTCCCGTAAGCTATACTTTCGATGCCGATTCTATAACCCTGTATGGCTGGATGTCGTATGATAAGTTGTTGCAGATGAGCCATTATTCCTTTCGTGATGATGGGTGCAGTAGCCCATTTGTCCGTGTGCTGAACATTTGGAATTTTTCCTAGCCCGAGGTAGCCTCCTGGCCCTTGCGTGTCATTGACTGGCAGCCTTTCAATGACCAGACTAAAGTTGGAGATTGACGATTGGGTATATAGGTTCGTGAAAAGAGGATCAATCAATCGTTCATCAGACGCAATTTAGCCTCGATATGCCAGACCCAAGAGGCCGCTGATTCCGACAGATGTAGGGAAGGTCCCGCCTTGACCAAAGAAACCGGTTGTGGCCACCCCTATTTCTTGATGTCCAATGCTGAGATCTCCAATGGTGACGACTTGCTCACAGCCAATTTTGCCTTCTATCGTTTGCTTCGGATAGGTATGGCTGAAGGTAATGCCTGGAGAATGTACGAAGGTCGCTGGGATAATGTATCGTGGCCCGGTACCCATGTTGCAGTATGGTTTTGATTTGTTTGTAGCCAGGTCGAGGCATGGGAAATCGACTCCAGCGACCCACAGCAGGCTACTGCCGGTGTCCACTATAAGGTTGAATTGTTGATTGCCGACCGTCAGGTTTGCTGTGATGGCAGAGTCGATCCAGCGGAGGTCGACTATTGATCCATGAGTCGAGTTTTTCCAATGTGCTGAATCTTGTGTAGATAGTGCGGGCATCAGCGCAGCACAGCGTGATCCCTGTGATGCCTGAGCCCTCTGCCACGCCAACTCTTTGCTCGGTATAAGCCTGAGGAAAATGTAGTCGAGACCGTAGCACAAGAACCATAGGACAGCCATGATCTTTATAAGAGCGCGGAATACTTTCTTCACGGACCAAGCCATCGTGGCGAGCTGTAGTGGGACGATACGAGGCCAATGTTCGTTGGCGTGAGAGTAGAAGATGCAGAATACACAGCTCAGGAGCATTCGTTGTGCAACGATTGGGATTGGGATTGATAAGACTGCCGCGATGTTGTTGAGCGATGTTGATGCAATGTGATGTTTGTTGAGAAGTGTGAGGAAGCCAAAGGGAGAAAGAACTTATGGTCGACTGACGCGGAGCATTAGGGGAAAGAGCAACTACTGCATCGCACCTGCCTGTTGTGCTGGGGGCGAAGCGATCAAGAGCCCCAAGAACGCTTCTAGAGGCATCGTGAGATATTGACTTGAGAGCTGAAATGCGATGCAGAATGTCCAAGACGGCTTCAGAACTTACAATCCGCTGAACTGGGTTCAGTGACTTGTGTATTGTGCATGATGAGATCTTGCATACAGCCTGAATTCTACCAAGTACTAAGTATCAGCATCACAAAGTCCTTCATCGGATCCGGACATTGACGATTCCCACTAGGGATAGGATGAAAAAGAATTCTATTGTTTGTACAGTGAACAGAGTCCATACCCATCTCGCATTCCATTTATTTTCCCTTCTTGACCCAATCCTCAACAGCCTCTCGTCCCGAGCTAACCTTATCATCCACAATATTAATAGCCTGCTGGGTATGAATCCTCGCCATCCTCCACGCCTTTTCAATCCCCTCTCTCGTCCTAATATGTCCATCTGCAATCGCTGGGAACCTCTGCTCATACTTCCACAGCAAATCCGAAACATTCCTCATTGTAACCGGCAGAACAACCCATCCTGCACCAATTCCAACAGCCAAAGGAACGGTGGCTCGTAGAAGGATGTTTCGGTTGCGAGACACGATACTGCCGGTCATGGCTGCTACGAGAACGTAGAGAGAGCCGGGCATGAGCTTTTCACCTGATTGTGGGGATGGTGCGAGGGATGCAACGGTGCTGGTGAAGCTTTCTTCGAGGTTGAGAGCTGAGTCCATGAATTGGTTCACCTTCTCCTCTGCCGCAGCGACATGGCCGTACAAGAACAGTCTACTCTTCCCAATTTGTACGGCCAATCGGTCTGTTGGTGTAGGTGACTTCTCTTTGGGAACAGTTCGGGTTGGTTCGGAGGTTGGGACTGAAGGGCTCGGAGGGGCAGGCGTGTTCTCGAAGTCATCGTAGATAGGTTTCCTTGACTGCAGAAAATATCAGCTGGATTCGGAGGATGGCATTAATGGGGTGAGGCATACATCTGGAGCTTCTGCTTGCAGAGAGGTCTTTGGGAAAAGGGCTACACCTGCAATCAGGACACCCGCAGCTACAGGCGCGGCGCGCTGTGGTTGTCAGCAGACATTCAATTGTTGAATAGAGTATACAAACCTGCCGCAATAAGATCCTCGCAGCCATAGCTCAATTATTGATCCGCAGGGCGCTCAATTGCAGATTGCAGATGTTGAATTTGACGTTGACAAGCTTGAGAATGTCGCGTGTTTTTATGCGGCTTGTGCACTTGCATAAGCGGCTCTGTATAAAAAGTTCTCGATGACCGAGGATCTCGAAATAAACCTCCGAATTTCGCAACTTCGCAAATATTCCTAACGAAAGGCAATTTATGGACAAGAGGAATGTTTAAGAGATTGATTCCTCGACCATGGGTTTGCACACGATGCCTTCAACGCCAGCTGCCACGGCAGATTCGAGGTAACCATGCGCAAGCCGCTGCACCGAGGGTGCTCGAGGGGCAAGACAATGCAAGCTTCGCTGTAACGATAGCACAGCGACATGTCAATACTATAGCTCCAGGGGCTCAACACGATGACCGGACACTACGGCAGATCTTTGACTCTCCAGCTTTTTGGAAAGAGTACTCTCAATCCTCGAAGTCGGGAAGAAATACCGGTCTCTTCCAAAACCGATACCTCACAGAGCCCAAAGGCTTCGAGCAATTCGCGAACACGACATTGGAGAAGGCGAAGAGGATAGTGAAGAAGGTTCTCACAGCCTCGGCGCCAGAACAGTATAAACAAGTTGTCAGAGACTTGGACAGACTCAGCGATTTACTATGTCGAGTTATAGACCTCTCGGATTTCGTCCGAGCTACACATCCAGATCCCCGAATTCAGCAAGCAGCTACGCAGGCCTATGCTATGATGTTCGAGTACATGAATGTGCTCAACACTACGACCGGGTTGGCGAAGCAATTGGATGTTGCCATCAGGCTGTTTGAGGGAACAGGTGCATGGGAGGAGCAAGAGCAGATGGTCGCGGAGATCTTGAAGAAAGACTTTGCGAAGTCTGCTATTGATTTACCAAGAGGAGATAGGGAACGGTTCGTTTCTTTGTCACAGGAGATTAGTGAGGTTGGCCCAGAGTTTGTGGACTATATGGCGCCAGAGAAGGAATACTTGACCTTCCCAAGTAGCAGGATGAAGGGTATGGATCCATTGCTGGTCAGGAGGTTGACGCAATGGGGCCAGGTCTCATTACCTACAACCGGTGGGCCTGCAAGTGCTGCATTACGGTCCGTCGAGGACGAGTCTGTCAGACAGGAAATCTTCATGGCCAGCCGGACGTCATCGAAAACCACAGTGTCCAGGCTGGAAGAGCTATTGCGCAAAAGAGCACAGCTAGCTACACTGTCAAGATTTGGCAGCTATGCAGCTATGACCTTGGAAGACAAGATGGCGAAGACACCCGAATCAGTCAATGGGTTCCTCCAAGAACTGTCCAAAGACAACAGCTCCTTCGTCCAATCAGAAGTCCTACATCTCCTCAAAGCCAAAGCAATCCACATATCCACAGCTGACCCAACACTCAAACCTTGGGACAAAGAATACTACATGTCCCGCATCCTCGCCTCTGCCCAATCCCGCACCCGCAACTCTGACTTCCTCTCCTCCTACTTCTCCCTTGGCCGAGTAATGCAAGGCCTCTCCCGCCTCTTCTCTCGTCTATACGGAATACGCTTCATTCCCCACGAGACCTTGCCTGGCGAGACTTGGAACCCGGACGTTCGACGCCTCGACGTAGTCTCCGAAACAGACGGACACGTTGCAGTCCTCTACTGCGATCTCTTCTCTCGCCCAGGAAAGTCGCCTAATCCAGCACATTTCACACTCCGCTGTTCACGCCTCATCTCCAACTCTGAAATCGAAGAAGCTGCCGCATCTCCCTCGCAACTATTCACCTCCCCCTCTGAAGCCGCGAACGACGGAATGGCCATCTCTCCTGCTACAGCAGAAGGAGTAATGCAACTCCCGACTATCGCCCTAATCTGCGACTTCGCCACCAACGGCTCTCAACACTTACACAAACCCTCCCTACTATCATTCTCCGAAGTTGCAACCTTGTTTCACGAAATGGGCCACGCGATCCATTCCATCCTCGGCCGTACCAACTTCCAGAACGTCTCGGGGACGAGATGTGCTACCGATTTCGCAGAATTACCGAGTGTGTTGATGGAGCATTTTGCTGCCGATCCCGACGTACTATCACTCTTTGCAACTCATTACGAAACAGACCAACCTTTACCCTACCGCATGGTTGCTGAAAAATTAGCTCTTGATAAGAAGTTTGAGGGATCGGACACTGAAAACCAAATCTTGCTTTCGATGCTAGACCAAGCGTACCACTCCTCCCTCCCTCTGGACTCGAATTTCGACACAACAAAAGTATATCACGATCTTCAACACAAGCACGGCATCCTACCACCCGACCCACCAGGGACGTCCTGGCAAGGCTTTTTCGGGCACTTGTTCGGGTACGGTGGTACATATTACAGCTATCTCTTCGATCGCGTCCTCGCCAAGAGAGTCTGGCAAGAAGTCTTCAGGTCAGGAATGAAGGGTGGCGCAGTGACGAGGGAGAATGGAGAGTTGTTTAAGGGTGAGGTGTTGAGGTTTGGTGGCTCGAGGGATCCTTGGACATGTTTGTCGAATGTTTTGAGGGATGAGAGACTTGAGGGTGGTGGGGAGAAAGCTATGGGTTTGGTGGGGAGTTGGGGTATTGAGGGGAGGAGGGAAGGGAGAGAAGGGACACAGTCGAAGTTGTAGAATATGTACAGTACCTGTCTGGATAGACCTTCATGGCATGTATAATGAATGTACCAGATACCTCTCAATGTTCCACAATCACATCCGTCCATCACACCTGTTGAATAGGATCATCTATCCCACCTTGTTATTCAACCACACAACCTTCTTTCTACAAAAGAAAATGTCTTCTTGCTTCCTCTTACCTGATTACGTCTCGAGCAACACTTACTTCACCTCAAACAAGTCTGCCTCAAATAAAAGAATTCCACACCTGCTCACATCCCCACTTCAACTCAAGAGCCCAAGAGCATCAACAAATGAGAATATCACCCTGCTGGATCTGCTGCAAATGCATCAAACTCAACACTGAACGCGACCGCTACTACATAGGCGAAAACAATACCTGCGGCCGTCCACGAGGTACGTACCTGCTGTGGGTACTGCATTTATCCTCCGCCTCCTCGAAATTAGTATTGCTGAACTATGTTAGAGTATGGCAACTTTTAAATTCTGAAGACAGAACCGCTGGCCGGTTTTGCTAAAGAATGGGTGTTTACAAACAAGTGAGTGAGTGAGCGAGCGGGATTTTGAAATGGATTGGCTTTTCATGCGTGAGCTGGTCTCAGAACCGCTGGTCGGGCTTGGAGCGATCTTGAAAAAAAGATTGTTTGTCTGCAAACAAGTAAGCGAGCACTCACATTCCAACTACTATCTCGCTTTAATCACAAGTAAGATGGCTGGACAGAATCATCTATCCCATCTCATTACTCAACTAACAAAAAAGAAGTCGCTTCCATAAAAGCACGCATTAATCCTTCATTCCTCCTTCCCACTTGTTACATATACTCCTATCCATGTTTCCAAACTATCACACCCTTCTCTATACGTAACTCCTAACGCAATATCACAAAGTAACACTTCAAACCAAGAAACCAAGAATAATAGGTATCTCGCCAGGCTAGATCTACTACAAATGCTTAAGGGTCCAACACCGAACGCGAAGAGAGCTGCGGTGACTGCAGCCATTCCTTCGGCGAAGTTTGCTGTAGCTATTGGTAGTATCCTGCTCCTCTTCGCTAGCTTTACTTTCGCCCCGGAGCTATTTTGTGCGTAAAAAGAGAAAAGAAAGAAGAGAAAAGGAGGGGGGGGGGATGTTTGAAAACAAGCGAGGCTTTGAGATGGACTATAAACCGATCTCCGATATTATCAATGAAGTTAAATGACGAAAATATTATATGGATCTTTTCTTCGAACACTCGTAAAAGAGTGCGAGTGCTTATAACAGTGTCTTGGCTTCCACTGCGAATAATGCCGGTACGGTATAGGTACACGAGATTCACGTGATGCTTCATATAGAGAGTCAAGCAGCATGTTCTCATACTCCAGATATGTGAATTGAAACAAGCCTTCTTGAAAGGCGACTGACGATTCTGTCCGAGCTACCGAGTTGGCAAAAGGTTCAGATCTACCCTCAGATCTTCACGGGTACTACCATGTGAGAGTCTATCGGGTAACGGTAGTCGGTTTCCGATACTTCGGCTATCCGAGACTTTGCCGGGTACTCAACACAACAATGATTATTGGGTGAGTCCACGTCCCGCCCAAGCAACGGGTACACTTTGGGAGGCCCGTTGACAAGTCTGTCCAGTTGTCAAGGAGAATGTGTGGAATTATGAAAGCAACGAAGCTTGACATTGCAGGGGAAGAATGTCCGGAATAGGTGCTGAAGTCCCAAGCTGTTCCGATAATGTTAATCTCTTTTTACAATGTTCAAGGACTCGATGTCTGATTCCAGAACAGCTTTTGGGACGAATATTAGGGACAACAAGCAATCAAAAAGTCCAAGAAATTGAATACAGCGCCGAATTTATTGCGCAATGAAGACCTCCAATTGCCAAGTACCTCAAAATGTCCTTGATTGGGTAAAGCTATGCTCCCGCTATTGGTGGCAACACCCCTATCGCCAAGCTGCATCTCATCCCGGTAGATTACGCACGCCAAACTGGACAAGCGCCTAGACGCCGGGAACACGTTCGATATTGGTAAGTCAAGAATAGCATTTTGTACACCTGACACCGCGACAAGAATTCCATCGTCGATTCGTCGGCTCCACCTCCCGAAGAGGGTGAATGGATGAGCCGATGAGAAATTTCTGGAACACAGCAAAGCAGAAATGGCACCATCACTATGTACGTTCGTACTTTCCAGCAAATTGAGGTATTTTATTGGTTTAATATGACGAAGCTTTGGGTACATGAGCAACCTGTATCGTATCAGCAGCTGCAGCTCAGCACGAACCATGCTTACCCCTCCAGGTGACAAAAGAAAAACACTCTCAAGCGCCTACTTTTTAGACGCCGAAATATCAAATCCTCACTCAATCCAAAGCTGGCAAGTGATGACTGGTATTTGTAATATATCAAAAATCTAGAAGTTCTAGAAGTCTTCTTTAGAAAATCGGAGAACGCCAACCATCAAACGTGCTTGAGCCCTCACGGACCTTACCGCTTTGAAACATCGTTTAAAAGGCAAAGGTGGGGTGAGGTCCGAGTGTATTCCGAGGGCACATACCGAGCTGCTAATTGAGGCATTTTAATTGGCTCAATGGTGTGTGGGGCTCGGTAAGTAGCTTTGAGGGGCAGAGCAGCAGTTAAAAGGAGCGGGGTACTGGTCTGACTTTCCATTTCTATTTTTTCTTCCACAACTCTCTGTCCTTTCTTCAACCACAACAAGACAGGTTCAAGACAGGATCTTGATCATCTACAACTTCATTTTTGATACCCAGATAACAAAAGCGAACAGCAATCATGGCCGAATGCCCAATTAAGCACGCCAACATCGGCGGTGGTGGAACCAGAAACAAAGACTGGTGGCCCAACGAGCTCAAGCTCAACATCCTGCGTCAACACACCGCGACCACAAACCCATTAAAGGACTTCGACTATGCGGCTGCGTTCAAGACCCTCGACTATGAGGGCTTGAAGAAGGATTTGACTGCCTTGATGACCGATTCACAAGAGTGGTGGCCCGCGGACTTTGGTCACTACGGTGGTCTCTTCATCAGAATGGCGTGGCACAGTGCGGGTACATACCGTGTCTTTGATGGGCGCGGAGGTGGTGGTGGTGAGTTTTCCCTTTCTGCAGAGTGATTTTCTGGCTTTCTTGGGTGTTTCGAGAGGGTGATGAGCTTTGAGCCTCATACTCGTCTCACTACTCGAGAAACAGCCCTCAGTCATTACATGCGTCATTTTCAAGAGCAATGCTAACAATTCGATTCTACAGATGGCCAACAACGATTCGCTCCCCTGAACAGCTGGCCTGACAACGTCTCCCTCGACAAGGCCCGTCGTCTCCTCTGGCCCATCAAGCAGAAGTATGGCAACAAGATCTCTTGGGCAGATCTCCTATTGCTCACTGGCAACGTGGCAATTGAGTCTATGGGTGGAAAGACCTTTGGCTTTGCCGGTGGACGCCCAGATACCTGGGAGGCCGATGAGTCCGTATACTGGGGAGGCGAGACCACATGGTTGGGCAACGATGTCCGTTACTCGGATGGACATGCTGGTGTCGAGGGTGGTGCCGTCGTTGATGGTGACGAGTCCAAGAAGACTTACAAGGACATCCACTCCCGAGACTTGGAGAAGCCATTGGGTGCTGCACACATGGGATTGATCTACGTCAACCCTGAGGGTCCCGATGGTGTCCCTGACCCAAAGGCATCAGCCAGAGATATCCGAACCACATTTGGCCGTATGGCCATGAATGACGAGGAGACTGTTGCTTTGATCGCTGGTGGTCACACCTTCGGCAAGACCCACGGGGCTGGTCCTTCTGATAACGTTGGCACTGAGCCCGCAGGTGCTCCAATCGAGCAACAGGGCTTTGGCTGGGCCAACAAGTACAAGTCCGGAAAGGGTCCCGACACCATCACCTCTGGTCTGGAAGTCACTTGGACCTCGACTCCCACAAAGTGGAGCAACGCCTACCTCGAGTACCTCTTCAAGTACGAGTGGGAGCTCACCAAGTCACCAGCTGGCGCCAACCAATGGGTTGCCAAGACCAACGACGAGATCATCCCAGATGCCTACGATTCAGGCAAGAAGCACAAGCCAACCATGTTGACATCCGATCTTGCTCTCCGTTTCGACCCCGCCTACGAGAAGATCTCCCGTGACTACCTCCAGCACCCAGAGAAGCTTGTCGACGCTTTCGCCCGTGCTTGGTTCAAGCTGCTCCACAGAGATATGGGCCCACGAGCCCGCTGGATCGGCCCAGAAATCCCATCCGAGGAGCTCATTTGGGAGGACCCCGTTCCAGCTCCAGCCGGTCCCACCATCGACAGTAATGATGTTGCTACCTTGAAGAAGGAGATCCTCGCCACTGGTGTTGAGCCCACCAAGTTCATCGCCACAGCTTGGGCTTCTGCTTCTACTTTCCGTGGCAGCGACAAGCGTGGTGGTGCGAATGGCGCACGCATCCGTCTCGCCCCCCAAAAGGACTGGAAGGTCAACAACCCTGCCCAGCTCTCCGAAGTCCTCAAAGCTCTCGAAGGTGTCCAGAGCAAGTTCACCGCCAAGAAGGTCTCCCTCGCTGACCTGATCGTCCTCGCCGGTACCGCTGCTCTCGAGAAGGCATCCGGTGTTTCTGTCCCATTCACTCCAGGCCGTACGGATGCTACCGCCGAACAGACCGATGTCGAATCATTCACCCACCTCGAACCCTACGCCGACGGATTCCGCAACTACGGAAAGTCCACCCCCCGTGTCAAGACCGAGCAATTCCTCGTCGACCGCGCCCACCTCCTCACTCTCTCCGCACCGGAACTCACCGTCTTGATCGGTGGTCTCCGCGCCCTGAACCAGAACTTCGACGGCTCCAGCCATGGAATCTTCACCAAGACTCCTGGAAAGCTCACCAACGATTTCTTTGTGAACTTGCTGGATACTAACACTGCGTGGAAGGCTGTTGATGGTGAGATTTATGAGGGATCAGACAGGAAGAGTGGTGCCAAGAAGTGGACTGCTACGAGAGCTGATTTGGTGTTTGGTTCTCATGCCGAGTTGAGGGCTATTGCTGAGGTTTATGGAAGCAGCGATGGAGAGGAGAAGTTCAAGAGGGACTTTGTCGCGGCTTGGGATAAGGTTATGAATCTTGATCGGTTTGATCTGAAGGCTGGCTCGAACCAAAAGGCCCGCCTTTGAGGGGTAAAAAGCAGCGTTGATTCATTGTTGCTTTTGATAGCTGCCTAGAATGAAATGATTGTCACTTGAACAGATATTTTCGATATGTGATAGATTATACCTGGAATTGATAGTTCCAGAAGAGGTTAGTGTCAAGCCCCAACCTCGCGTAATCTAACTTCAACCTCACATCCCCTACTTCAACCTGATTTCTCCAACCTCACCTCCCATCATCGCGCAACAAAATCATCACAAATGGTGTTCAACGTCAGTCTAGCACTCGACTCAATGTCTTGCGCACGTATATGGGCTCTCAGAACTCACTACCATCCCCCGTCGAATTCGCTATAAGCCCCCTCCGAGATCTCGTCTACTCACGTTACAATTCCAACCTATTGTCCAAAACGCTTCCTGCCCTAGCCAGCAAGCAAGCCCCCTTTAACATGGGGTTCTGCAATCCGCATCTATCACCCAGAAAGCAGTTCCCGGGCGTCTCGTTCAACGTCCGGTCTACAGAGCTCACTTTGTTTCGCAACCGTCTCTACGATCAACTTGCGGACGCGGAAATTTTTGAAAATGTACCAGATACAGGCCTCGGAAGGTCAGTAAATAACAGCGTCATAGCAGTGGGAGAAGATCGAGCTCGAAACCCTGGAAATTACTCGAGACTTAAAGTCCCGGTCAAGAAGAAGATAGACAATATCGAGATGGCGAATCGCATCTTGAAGGAGATATCGGTCATTGATCCGAAAGAGCTGGGAGTTTTGAGAGTTCTCGGGTTGAGGCTGGGATGGCAGCGGACGAGAAATGATCCGATGAAACAAGGGGAATTCATTCCATTTCTAGGGAAAGCATAGGCATTATCCGACGCGACTTATCCCAGGCCCTTGCATTCGCTTACTTCCCCTGCTCTAAAGTGTTGCACGTGAAAGCAGACTTCTGCCTGAGGATTTAGTCACGCAGCCGACCTAGGCGTTATTTTCGAAATCTCTTCTCTCACCGGAACTAGAGGTGGTGTCAAGCTAGACTCTCTTCTACGTTCCATCGGCGAAATATGACTCCCTTAGTCTATTTACGCATTCTATGGAATTAGATCTTCTGTCCCCTTCTGATACTCTGTGAAGCTTTGCAAATTCTTTTCGTTCAAGTCGCGTTTCCATATCTTACTCGTTATCAACCATTAACTCGACATAGTGACCAGGGTCAGCTCGCACTTCTCCCTCAAGTAATAGCCAATGCTTCGCATACAGTAATAACCCTCAATATTCAACTTCTCCAACCCTTGAATCCTTGCCAAAGCACGTACAAAGAGCAAATTGTCACCCAAAACCCTCTTTTGCCCTCTCTTAAGCTTCCAGGGAGCTCGAAATGCATGTCGAAATGAATGTGTTGTGAAATCATAACCAAGAAATTGCTCCAAGCCGCGATAACTCAATCCCAGAAAGTCATAACATCATAGAATCATAGTAGTCTCGAGGCTTTCAATATTCATTTCCGTCAAAAGGGAGTGTCTCCGGAGTCATCTGCGGTCCTTTGAATGTAACGCACATCTCGGTGCATCCCTCAGGAATCGGGAGTTTTATGACTCTATCCCCGGACCCTTCCACTCCACATATCTCTCGGACATGAGTCGAGGACAGCTGCAAGTTCTCATTGTCGTCCGCGTTCCATGTATCTCGTATCGGACATGGAGACTTGCTGAACATGCGGGACAGATTAGAGACAGAAGAGGCTCGCCCATGGATAGGGTCCGGACTTCTGGAACCAGGTGTCACTAGTGTCTGCACCTCCGTTTTTCTCTTCTTGGTAGGGGTAGTTTGTTCGGGGAAGATCGTTGTTGCTGGCCGTTTGCTGTTGGATAGTGCTGCTATTTGTTACCACCTCGGTCAATATAGGATCAAGTTTTGAGATTCAAGGATGCCATACCTTGTTTGCTTTCGAATCTACCATCTAGTCTCTCAGATGATTCGTTTTCCTTCAGCGACTCGTTGAGCTTCCCATGGGTTGATGGTGTAAGGTAACCATCAATGAGTTCCTGCGTCCCTTTTTTCTTCGGAGTATGAGGCTCTGCGGACTCTGGGGCGGGGCCGAGTTGTGGTTTCACATTGTCGAATTCGTTGAACCAAATGATGCTCTTGCACTGGTCTTTGCGCGGCTTTACCCTAGGGCAACACCAGACTGCTCTGGTCAGCACGAGAATTTCCCTTCAAGATATTAGGTTGTTACATTTATCATCGTCGGTGAATGGTTCAATCGCTGTCTTCTTCACTCGCTTGGCCATCTCTTCCCTACATTTGCACATTGGAATCCCTTTTTGGGTAATAGTGACCCCTTCAAATATAGAACTCAAACGCATTTTCCGCGCGAGATCTATGGCTGAAAGATAGAGGGAGTTGCAAACGAGCGGGTCTAGGGCACTGCAGATGCGGAGCAGGGTGATTGCAGGGTGATTGCAGGGTGATTGCAGGGTGATTGTGGAGATGAGCACGCAGGTGGTGAGACAGCGCGTCGCGTCCCAGCATCTCGACGCGCAAAGAACCGCCGGCAGGGGATTTTTCCGAGAGCCGTGTCAATGCCTCAGGCAGAAGTCTACATTCAACTTGCCGAACTAAGTAAGGCCCTGCTTAAACTCCGGCCCCTAAGTCTAAGCGCGGCATCTCTCTATCAACCGCCGATAGCGGCTATTACACCCCCCCTCCAGATTTCGTGAACCCTTCAAGATCGAACAACCATCATGAATTCCCACCATTGTCCTTTCACTTCCTGAAGCTTGCAGGCATCATGGCTCTCATGCTCCGGATCGTACTTTAAATGTCCCCACAAAGCAGGGTCTTTGTATCATCCTAATTCCCGATACTACTCTCTCCCTTCAGTCGCATCAACTGGCTGCCTAATCCTAATACTTTTCCCTTCTCCTTCCACAACCATCGATCCCGACCGGACATTACTTCAAGATGCCGAGATATACAGCTGCTTTGGAAGAGGGACCTCCTCGAAAGCTGCAGAAGCTCGACACGGGTGCTAAGATCGCAAAGGTACGCGCTCTGCTACATCCCCTTTCGAGTAGACGAGAAAGTCCAGGCACCTCTGGGACATTGGGAAAGCTCGTGGGTATGAAAGACTTACCTGCTAACAAGTTTCAGGGAATGCAGCAGTATTCTTCTCAATCCTCCCCAATCGACGATGCCTCGAGCTTCAACTTCAAGAACCAAATATTGACCTCTTCACCTGACGACTACATACTCGATATAACCAAATTCATACCTGCTGGGTGTCTGCGAGTTAGGAGAAACAGTCAGAGTGGCATAACCCCTTCGGAGTGGAATACTTGCTGCAATTGGTCCGCTTTCCCTCATCCTAAGGATATATCAAGCAATCGAGGTGGCGCATATATTGGGAAGGAACTTCAAACAACTTTCTTCAACGGACCCGTCCTCAAGCCATATCTCGGATTACACCTTGCTGGTTGGATCCGCCTAGAGTTTAAGCCAAACGATTCATACAATGGCCAAGTCCGAGTCTACATATTGCCAGATGATATTGCGCGGGCCGCAGTCAAACGTGATCAAGCATCTCTTAGGAAGTCCCTCCACGCCCTGCTGACCCAATTGGATATCTCTGTTTTGACTTGGAATGGTAAGATGAATAACACCATCTCTCAGGGACTTTCAGCTAACGCCCTGATCCTTAGGTTCTTGGTCCGATACCTCGCCTTACTTTCACGTGGACCCCTCTCTGGATAAAGACTCGAAGGATGAACCTTCATTGTTCGAGATCTTTAATACTCTACCCTCCCCGAAGCCGAATCCAGAGATCGCCTCTGACGTATACGTCCGAGACGCCATGTAAGTCAAGATCAAGTTCTAGATTTCAATGTCCCTATGTCTTTGGGGTTTCCAAACGGGCAATTCCCAGACCGTATGGGCGGTCGAGACATATCAGATTAGGCCTCGGCTGACTCTACGACCTTTAGGTACAAGATATTGGACAGCGATATTCCAGGACTGAAGACGACTATGCACAATTATCAGCGTCGCTCGGCGGCCATGTAAGCATGTCCTTCCTATGGTTGGAAATTTAGAAAAATGGAAACGATCCTGATTATTGTAAATATAGGATGCTTCAGAGAGAAACCCGTCCCGGTCAAATCATTGATCCCAGGCTCACCCCACAATCTGACCAGAAGGGCGTCACTTGGTACTGTGACGTTGACGCCGGACGATGTTTCCGGGATCCGAGAACCTTTGAAGCAGTTAGGGGTGGAATATGTGCTGAAACTATGGGCCTCGGGAAGACATTGATCTGCTTAGCACTGATCCTTGCCACCCGCGAACTCTCGTCTCAGATACCATTGGAGTACTCGGTCGGATCGATTCCGGTGAGAAAGACGACTGGTTCACTAATGGATATGGCCGCTGCTCGCCTTGGTCGGGCTGGAATACCCTGGAAGAGCGACTTGGCTCAGTTCGAGGCATCTGAAGCCTACACCTTTGAACGATGCCGAGAAGCAATAGAGAAGGGCGCGGGTCATTATTTCCTACCTGCTCCGGTACCTCGCCGACAGTCACGACATGCTACCGAAATTCCACCGAGAAAGATATGGTTGTCTGCTACAACAATCGTAGTAGTCCCAAGCAACTTGGTTCAGCAATGGCGCTCGGAGATCAAGAAACACACTGTCGGTCTGAATGTTCTTTATATCAGCTCCCCCTCGGACAAGGTTCCACCAGCCAGAGAATTGAACAAGTACGACATCTTACTTTTCAGCCGGGTGCGATTTGAAAAGGAGGGCAGTATCGATGACGAGTATCGCTCACCCCTCAGAGACTTCCATTTCAAACGCTTGATTGTCGACGAGGGCCATTCATTTGGCAACTCTTCTAATAGCTCGAAGACAATGGCAGTCACAGCCTTGGAGTCTCTTCAACTTTCTGCCCGATGTAAGTTCGCCTCCCTGAAGCAATACTCACTCCCCTTTACTCTTTGTTTGGGAATCTTGAATGCCCTAGTACTCCTGGGGAATCCTTCTCGGCTCTTTGAAACCTATGCAATAGGAACGCTGACTACAAGTTTCTCAGGGATTATATCTGGTACACCTACTCAGGGGCTTTACGGTGCGGAGGTCGCGATTGGCGGATCTAGCAAGACATTGAAGACAAAGGCCTCTAGCAGTTCTAATCAGCAAAGAGATGACGACCCTTTTGTTGCAAAATTGGACCCGGACCTCTGCGTGCCTGAGTCAGATGCCTCTTCCGAAACTTCAAGCCAACAGAATGAGCTATTCTTGAAGCAAGAGCGACGTGATCTTGAAAAGCTTGGTAACATTGCCACCACGTTCCTCCAGGCTCGTCCGTGGGCGAATGCACCAAGTGATGAAGATCATGCCTCATGGTCTCAACTTGTTATGCAACCCCGCCATGGCTCAAAGAGTCGAGGAAACATGCATTCCCTCAGAGTCACGTTAGAAGGCATGATCATCCGACACAAGCCTGAGGATGTCCTGGACGATGTTACGCTTCCCCCGTTATTCCGAAATGTCATCTACTTGGATGGCTCGATTCAGAACAAGCTGTTTCTCAACACTTTCAGCTTGATGATCATCACCAATGCGGTGACTTCGGAACGTAAGGATGCCGATTACTTCTTTCATCCACGACAGCGAAAGAATCTGCAGACTTTGGTGTCAAATCTCCGTCAAGCAAGTTTCTTCTGGTCTGGTTTCGAGGCTGAACATGTTCGCAACACCATCAAGAACGCCAAGGATTTCTTGGAGGAGCGAAAAGTACCTGTGACACCAGAGGATGAGGCATTATTGGTTCAAGCTATTGCCGTAGGCGAGGCCGTACTTGCCAGTGATATCTTCCAAGCCATCTGCAAATGGCACGAGATGCCTATGTACGTTCAGAACAGCTTCCCTGAGGGTGTCAGAGCTGCGTGGTCTCTAAATCAGAGTACTTCCGACCCTACTCTCATGGGCGCAACTATGGTGCATGGCATCCAAAAGTTCATAGGCTCTCAGGTACGTGTTAAACACCCTTTCTTTGCGCTGGAGCCATTTCTCAAATCTCCCGAGCTCCTGGGACATTCATGTACTAATTCAATGGGCAGCTGTCAAACCCGTATCCGGCGGAAGGTTTACTGGCGGCTGGCATAGATGCGATGAGTGCTGCACTTTCTGCTCAAGAGCCCGCTCCGACCACTCGCATCAAGGCTCGTATCAAAGCCCAAAAGAAGATCAAAGATGCGAAAGCTGCCAAGAAGACAAGCGACTTGCCGCCTCCTGCGCTAGCTGGCGGTGTCACAGTCGGAGATGCAACGAGTCCTACAAGAAAGCGATATCGAGCTGCATCGATTACGGCGACGAAGATGCGTGCTGTGTCCAAAAGGGAAAGCCCTGGTGTTCCATTCCCTAACGATAGTTTCGTCTTGGAACCTCCAATAATACCGGCCATGGCGAAGAAGACAAGCACGACCCCAATCGATGGCCCCGGTGGAGATTCAATGTTCTCCGGCGATCGGAACAATAACATTTCCCCTTATCCCCCTCTCCTTCAAACGCTGCAATCCACAATTGATCAGACACCTTCCCCGTCTAGTGTCCTAACTCTCGATCCCGGCTCCCAACTGGCGGGAACCGAGCTTATCTCGACCGCATCTACGAAGCTGTCTTATCTGATGGACAGGATCATCATCCATCAGGAAAACGAGAAAATTCTGGTCTTCTACGAAGCTGAGAACATTGCTTGGTATATCGCGCAAGCTCTGGTAAGTCTCGATATTCCCTTTTCGGTCTGTTTTGAGAATTGGGGATGTCGCTAGACCTTCGGGACCTTTTGCTTTTCTCTTTGAAGTGCTCGAAACAGAAATGCTGACAGATCTTGGGTATAGGAGTGTCTTGGAGTCAAGCATTTGATTTATGCGAAGACCTTGTCTGCGGCCCGACGCTCACAGTATGTTGTGACCTTCAACCAATCCGACACCTTCCGCGTCTTGCTTATGGACGTCTCCCAAGCCGCGTTTGGTTTGGACATGAGCTCCGCGTCCAGAGTCTACTTCGTCAACCCAGTTTTCTCCCCACAAGTCGAAGCCCAAGCCGTCAAGCGAGCCCACCGTATCGGTCAAACAAATCCCGTCTACGTCGAGACCCTAGTATTGAAAGGCAGCATCGAAGAAGTAATCATCAACCGACGAGAAGCAATGAGCAACGAAGAACACAACAAATGCAAGAGCATTCTCGACGACCAAACTATGTACGACTGGATCCGCAATGTCCGATTTCAACCCACCCCATCCGAGGAGGTTCCTGGTCCGGATCAAATGGCGAAGCTTGAGCATCCACAACCTGTATTCGGCAGAGGAGCTGGCGGCAAGCCTATCGATCCAGACGCTGATCTTCTTGCTGCTGAAGAAGCCAGCCCAATGTCCGACAAAGGCAAGGGCATTGAACCAACTCCTGTCAAGCAAAGTATGGTGCAGAACCTTAGCCTAGAGTTCAAGGAGTTTGCACCAGCATCACCATCACCTGCACCAGAATGGATAGCCCCGAAGGAGCTCAGACCAAAATCACCATCTCCGGTGTATCAGCCTCTCGATGTTCCGCAAGAGGCTGAATCTTCTGCTTCTAATCAACAGCCGGAGAAGGGTTATTGGGAGATTCCTTCTTGGGAGGATTCGGACGAGGAGTTGGACATTTGAGCACTGGCATCTCTCCCTCCGAAAAAGTGCGTCTCACACCCTTTTCATTGTCCTGGTACCCGCTGGACCATGGATGGATTGATGAACGAAATTACGACCGAATATGAGTATATGAATGTATGATAGGATAGGAGGCACCAACTTGGACAACTAGTCATCAAAGTCTTGGGACCTCATGTAAGTCTGTACAAAATAACGCACTCACGTGATAGATACTGTCACTTAGAATAATGAAATCCGAACGAAATCAGAATACCGAAGTAACTCTTGGTAACTGGGATATGATCTTGTTCTTCGATGGTGCAGGGCACCACAGGGGTAGTGTACCCCTTGCGATCGTGTATAACTTCCAAGGTTGCATATTTGGGGAAGTTCTCCGACACGCTAGTGGCATTCGATGCCGTCAGGACTTTTCAAAGGGTTAAGCGTCATCTATGAACCAAAACCACAATTGTTTACCTACCTGAGCATTGTTCTTCAATTTTCCAACTTGTTTTTCTTTCGACTTCTCTCATTTCACAGATAGTGTTCGTTTATTTGGTGATGTTCAAAACTCTAACTTTGCATTATCTATTGCAAGTCGCAGTCAGTTGCCGAGCCTCGCCACAGCCTCGCATGCAAGGCTGAGACTCCACTTTGCCTATCTCTTCCTCAAACAAAAACATCAATCAACACCAGATACACGAAGCTACAACACCAAATATCTCTCTCAGAGACCTATAATAAACGCACTAAATCTCAAAATGTCACCAACAACACGTAGCCACAACTCCCCCACCAAACCAGTCATCGAACTACCAACCTCACTTCCCTCCTCCGCACCATCCACAACCAGCTCCTCCTCAACCTTGCCTTCCGATTCAAAATCCTCACCTCATACTTCCATCTCGGAAAATGGCAAACCGACACTCGCAATCCTGGGCACTGGCTGGGCAGGCTGGACCCTAGCCCAAGACCTCGGCCACTCCTCTTCCTTCCTCCAACAATACAACCTCGTCGTCCTCTCACCAACTCGAACAATGGCTCTAACACCGTTACTAGCTTCCGCAGCTACCGGTATCTTTGATTTCCGCATCGCTGAAGAACCTATTCGTCGATTGAGTCTGGGGAAAGATGTGGTGAAGTATCAGGTTTGGTGTACGGGTGTTGATGTTGAGAAGAGGGTCGTGAGGTGTCGGGCTGCTGTGGGGAGTAATGGACGCGAGAAGACGAACTCCGGACTTAAAGAACATTCAGACGGAGACGGAGAGGATGGAAATGGGGAGTTTGAGGTTGGGTATGATAAGTTGATTCTTGCGCCAGGATCGGAGGTTAATACGTTTGATACGCTGGGAGTAAAGGAACATTGTTTATTCATGAAATCGGTTGCCGGCGCAATGGCGTTGAGAGAGCGAATCCTCGACTGCTTTGAGTTGGCGTCTCTGCCTACTTGTTCTGTTGAGCAGAAGCGCAAGATCTTGCATTTTATGATCGTGGGTGGGGGACCGACAGGCGTCGAGCTCGCAGCCGAAATAGACGAATTGGTACAAGACCACGTACTTGGAGTTTATAAGGAGCTTGAGGGCTGGTGACGGTGTCTGTCTACGATATTGCGGATCGGATGTTGGGCGCGTTTGGGGAAAAATTGTCTGAGTATGCGATGGATAAATTTAGGAGGAGGGACGTGAAAATTTGTATGGGAAAACATATTCAGGGGTTTGAGAGTGGGGTTATGAAAGTGAAAGAGGATGGAGAGGTGAGCTTTGGGGCTGCGGTTTGGTGTACGGGGAATAAAGCAGGGAGTGTGGTGGAGGGGTTGGAGGTGAGGAAAAATGAAGCGGGACAGAGGTTACTGACGGATAAATGGCTGAGATTATTGAGAAAGGGGGAGGATAACGAGGTGGTCGACGGCGTGTATGCGTTAGGCGACGCAGCTGACATCGAAGGTGGCGAGTTACCGACTACGGCAGAAGTAGCAGTGCAAAAGGCGAAATGGCTTGCGAAACATCTCGTCGCTGGTGAGGAAGGAAAGTAATTCGAGTACAAACAGAAGGCTATTGTGGCCTACATTGGAAGGCAAGATGGAGTTGTTGAAGGAAAGAGCGACTGGACTGGAGCCAGTGCATGGTTAGCTTGGAGGAGTGGCAGTCTGGAATGGACGAGGAGTTGGCGAAGGCGTGCCATGATTGTTCTGTATTGGGTGATGAATAAGGTGGATGGCAGAGAGATTGCCAGGCGATAGAAAATGTAACATGCCGGTACTACCGGCAGCCGAATAATATGTATTGCACTCAAAACGCCAGTGATAATCAAGAGGGCATATTGCCATGGATTTTCATTGACCTATCATCAAAGTCGAAGTGCAGCAGACTTCTATGCTGTAGATGGCCACCATGTGAGTACGCCTAGTCCACTCCTAAGCGCCAGCCAGCCAGCAAATAAACCTGCCCCGCTCACGCGCATGCCATGCAATACTGTAAATCCCACGAAATGCACACATCTGACCAAACAACGACCACAACTAATCATGCTAGATAATTGTAGGTGGGTACTGGGGCGTCCTCCACACGTTCCATGTACTCTCGCTCGATCAAGCTCTCGATACGCTTCTTCATCATGTCGACATTCGGCTTGAATCTCTGTGCAAGCTGCTGGATGACCTCCATGAGAAGATTTTGATGACTGTAGACTTTGCGGGCCCTGACAATTATGTTAGCAGTTGTCTCCAACAACGTTCAGTCCAGGATACATACTTCATAATACGGACGATCACGGTATCGATAACGTAACCACGATGTTCATCGTTCTTGACCTCTGTTTCCCTACGCTCTTCGTCGCCCTCAACCTTGTTCACGGCACCGGCCATGACTGGAGCCTTGATTTTGATGTTCTTCGATGTGAAGTGGGTGTTGAAGAAGAATTTGTCGCCTGGCTTGACTTCCCTATTTTCTGGCTCCTTTCTAAGAACTTTGGCTTTTGGATTGACAGCGATACTGTGGAGTGTTCTGGCAAGATCGCGAGAGGGTATGTTTGTACGTTGCTGAATCTCCTCAAAGGACAACGACTCATCATCAGCAAGCTCGTTGAATAACAGCACGACAATCATGCCGAAGGTTGGCATGCTGATCTCATGTCTTCGTTCCCTACCTAGATTACCAGTCTGGCCCGGAATCTTCGGGAAGACACATCGAACGTCCGCAGTTCCCAAGAATCCAAGCCAAGTAAGCTTTCGGCCGTTGCGCTCCTTCAAGTAGAAGGACTTGAAAGACTCTTGAAGGGTATTGATTTCAGAGGGCCAGTTGCAAGAAATTTGAGTGCCATCTTCTTGCCTGGATGCATCGCCGCCCATGCTCTCCATAGGCCAGAAATTGGAGGTGAGAACGCTGATGCCGAGGTCAATCTGCTTTCGGTCCAAATCGCCAAGGTTTGAGATATGGGTGCGGTAGCCAGAAGTAAGGTCGTCGGACATGGTCATATCCTTGAACATACCCTCCAGCTTATTCGTGAAAGCACTGCCAATCTCAAGCTTCATTCTCGAGATCATCTGCTTCTCAACATCAGAGCTCTCCGACTTGCCGTGTAACAATCTGCGAGCCAAGTGTTTCTTGTAGTAGCGCTCAAACATGTCTCTGTCCTGGATATATTTCAGCAATGTGGTAGCCTTGTCGAGCACTTCGTCAATCTCAGCTTCTGTCTTGCCCTTGATCCCTCGCTTCAGATTGTCATCAATGAACAGCGACACATACTCGGAACATCGAGGGAACAGGTTGATGAAGTCGGAGAAACTCTTCGTGAGAGCTGTATGTAAGATAAGATCCTCTTCGAGGCATTTCTTCCACATAGTATCGAATTTGTCCTTCAGTCCGAGCACTTCGTCGACCCATTGGATGGCGGCTGCAGTCATCTTGGCTGATTGTGTTTGCTGCTTAGCTGCCTTTCCTTTGTCGCCAGTGCTGGCAGCCTCGCCATTCTCGGCTGGCTCCGCAGCAGCCCCAGAGAAGTCAATGTTCTGGATGTTCTTGTTGATATCAGATCCAAGCTCGACCACACGTGCCTGCAAAGCAACCTTGAGAGACTCCTTGGATTGGTCGACACGTGATACGAGCTGATATAAGATAGTCAAGTCCTCGTAACGATCATTCTCGATCATGGCCTTGATGCCGCTGCCCTCCATTGCAAGAAATTCCGATAGATGAGCGCTGATCATTTCTTGCTCGACAACCTTCGCGATCTTCGGAACAGTGAGAGGAGTGATCGTCATGTAGCAACGGGTCTCCTCTTCAGCAAGACGCCTTTGGGTTGCCCGCAGCCATGTTGAAGCATCCGAGCCTTGGAGAAGGTTCGTACATTCGGCCTTGTAAAACGCCCTACTGGCACGAAGGAACTCGGGCTCGAAGGTCGTTAAATACAACTTGTCGGAGTCGTTTTCTTCGTCCGTCTCGTACATACCCTCCAGCATGAAGGCACACGACCTAATAAGAGCCCTATTTATGGTATCTCCATCACGCTCCATGCTAATATGGTCCAGGATAACCGAGTTCAAGATGTTGAATGTGTTGAGTTCTGACCCGGTGAGGCGGCCTCGCAGAATGTGATCTCGGAATAAGCCCATGGATGTTGTGAAGATCGAAGCTTTGCGGTTGTCGGTGCAGTAAACACGGTCCATGTACATAAGCACATCGGTCGTCATGTTCATCGTCAAGATGTGGTCCTCCCATGCCGCCTTCAGACCTCGAAGGAAATCCTCCCCAGTAGTACGTCGTTCGTTTGCTGTTACCCCAGCTACTCCTTCCAGTGTGATGTTGATTAAATTCGGGGTGATGAGTTGTCGGATCTTGGGCATAACCTCTGTACCGAACCATTGTTCCTCGAACTCTCTGACGCGATCATAGAGTCTATCTCCTTGCTTCTTTAGGACGATCTTGTATGAGGCGCGGTAGATCTGTTCGAAGGAGAGTTTGGACGCGTTCTTCGTATGGATCTCCTTGAGGGCGGATCGCAAGATATCCCACTGCGTCTCGAATTCGGGAATCTCGTCATGGCCACCGACTCCAGGCTGTACAAAGAACGTTAGCAGTGCCTTTGAGCACATTGTAAGATGATGTAGTGAGGATATGAGCGCAAGTGCCCGTTGGAAATGTCAAGAGTAACTAACTCGACTTGTTTCCATGCTGTAGGCAAGAGCCCTACTGAAAGAATCGTCTGAGGCCATATTTCTCTTATTCAAGATCGAGGATGATGTAGCGTTGCTCGGCTAAGAGTTTGCGAACATGGAAGTCCTTTGGCGAGGCAGGAGTTGAAGATGAATGGGAGAGGGGGTTGAAATGGTGGGGTGAATCAATGAAGGTGACCTACTCTCCTAGGAGGCCTGATCTTGCCTCTTCCGCGTCCTGAAATCATGGTCGCAATTTTGTTTTCCTAACAAAAGATCCCCACAGCTCTGGAAAGCTTTGAATCTGCGACGCAGCGCGTGTGAATGTCTCGATTCGCGGGGTGGCTACAAGGCTCTGGGTGATTCCAAGCTCGTTGTCGACTCCATGAATGCTGCGGGACTTCTTTGATATATGTTTTGGAGGCGGCCGCGTACTTGGTCCCGCACGGAGTGATTCGAAGAGGTGGGCGGATGCCTCGATGTGTAGGTGAATGTTGATGAAGTCGAGATTGTGAATGTCTGCTCTTGCGCTGGTTATCCCTAATCGTGTGTGCATGGATTATCGGGCCGTCGTTTCTCCATTTGGACTAGTACCAAGGCTCTGCATTTTTATTTTGGATTCGCCGCCTCGCGAGAACCTCGATGTCATTCTTCAATATCGACATTAACTTTTTTATTTGTTTGCTGTGCCAACAATGCCTTCGACCACCACTTCTTTCGGTGCCATGCGGGCACTCACACGAGCCTCTCGACCAGGCTCGAGATTCATACCACTTTCCGCTCGTCTGCCTCAACGAATACCGAGAATACAACCTCTCTCCTCAATCCGTTTCCACAGCTCAGAAATTCCACCCATCTCTTCAACACCACCCACATCCTCTCAACTACCATCCACACCAACAAAAGCCTCCTCCCTCCCACCCCACGCCCCCCGCAAAGACTACCGAGCACCTCCACCCCAGGCACTTCCCTCAAAACCCGAATACGAAATGACTTTCACCTGCAAACCCTGTTCCACGCGGTCCACCCACCGAGTCTCCAAACAAGGCTACCACTACGGCTCGGTCCTGGTAACATGTCCTGAGTGTAGGAACAGACATGTTATAAGTGACCATTTGAATATTTTTGGGGATAAGCATTTGACGATTGAAGACTTGATGAGGGAGCAGGGACAGCTTGTTAAGAGGGGGACGTTGAGTGAGGATGGGGATTTGGAGTTTTGGGCTGATGGGAGGGTTACGAAGCGAGGAGAGGGGGCGGGGGAGGTTCATGAAGGGAAGGGTGCTGAGGAAGGGGGAGAAGGCGAGGGAAAGACGGGGGATTAAGACATGATGCGAAAGCAAGAGCGGGAAGGATACCAGCGTCACTGGTGGAAGCGGTTGTTATATTATATTTGTATGATGGGAAGATTTGATGGATTTAGCGGCATGATAGATGGCGTTTGGGATCAGAAATGGTGCAGGATCACTGTACGAATACTGTAGCGAAAAGTAATGAGCTGAACAATGAACACTCAGGCGAGGAACTGGTAGGATACAAAAGTCTTCATATCTAGGAAGACACTGCAATAATACAATTTTTCCGCTCAACTCCAAACCATGCATCATTCATATCCCATAAGCACCACCATGCAATGCAACCCCATCCTCCCACCAACTAATACTCATGCCTCTTACTCCTGTATTCCGCCCCCTTCTCCTTCCTCCTCTCCCTCTTCCTCTCCCCCTTCCTCCTTTTAACCTCTCCATACCGTTCAGGCTCCTTAACCGCCTCAATCTTCCTCTTACTATTCCTCTTCAGCCTCCTCTCCTTCACTCCCTCCCTCACTTTAAGTAAAGCTTCCGTATAAGTAGCCGTCCCCATCTTCTTTTTCAATCCCTCCATGATCTCTTCACTGCTGCTTTTCAACGCCTCATACCCAGTGCGGAAGTCTTCGTCTGTGGAAAATGGTGCTGGGATAGAAGGATCGGTCAAGTTGTGGAGGGGGAGGAGTATGGTTTGAAGACAGGGTGTCAGGGATGCGGGTTCGAGTTTTGACGCTAAGAGGGAGACGAGTTGTAACGCCGCGGATTTGGGGATTAACATTGGCGCCCTCGGCGGTGGTGTGATTTCTCTCCTGAGAATAAAGCTCAGTCGTCCAAACAAATATTCCAACGCGGTCCTCTCATCTTTCTCCTCATCCTCATCCTCTTCATCTTCATCTTCTCCATCTAACTCCATATCTTGAGTAGACTTCCATTTCAGATCAGTAGATCCAGCAACTCGTCCTAAGAAAACGAGATTCTTAACAACTTCGTCAGCGAGCGGTTGTAACAGGTTCGGAGTCTTAAAAATATGCGCAACGCGACGAATCAGGTCTGTGATATCTACTCCTTTCAGTTTCAACCCATGCGATCCCTTCAGTGGGAGGTTCTCCAGCCCAGATTCTGCGTTGGCTCGTGCGAAGTCGGTGAAATACGCGCTGGTGATTTTCGCAGCAGATAATTTGACCCAGGCATTTGGGAACGAAAGACCAGCCCGTATCGCGGTCCAGAAAGCTTTATTTTTCGACGAGAGGAGGACTTCGGGGAAATTTTGAACGAGGATCAAAGCTAGTTCTAGAGCGCCGTAGATTTGTTGCCAGTCTGAATCTGGATCCTGGGCTGTTTGGAGGATTTCGGAGATTCGTTCAAGGAGCATCGACACATCGCTGTCGTCTGTTGTCTGGCTTTCGTAGTAGAAGCCGTAGGTTTGGAGGGTGATGTATACTACGTTTGGTTTCGGACTGTTGACCCAGGAGCGGAGACTGGTTAGGAAGTTGGTGGTGCGTTCTCTGTCGGCTTTTTTGAAGATGGACTTAATTACTTCTCCGGCTGAGAGGCGGCATTTCTCGCTTTCGTCGGCGAGGGTGAAGATCAAGGGGAGGAAGCATCTGCGGGCTACCTCTTGGACGTAGTCGTCGGATGACTTAGACAGGAGGAGATGAATGACCTCGAGAATTGATAGTCTTCCACCTTCTCGTTCGTACGTCAAGTTGGCGGTGATGAAGTCCAGCTGCTTCGACCATCGCTTCTTCGTCTGAGGATAGTCTCGCAAGAATTGGAAGTATGCGCCACGAGCCAAATCCCGAGTGTCCTTGTCGTCGTTCGTGACCATTACCGTGCCGACATAGTCGAGAGTATCGTACACCACCGCTGTCTCGACCTTGGAATCCAGTACAGCTCGCAAAAAGTTGAAGGTCACGTGTCGACGCTCAGGCTCCGTGATATCGTCCTTAAGCCTGGTCAACAGCTCGTCTACTGCCGTTTCTTTGACTAGGACATCCTGACGGTCACGAAGGATCACTGAGATGAGTTTCAGTGCAGCCTGGGAAATGTCTGACGCTGTTGACGAGTTTGCTGAAATAGCTCTCCTAGCCTCTGCCGCTGCGATTCGGTAGAGATCTGTTCCCTCAGTCGAGTTCTTCAGAGGCACTTTGACGAGTGTGACCAGCAGACGGAAAGCCGCCACCTTCACCTCATCCTCCGCCTGCACCACGGCATCTCCAAGAATAGGGATGAAACCAGCGATGTTGTTTCCAGTCCTCAAGCTGTCATACTTCTTGAGTACCGATCGCAGGACATCGAAGGCGAATCGAACAAGTTTGTGCGTGTAGATAGAAGTCCCTCCACGCTCGCCTGCCCTCTTGGCACCCTTTTGCAAGAGATACTTCTTGAGCTTTCGATCTACTGGTGCTGCTTCCTTGGGCTTTTTACCATTATGGACATCCTGGATGACCTCATAGCAGAAAATAAGACTGTCGCGACTATCTGCTGCGGAATTTCTGAGTAGACCATTGGCGATTCTATTGAGAAGCTCGTCAATCTTGCGGACCATCTTCAGATTTAGCTTCTCCTTCAGCAAGAGTCGGATGGGTTTGACAAGATCTGTGAGGCGGCTCAAAGTTGCAGTCCGGGCGACGAGTTCCATCGAGTCGTAGCTTTTGCTGCTCTTGACTTCCTTCATCTTGCTCGTGTATTCTTCCGCATCCTTTTCTTGCCCAGCAGCGCCGAAGATATCATCCATGATGATCGAAACGATGGATGGGAGACAGTAATCAAGATCTCCAGGAGCGTATTCAGGTATGCAGGCAACGAGGATTGAATGCATAGTATACGAGAGGACATGGATTTGCGATCCGGTTGCCAAGGCACTTCGAAGTTCCTTGAGCACGAATCCGAAGGTAGACGGTCCTAGAAGAACGCATATCTTTACCAACGTATCCCGTGTCATGTCTCGAGAAGTCTGAGCTTTACTTCGAAGAATGTGGCAAACATCGGTCAAGACAGCGGGAAGGCGTTCTCTGAGTTTTTCTTCAGGAAGCAATTTCAAAAGTCGCACCACAATGACTGCGACCGGGACTCGAAGACTAACAGTCGACTCATCTTTGTCGTGCAAATATGCCGTCAATGGTGGGATGATGTTTGAGCAAAGGTCATCTCCGAGCTTTTGCTGGGATGGTATGGTAGCTGCCAAAGTGCTTCGTGTCTTGTTTGGCTTATCGGCGTCCATGGCTTCCTCTTCCACGAGGTTCTCAGAAACGCAATCAGCCAGGGAATCAATGATCTTGCCAAGTAATCGAATAATTTGCTTCTCAAGCTCTGGCTTTGAACTGATGTAGCCAATGAAACGTCTCAGCAGTGCACGGTATTGTGGCCACTCCAAGGACTTCGCCAAGACGGCAACAGCCGTTGTAGCTTCGGCCGCGAGGTTATGTGCATCACTACTGCCTTCCTCTCGATCGAAGATGAAATGTTCGATGACTGGAATGAAGAATTGGCTGATGTTCTTTGCGTTGAGTTCGCCTCTTTCCGCTGCAGCAGAGACTTGTCCCAAGGCACTCGAACGGCGTCCGACTCCAACAGCTAAGATATTGTTGAAGAAGGAAGATTCGAGCTCGTCATCTCCTGCCAGCAAGCTGTGCATATCGCTGACATCGGTCCAGTCGGGGAACAATCGGACAAGGCTGCTCATGACTTTCAGGTACTCTCGTCGAACAACCTCAGAAGGCTCCCGAGCACCAGCAAACAGAGCTGGGATCAGAATTGTAGACAGCATATTCAAGAAAGCAGCTTTCTCGGCATCATCTTCTGCCTCCGCCGCGCTTTTCAAAAAAGTGCAGATACCATCAGATGAGTGGGAGGACAAGATTGCGAATTCCTCATCGTGTCGAATGTAGTATAGCATATTGTACAGAAGTGGTGTCCATTGTCGTGCAGTGAAAGAGGGGGTTCGAGGAGCTTCGATGATGCTAAAGGCATTGCGACGACGATCATAGTCAGGCTCATCAAGGCGACCCTCGACGAATGAATTGAGATCGACGCAAAGTTGAGCAACATCTTTGAGGATCGGATCCTGTTCTGAGTAAACCAACAAGACTCGTGATAGCACCTCGCGAGACGTACGATCCTTGAAGAACCCGAACAGCGACGTGATCGTATGGTAAACTTTATCCTTCAGCTCGTGGTCTTTGTGCAGCTCATAGAGCGGAACGAAATTCTCCAGCACAAGTAACAAGCCACTTTTGGTTTTCGGGCTGACCCGTCGAGTAGGCTGATCGAGGAGGAAGATAGATACCTCAACCAAATTCTTCGCCTGCGTGGAAGTAGTCACAAATGGTGCCAACTCGGATACTGTTCCAACGCAAGATTCGAGCAAATTTTTACTTGGGTCGCCTCGAAGAACACCGCCAATATGTATCAAGAAGTGGTCCATGTTCGGGGTGAGCAGCTCGTCGCGTACCCTGTCACTGGTTGGATTTTCGGCACTTTCTTGGCAGAGCTTGACGACGTTCTTCAGAATGCTCAGGGCGAACAATTTGACCTCATCCTTTGACTTGGGCGGAGTCAGACATTCTGCCACCTTTGCCAGAATTTGGTCGTTGACTCCGAGAAAGAGTACAAGCTTGGCTGAAGCCGACCAGGCTGAAAATAGGCGCAAGACGGCTGAGACTCCTTGAGCAGTCTCTATAGGGAGGTTTGTGAGACGCGGCGAGATGATCTCCTTATCGATGACCTTGATGTATGGCATCCACTCAAAATCCGGAGTATTTATGAATAGAAGATTGAGACATTTCAAACCAGTCTGACGAACGACCTTGAGTAGAGATGTCTGGTTGTTTTGAGGAGTCTCCACATCGATCTCCTCCGCTTCATCTTGAAGATGGCGGCACGCAAAGATTGTGCAATACAGCACTGCGTCCACAAGCTTCTGAGCATACGGAATAGCTTTGGTGGCGAGCTCTTTAAGCATACCCTCCATCATATGGATGAAGCCGACCTGCTTTCTCACGCTTAGAATCTCTCGATCAAGGACAGCTTCTTGAAATTGACCATTATCGATGACCTTCGCGTCTTGCAGCTCGCCGAGAGCGATATCGAGGAACGTTCCCATATCCGTAACGCTGAGACTTCGGAGGATCGTGAGTCTGCGGGCCTCCATACCCTGTCTACCGCTAGCTGCACCCTTCCGAGAAATTGATCGGCCATAGAGAAGTCGGAGCAGCAATGGCATGAGAGCATCGCGATGTTCCGGTTGGATAAGAGTTTGACCCTGTAGTAATATGGCGATCTCGTCCTTAAATCGAGCCTCATCAAGGAGATTCATGAGGTTCTCCTCGTATGGCTTAATGCTAGGGTCCTTCCTAGTGAAAAGAGCCTTGACAGCAGACTTCTGTATTTCAATGTCGCCATTGGCTACCAAAGCAAGCAATGCAGTATGGACCTCGTCTGCTTTGTACAAGGATTTGGGATTCGTAAATTGGGCAAATATGTCGAGCTGAGCTTTCTGGTCTTTTCTGGTCCAGTCACTGAGCGTCGCATCCTCATCTTCCGATGCCAAGCCATTCTCATCTTGCTTGCCGGCCCATGAGAGGAACATTGGCACGAATGAACGCGATCTTTTTCCAGCGGCAGTCGGGACGGCAGACAGAACGCGCAATGCTTGAGCTCGCGCAGACGATGGCTTTGCTGCAACTAAGTCTTGAGCCTCTGCGAATTTCTTGAGCATTGTGTCTCGGGCTCCAAGGACTCCGGATTCAGACTCTTTCGCAACTTGTTCCAATCGCATCATGTTAGAGCACTCAAAATCTGTCAAGCCATTGCTTGAGTTTTGCTCGACGCTCGTACCAGCGCCATCCCACGCGACGGAGGAAGTCTCGAGCCACTCAAATGCAATCTTCCCCACGATTTCTTCTCCTTCTTTCGACTCAGCAATCTGCTTCAGCGAAGAAGTAGCATCGTCCCAAATTTGTGCAAACTTGACCGTAAGCATACCGAAGCAAAAAGCAGCAATTGCGTCCTTTAGCCATGGCGCCGAGTCCTGCGAGGGGAACAGCGTTGCCAATTTGCGGATGTGCATAGATGCAGATCGCGCAGTCTGTAAGTCCAATGGAGTCTGTTCGACCATCAGCATGACCGTGAGGGCTTCAGACTTGGAGCAGCGGTCAGCGGTATAGATATAATCCAATAGGCGCAATGAAAGCATTCTCAACTCATGCGAAGACGTGGACAGATTTGACACCAGTGAAGTGACCAGCAGATCGGAATCAGCATCAGATCCCGACTCTTTGGATGGCGATTCTCCCTTCTGTGTAGGTGAAGCTTTCAGGCTGGTTTCATAGCCTAGAAAAGCCTCCAAGAAGTTTGGTAAACGAGCATATCGTGGAGCAGCTGCTCTTAGGAGAGGTTCGAGAGCTCTGTCAATTTCGCCCGCTGCCTTGCTCATCCTGGAAAATGCGCTGAAACCCCGACCAACGATGAAGTTTGCCTCTTCTTGAGCGAGTGAGGAAGAAGGGCGTAGAGCAAGTTTCAGCTTGCGCAAGAGAATCTCGGCAATCCTGGCATTGGTCGACGGATGCACTACAGTGCTGTCAAGGACTTCAAGGAGGGCATTGTATTTTGGAAGACACCGATCGTGCCATGTGGCTGGACTTCGATCATATGGAGAAGATTGTTCAGGGAATGGGGAGACTTCCAGCCTCTCAAACTTGCTGACAATCTGGTCTTGCCATGATTGGGGTAGTGAAAATCCATCTTTGCTATATCTACTTGGAAGGACTCCAGTAGATACCATTTTTGGTAACAGCACCGACAAAGTATCGCCATTATCAGCGTCTGACCAATGTGCCACGACAAATCTAATGAATCATTAGCGGGTAGCCAATTTCCAGGATGTAGTAGCTGACCTCCGAAAATATGGTAAGGCTACGCTCTGAAAGCGTTCCGGCTCTCCTTCAGACAGAAATGAGCAGAACGTCAGAAACCATGGTGCTAGCGGATCCTTGGTCAAAGCCTCCATGAAGGGGGACACAAAAGTGATCAGGGTATCCATTGGTGCATATTGTATCATGATAGCGGCGCTGACTATTACTGATTGCCAAATGTTTATTTCTTCGGCCTTCGCAGCAATAATTTTCGAGTTTGTCGATAACAAACAAAGGATGCGTGCCATATTTTGGAGCAGGGCAGGCCAATCACTCACCCGACTGCCTTTCCTTACTCCTGCAATAATGCCGAGTAGCTTCGCAGAAAATAGTGAACACTGTAGTTTTGGCTCGACAGGCGACTCTTTTGATGAGTCGATAATAACAGAGACATGCGTCAGTACAACGTTCTGGACGTCTTTGAAGGCATCCGAGCTGGTGTGGTGTATGATGCTGGTGAGGACACCGCATATGACATCTGTCCATGGTGAGGATTCCTTCGAGGCCATATCTACATCTGCCAGGGTATCCACAAGACACTGGAATATAGCAGGCCCAGAGGTGTGAACCGTCAACCCATTTCCCTTCATTGCTTCCGCGAACAATGTCATGATCCCATGGTAGTAAAGTCCAAATTCTTTTGTTTCTCGAATACTCTCAAGGTCTTCTTTTGCATGTGCTACAATTAAAGGCAGTGACTTTTCCCTATGGGCAGGAGCGGCCGCCTTCTTGACAAGAAAGCTCATGGCTTCTGCAGCAAAACGTGCAATATGTGGTCTTTGATGATGTTTCCCAAGAAGCGGAGCCATTAGATCATATGTCGGTCTGAGATCAGGTACCAATAGCTTCGAGAGGTATTTGAACAGGAAGGCCAGACATGTAAAGCTCCATTCAATAACTTCGACATCCTGAGGGGTGCCAGCGATTGAGGTAACTATCTCCAAAGTTTTGGGGTAATGCTTCTCAAATCGTGCTCCCAAATCGTGGGCAAAGTCGGTTATCAACTCCAGTAGCGGCTCTAGAGATGACTTTTCCCTCTTCTCCATGTATGCGACGAATGTATCCATAATCTTGTCCTCGAAATGTATAATCTGGGGCAGGCTGTCGCACATCTGCGAGATGTCGCGGGCGAAAGTGGCGAACGTATCTGACATATTGAGGTCCAGCCATTTTTCCAGACCAGCTTTGAGGTAGGAGGTAGAGGTAGAGAGGTCTTCGGCGTCGATATCATGGCGGCGAACCCTTCGGATGGGGTCCAGAGCGCTGAGCTTCGATATTTTCGTTGTAAAGGATTCCCATCGGTGATTCTTTTGATGTGCAGTCCCTTTCTTGACATTGCGCGTTTTCACAATCCTCCCAGAGTTATTGACCGGCATTGCGAAAGGATTGAGAGCTTCGAGGCTCGTGTCGTGGGGTGAAGAAGGTATTCGCAAAAATATTTGGAGAGATTTCTCTATACCGCCCAGCAGAATCGACAAACCCAGTCTAGCACCACGCTAAGATAGAGCTTATCGAAAAGCTCGTCGTCGCGGTTCGTCGCGTTTACAAAAGAACTTCTTTTCCAGAGCTTGCTTCTTTCTTTGTACACTACTAATCCTCCATCATGGCGTCGAAGTTGTAAGTAATGATATCCCTTAATACTATTACAAGCTTCCATCATTGATTGATCAGCTTGAGAACAGATACTAACAGCTTCGAACAGAATTGTCCTAGGCGCTGTCAATGGGCAATTGAAGTCAGCCTTCACCAAGCTTTCAACTTTGCACACCAAGAACAGCTTCTCTTTCGCCATTGTCGTGGGAAATTTGTTTGCAGAAGATGACGATGCAGTATCCGAGCTCCTCGCAGGCAGCATCGCAGTCCCACTACCTACGTACTTCACTGTCGGGACGAGTCCTTTACCTGCACGGATCAATGAGAAGATCAAGAAAGATGAGGAGGTGAGCGGCTCAGACTCATATATAGCAGGCAATCTTGGCTGATACATATAAGCAGATCTGCCCGAACCTCCATTTCCTCGGCAAACGAAGCACCACAAAGACCTCCGAAGGCGTCAGGATTGTAGCGCTGGGTGGACAACTTGATGAGACAATTGTTGGAGGGACTTCGCAGGAACAACACCTACCATTTCATACTATCGGGGATGCAAAGGCTCTTCATGGTGCAAACACAACCGACATACTCCTTACAACATCCTGGCCAGCTTCCATCCGAACTGGTTCCAAAGTTGTAATCCCAGTAGGCGCCACACTCCCTCCTAAAGGCCAAGAATATATCTCGGACCTCTGTGCTACCCTCAAGCCTCGATACCACTTCTCCGCCTCCCCAGATTTCTTCTATGAAAGAGAACCCTTCTTCCACGCTGCGACCAAGGATGCCCCTGACGTTCGACCATTTACTCGCTTCATATCCCTGGCACCTTACGGCAACCCGATGAAGGCGAAGGCCATCTACGCATTCTCCCTCCAACATTCACCTGATTTCAGTGCACCATTTCCTGCCGGTACTACTTCGTCACCTTTTACCTCCAATTCGACTCCCAAGAAGAGAGCTGCGTTGGATCCGGAACCTTACTCTCGGTATGGTAACACTGATAGCTACAGACCCAGACGCAACAAAGGCGCTCATGGTGGACGAAGACCTCCTCCAGGCCCTGGAGAGTGTTTCTTCTGCCTCTCGAATCCTACCCTAGCTACCCACTTGATCTCTTCTATTGGAGACGACGCATACCTGACTATTGCGAAGGGACCTCTGACCACTGCTGATACGAACGCTGCCCTCGGCATCGACTTCCCTGCGCACGCTCTCATCATTCCTCTTACCCACTCACCCACACTTGCCGTAATCACCGAAGAGGACAACGCCAGGCAGAAGACATTTGCAGAGATGACCAAGTTTAGAGAGGCATTGCAGAAGATGGTTTCGAAGCGGAGCGATGGAAAGTTAGGAGCTGTCACGTACGAGATTAGCAAGGCTAGCGGTGTACACACCCACTGGCAATTTGTCCCAATGCCCATCGAAACAATTCAGAAGGGCCTTGTCGAAGCTGCTTTCCGCGTCGAAGCTGAAAACTTGAAGTACCCAGACTTCGAAGTTCGGGATCCTGGTATTGGTCAAGACGATGGAGACTTCTTCCGAGTATGGGTTTGGACACCTCCAAGTGAGGCAGCTGCTGAAGGTACGACAAAGTGCTTGACTATGGCTTTTGACGACTACTTGCGATTCTCCTTGCAGTTTGGTAGAATTGTCTTGGCGAAATTGTTGGGTCTCGAGAAGCGAATTCAGTGGAGAGACTGTGCGCAGACCGAGGATGAGGAGAAGAAAGATATTGAGGCATTCAAGGCGGCGTTTAAGGATTTTGATTTCACCCTCGAGTAGGCGATAGCTGGATACCCCCAAAAGTTATCGCGATTGCATTTACGTGGAGTTACGGATTTGCCAGGCTTGCAGCATTGCAATGGTTCTGGATGGGCTGCAGGGTTGATCTATCGCGGCATTACATGGCGGAACGATGCTGCACACGATCACCGGACATACTTGGCGTAATGACTCTCTCAGGCAAAGACTTTGCTCTGCATAATGAACATAACGCGTTGAATCACTCTCACGAGCACCTGCATTTTCCGTGAATGATCTGCCAGATTATTTTGCCGGCGATTTGTCATCAATAACGAGTGTTGTACCAGTTGCTATTCATAACTTGAAATTATTACCTTTAGGCTTCGTACGACCACCGCTGCAGCCATGATTGCAAATGGGACGGATGGACAACACGCCCCCTTTTCACTCGCTTATCATCGTAAGCGAGGCAGCAATCTTTCGACGTCTCAATGTCCCACAATCTCTGACAGATTCACATAGACAAAGATGTTAGAGCATGACAGAATGAATGGTGTCTTTCTCAGCAGTGTTTGAATATCATGCATTGTTTGGCAGCTATGTGCGGTTTTGTGAACCTACACTACCAGAAAGATTGACCCCATCCTTCGTTCCCACTTCAACTTCAGTTTATGCACCAACACGAAAATGGCGGTCGGCGTCGTCGAGCCATCATCAGTAAAACCAATCAAAAGGGTGACTTGGAGGTCCAAAAGGCTGCCATCGCGACTCTAAAGCCTAGTAAGGAGGACGGTGAAGTGGCTGAAGCTGCTGAAGGTACTGTAGTTCCGAAAGTTGCAGTCCATGTTCGAGTTGATGTTGAACTTGTCGAAGTGGCTGGACGTGTACAGGAGCGTTTTGGATTCGCATTCAAAAACCTACAGCAGTGTAATTTCGTGGATTATTCGGCTTAAACTCGTGGGCCCCAAGGTTCATGACCCGAGCCACTGTATGCCAATCATTGTGCACGCCGGGCGAATCAATGAATGCAGGGCCATATCATGGAGATCATTCCATGGGCAGCCAGGCATGCTGATTTCGTAGCTTGGTCGGGGTTATGTGATGTTTCTTGATAAAGGTTGACTTCTCGAGTGCGTCGTTGGGTTACTGATGCGTGTGGTAAATGATATTGCCGAGATTTCGTGTGAAGATCGAGGGGATAGATTGCAAAATTCGAGAAAACGCTGGCTGTTTTATAGATATGAGCTTGTTGTTGAGTAATTCCGCACTCTGGAAACTTGAATCACTGCAGTACTCTACACGTTTCGTCATCTTTCTAATACAATGCAAACAGAATATTCGTCGACTTGCGTGCTAGTCTTGGAAGGAATGACTTATACTACACACTTCTTGAAGGTTCTATCCATCATGATCCATATCTGAAGTACAATCAGTCCCTACGGCACATGTTGATGCCTCAAAGCCTTCTCAAACGTTCAAGGATAATTTGCAACTAGCACAGTAACTAGTATCGGGGGCTTACTACCTTTAATTGAGCCAGAAATTTCTTGCACTCGAGACAATACCTGCAGATTTCGAACAGGTGTCATGCATTACTACCATAAAACCGTATGCCAGGCATCTTCAGCATCTAAATGCCCCAAGTTCCCTGGCAGATTCCAACAGAACGAAAGACTAAATTACGGCATGACTAAAGCCCCGTTACAGTTTGGGGTCTTGTAAGGCTTGTTCGATCCTACTGGATGCCGTCACAACACAAGACATAGAATTACAGCAATATTGAAATTTGGAATTGCAAGCTGTTTTCCAATAACTTGTATTGAGAACCATCGTTCCTTTGCATCAGAGACAATACTTGCATGTTTGAGCAACGCATCTTGGGAAATGATCTAATTTTTGAACATTCTTGCTGCCGTCATGGCTATCATAGCTACATAGACGCCTTTCCAGAACCCCAATTGACGAGCTGAGGCGGTGGCTTTCTCATGTTTCGGATGGCTGGCCTCCCAAGTACTCATGAACTGAACGATCTTGTTTTCGTGGCCGGCTCCGGCAACAATAGTGAGACCATATGCACGACCATTGAAATCGTCTGAGTATCCCAAAAGCACATTGGCGTGTGGGTAGCCTGCAGCGGCGGACATCCAACCGACACGCCAGTCCAGAAGACTGACAACGAGGTCCACGTCGAAATTCGCAAATATACTGTCAAACCCATTGCCCCTAGCCGCTGTACGAATGAAGATCTTCGCCTTCTCGTAGCCCTCATCACTTATATGGTTGCCGATTGCGTCTTCAAGCTGTCCTTGGTCGTTGTGAAATTCTGATAACAAAGTCAGTGAAGGTCAGCTTGACACGAGTGAATTTTTACCTTCAGGCAACTCATTCTCGTGATTCTGCTTATTGTATTCAACGAGTACTTCCACAGATCTGATGGGGGATCAATACAACCCTCGAGAAATCTGGCAATATTTTGTTGAAAATCATGATCCCAAACTTCCTCGAGCGCATCTCGTCCGTTGATCTCCAACGCCTGGTACAGAATGAGCTTCACATCTCTCACAACTTTGGCACCTGATTGCTCGATCCGGTCGCTTGCAGCAACGATGTCAGACTCCTACACCATGATCAATTGAGGAATTCTCCTTACGATGGAAGTCTTACTTGTTTCTCCACAAGTTCTGGGACGAAAGTTGTTGCGATAGGGCTAGAAGGCTAGTCATTCTGATCTAGGAAGGAGATCTTTTGCCCTTTCCAGGACCTAACTAGATCACTTGTGAAATCCCACATCATGAGAATGCTAAGCAAGATGGGAAGGTCTTCTGGAGTCTTTGCAATTGGCCCCACGCTGTCGCTGAAAGCGCTGTAGGGGATGTGCCTTCCGTGATGATACCGCCAACTGTGGCCTTTATTGCGTAGAGTGATGCTCGTCCAGCAGGTTGACTGATTGATCCATCTGTTTCGGTTCCCAATGTTAGCGGAGCGAAGCCGGCAGCTACTCCGGCGGCACTTCCGGATGGAGATCCGCAAGGGTTCTGCCTGCCTTCATTAGCATAGCTCCGCAAGCTCTTTAAATTGCATTCAACTCACACTGTGGTCTAGGATTTTGTCACCTTTCACATAGCCCCCAATAACATAAGGTGTCTGAATCTAGCCTTCAACTGCGGACCAACCGCCTGGCAGCAAGTAAGCTTTCTTTTCAGCCCATTCCTGCACCGAAGTTATAGACCAAGAAAGCAAAAGCTTCGTGTTCCATGGCATGTACAGATAGGATTATCTTCCTAATGATAATAATTCTAACCTCTAGAATAGTGATGACAATGTCTGCGTTCCGCTTCACCTTCCAAAGCACACTTAGAAAAGATACCACGTATGGCATCGATGCCCAAAGCAGCTTCTGTCATTATGTTATCTTTAACATGGGTATACCGTGGAAGGTTCTTCGAAGAGTTCCGGAACTTCGATCAGCATTCACCTTTGCAGCCTCTTCCAAGAATTTCAAAGCGCTTGCAGATATCACAACATTCAAGCGTAAGCCTTGATAGCTATGCCGACAAATTTGATGAAAATGATACAGTAGGAATCTGGACGTTGAAATTTGGCTGCTTGCAAGTATGCTCGACAGTTCCACCGCTGATGTGGTTAGAACGTCGAAAAATATACCATCAGAGCCCAGCCCTGTTGCGATCACTTCTTCGTGGCGAATGGCTGTAGCGCCGTTAAAAGACCCCAATGAGCTCAACAAGCAAGCTCAGAAGCGAAACCCATAAAAATCAGCATTGGAAAGAAGCATATCGAAGGTGAGGCAGGTGGCGACGAGGCTGCTTTCATGAGCACATCATCATTTTTATGAGAATCACTTCTATGGGCATCACTTTCAGTCCTTCGCAATCATTGCTCTTGAAAATATTACTCAGGTCAACGAGTGATCAATGGAACTGAGACATGAGCTCTCCAATCATCATCTATTCGGAAGCTGTATCTATCATGCATTTAAGCTGTGGACATTTTCTTCCATTTCATATATCGAGACGAGGCATCCCTTATTCGCTCGCTTCGCTGTAATTTATCAACGTACTATGCTTTTCTAGTTCTTTATTCTCCTTTAGGGAAGAAATATTCAGTTCTTTTATACTCAAGCTCTCGGTGTTGCGATCGAAGATGGAGAGGGGTGCGAAGAGGACGAAGACAAAACCAAAGGGTTGGATCAGAGTGCTGGGATGTGGGTGGACGATGGCGTTTCTAGTGTGGTCGACGCTTGCTTGAATATATCCTGGCTTGAAGCATGCAGTGAGTGAGTGGTCCAACGGCGCAGCTGTTGCCATTCAGTGTGGTGAGATGGGTTCTTAGAAAGTAATAATCTTGGAATGGAATTATGACCTTTACCCCTGTCAACTTCCTGGCCTTGAATTGGGGATTGAACTTTGTTTGGTCGTCATCTCATTCATTATTATGATGTATTCTGCTACCACATTATAATCACGACTCCCAAAGCCATAAAGCCGAGATTTGTAACACTCAGAGCATGAAGATTCTCGGCACCACTTTTCGGCTTCCCCGTCCCTGTGCCTCCAGCAGCCGAACTCGTCGTAGTCGTAGGAGTCGTCGGACTGCTATTCCCAGTACCAGTTGCTGTCGCCGTCGGCGTGACAGTAGCCGTCTTACTACTCGAGCTTCCTCCATCACTACAGCCATTCTCCCACATCGTTACCCCACTCGACCAAGGCACCACGTTCAAATAATCACTTCTCCCGCTCCCGCTCAAATCTGCAAACCTAACCACCGCTCCATTCGTACCCACCCCCGTAGCAATCTCTCCTTTGAAAGTCCAGATCCAGTTCCCGTCACCGCCTTCTCCGCCGTTCTTCAACATCCTGGTTTCCCCACTCAACCTATCAACCCAAAGATAGTCCACCTTCCCGTCACCATCAATATCAGCAAAATGCACATCTTCCCTACTAGCACCAACGCCCGTAGCAATCTTGCCCTTGGAATTCCATATCCAGTTCCCATCTGAGCCTTGGCCGCCGTTCAGCCAGAGGGATGCGGCTCCATTCACATCGACCCAGAGGTAGTCGTCTTTCCCATCTCCATCAAAGTCTGCGAAACGGACACCAGCGCCCGGACCGACGCCTGCGGCGATGGTACCGAGGGAGCTCCATTTGTAGACTCCATTTGAATCTGAGCCACCACCGTTTTGCCACACTATGACAGATCAGCACCATGCTTTCTCGAAAGAGCAATATGAGCGGAAGAAGATCGGATCTGGGAGTCCCAACACAGCAGAAATGAAGAGGCGAGGTAAAGAAAGGGACGACTTACTAGCAACTGCTCCTGTTGCGGGGTCGACGGTGAGATAGTCGTCGAGACCATCACCATTGAGGTCTGCGAAGTGCACTTGGGAGCGTGGTTTGCCTACTCCAGTTGCTATGATGCCTTGGGATGCCCACTGTGATTGTTAGTCTTCGGATCAGAACTTGATAATCCAGGAAAGTCTGTCCGGGATAGAGTGATCGAGCTTACATTGATACTCCCATGAGAAGCCTCGCCCTCATTAAACCAAGCAGTCGTCTTTCCCATCGGATCCAAAACCAAATAATCATCCTTCCCATCTCCATTGATATCAGCAAAGAAAACTTCATCGCCTGCTTCAAACGCCCCACCAGTACCATTGTTCACCCAAACGTTCAACGCTCCCGTATCTTCAGCCACAACGACGTAGTCAGCTTTCCCATCTCCAGTCAGATCAGCAAATGTGATGTTTGCCCTTGCTGCTCCTACCCCAGTGGCGATGACTCCAGCAGAAGTCCAGTTTGGGCTAAGTTTGGCTTGTGTTCCGAGCTCGTTGATATACGCTGTCACTTGACCCGTAGGAGACACCCATAAATAATCAGCTCTTCCATCGTTATTGATATCAAACAACTGAACACCGGGAGCATCGCTAAATCCTAGACCAGCAGCAATTTGGCCCATATTTTGCCAGGATGGTTTGGTACCGGATCCGTAATTGAGATATGCTGTCAATGATCCTGTAGGGCCAACGTATATGTAATCGGCTCGCCCATCGCCGTCGATGTCTGCGAAGCGGATCGTGTCTCGAGTTCCGCCTAGACCGGTAGCGATGGTGCCTAGTGAAGACCATTTGTAGGTTCCTGATGAATCGACGCCTTTTCCGTTGATCCAAGCGCTGACGTCTCCGGAAGTCGAGATCCAGAGGTAGTCTGCATACCCGTCCCCATCGATGTCTGGGAGTGATCAGATTAGAAGATTTTTTCGGATTTTGCTACTTACCTGCAAAGACAACACCAGCTCCTGCTCCGACGCCAGATGCGATGCTCCCATTGGATTTCCATACTGAAGTGCCATCGCTCTTGATTCCGCCATTAAGATACGCTGTCACTGCTCCAGATGTAGGATCAACCCACAGATAATCAGCAAATCCGTCGCCATTAATATCAGCCAGATGCACACCGCTTCCCTGAGAAGAGCCTGTTCCAACGTGCCCAGCGGCAACTTGACCAAATGAAGTCCATCCAGATGTGAAGGCTGAGTCTCCAGATCCAACGCCCGTGGCTACAAGTCCACGCGAGTTCCATTGCACAGATCCGGAGCAAGCGCCACGACCCACGATTGGAGAGGACACGTTTTGGGGGGGCGAGATCCAACCAGTTGATGCAGCCTTTTGAATGCCATCGTACCATGCTGAAGCCATCTCGCTGTAGCCGTGATCATTCGGATGTATTCCATCAACAAGGTCGCTGGTCGATATATACTGCGACAAATCAATGACCAATACCTTCTTCCCGGCACTAACTCGTGATGCCACAAGTCCTGGAATGGCGGAATTGAATGTATCAATGTTTGATTTCGTGCTATTTTTCACCGCAGGAATCAATTGAGCAACAAGTACAGTTGTATTGGGGACCGCGGATACAATCTCATCGATGAGGCTGCCAAGTCGAGCAGGTGCTGTAGCTGGATCGGTGGGAATGTTCATATCGTTTGTCCCGGCCATGAGTAAGACGATGTTTGGTAATTGATTGAGACTGAGATTTGCAAATTGGGCGATTTGGCTGATGATGGCGCCAGGGTGGCCTTCGTTGGAATTGTCTGTCATCGATCCGGATTTTTGGGAGCCGATGTATTGAACTGTATTTCCTGAGAGGAGGTTCTGGAGATCTAGTCGATATCCATTTCCATCGGAGCTTCCGGCGCCCCACGTAATTGAATCACCCAGAGGCAGGATTCGAAGGTCGACTCCATTGCTGGTTATGGTAGAATGTGAGGCTGAGAGATGTTGAGCATGGAGGTTCGGAAAATATGAAGGGGTGGTTGTGAACTTGCCCGAAAGTAAACCTAAACTGCTGAAAATGAGACAGAGATTCATGATATCAACTCCCCAAGATCAGCTGATTGCAATCAGGCTCCTTCTTTTTCGGAGCCTCATCTGGGGATTTCCTCGTTGATGTATCTAGAATCCTGGGACTGTCATTGCGCCTCATGATGGAAATCAAGCTCTGGAAAAACTGTGCCTCAACGCTGCAGTACAACAGGGCTGAGCCCCAAGCGGCAGGAAGAATCCTTCCACGTATTCTTGCGTCGAATGGAGTGCTATGTGTTCGTGCTGGAGCTGGGGTCGCGAGGCTCTGGGGGCTAAATCATTTTGTTTGCGGCGAGGTTGCTCCAATTGAGCCCTGTCCGGCTATACCTGACCGCCCCCAAACGTTGTGTTTGGATGTCTTCGTTAGAAGTGATTGGTCCTCCATTGGTCCATGATCCTCATCTTTCTTGGTGTTCAGGTCATTGTGCCCTGATCTACGACAGTCGTATCGACGAACTAATGATACCTATTCTCCATAGAGGCCGCTGGGCCTACCAATAGCATGCTGCACTTGATCAAATGACAATCGTACAACGATATAGAGTAGCTGAGAAACATATCACCGCCTTGCCGTTGAACTAGCGGTCCGTCCCTCGCGCTGCAAAACAGAGCTTGACATCTATGCGGAAATGACAATGAAAGCAGCATCTAGATGAAAGAGAGTACCGCAAGACAGGACATGGATACGCAGAAAGTTGCAAAAACAATGGATAGAGAAGCAGCAGACAGCAAGCAGTGTGGGACTGTCGTGCGAGAAGGAAACAGGCCTAGGGGAGCTCGCCCTATTTCTTTAGTATTGAAGCGGAGGTGGCATAAAGAACGCAGGACGCGATGATGGATCATATAGCACTCGTTCATTGAGTTTAGAGCTCTTTACTTTGCTTATGTGTGCGTTTCCAGACTCTTCGGAGGAGGAGCTTCAGCGGCTCATTGGAGCATTGCATTCAGTGGGAGTTCGAGACTGAAATTGTCGTTACTTGGCAGGAAATATCCCTCGAGCAGTGAGAGATTCAAACGAGAGCTTTTCAAGGACGAGTATCCACAGTGATATTAGTATAGATGAGGTTCATTTGACAGTGGTGTGGGTCGTGATGGTGAGTTTATATAATTTTCTTGCAAGAGTCTGAGAAATATGAAACTCTGAGATCTTAGGCTCTTGCCACTATAAATTTAGGCTCTCGCCGCCGAAACACTTCCCTGCCGAGGCGCTTAAATTTCTCGCAAGGCTGAATAACCTCACATTTCTCAAACTCCATCTCACTCTGGAGATACAAACTGCGACGACGAACAACCATGAATAATTCCCAGTTTCGCAAACTCGTGCTCGATACCCCAGCGCGACAAGCAAATGCAACTTCCCCACCAGGAGCAACAAGTAGTCGCAATGGCGTGGGCGCAACCCCATCTGCGCTGGGCTCTCGAATGCGTAGCTCGATTCCTATGACACCGTACGTCTTCCCTTCCTCTTAAACCTCTCTAATATCAATACCAAGATCAGGACTGGTGACTAACTCCCTCGCAGACGTTCAATAGCCGGCTCAAACCCACACTCAGACTTCACACGCCAACTCGCCGAACGCTCCTCTTCCTCCCAAACCACAAAGAAATTTCGGTCAAGCGCAGCACCGAAAGGCGCCAAGTTACCCTCTGGCTACGTCGATCGAACAAAACAGCGTGTAGGCGAAGATGGCGAAGAGGAAAATGATAAAGTGAAGCGAGTCAAGGCCTTAGAGGAGATGATGAAGCTGCAGCAGATAGACGAAGAGACTTTTGTGAAACTACGAGAAGAGATTTTGGGGGATGATGTGGGAGCTGAGAGAGCGGGGTTGGTTAAGGGACTGGATTGGAGTCTCTTAAAGAGGGTTAAGGCTGGGGAGGTGGGAGTTGGGGATGTTTTAGAACCTAAAGCGAAAGTCGAGAGTCTCGAGGCTGAAGATGAAGAAGAGAATGGAGAGGATGTCGATGATGAGTTTGAGGAGTTGGAGGGAAGGGAGGTGGAGGTTGTTGTTAAAGAGAAGGTTAAGAAGAAGGGGGAGATGGCTCCTCCGGCGCTGACGGGGAAGAAGAGGAATAGAGATCAGATATTGGCGGAGATGAAGGCTGCGAGGCAGGCGGCGAAGGAGGCTGCGCAGCCGAGTCTGGGTTCGAGGTTTAAGAAAGTTGGAGAAAGGAGGGCAGAGAGCAGGATTGAAAAGGATAGTAAGGGGAGAGAGGTGCTGATTACAGTGGATGAAGACGGGAATGAGAAGCGGAAAGTCAGGAAGATCCAAGTTGTCGAGAAAGAGCCAGAAGAGAAGGGTCATGGCCTTCTGATGCCAGACAAAGACGCCAAACCTCTAGGGATGGAAGTCCCTGACGTACCAGTTATCGAGGAAGAAGAGGACATCGACATCTTCAATGATGTCGGTGACGACTACGACCCCTTAGCCGGCCTCGAAGAAGACGCTTCCGACGATGAAGAGAAAAAGATCGGCGAAGAAGAAGGCGAAGAAGGCGAAGAAGGCGAAATCTCCGAACCCTCAAAATCAGAACTAGAAACCAAACCCTCGCCAGGCCTCATGGCACCACCGCCACGGCCGAAACAACCACCCGCTTCTACTTCCCGCAACTACTTCGGCGACTCCAAATCTGACTCCACAGAAGACACCTCCAAACCAGCTGCCCTCAACGATCCCGTATTCATGGCCGCCCTCAAGAAAGCATCATCCCTCAATCCCATCGCCAAAGCCCCTGAATCCTTAGAAGAAGCAGAAAAGGAAGCGAGGCGGAAGAAGATGTTACAAAGAGATGATAGGGATGCTGAGGATATGGACATGGGCTTCGGAAGTAGTAGATTTGAGGACGAAGCAGATTTCGAGGAGAAGAAGGTTAAGTTGAGTGTTTGGGGTGGGGATGACGATGGAGAGGATGGCGGAAAGGGAGGGAAGAAGGATAGGAAGAGGGGTGGCGGGGGAAAGAAAAGGAAGGGCGATGTTAACAGTGCGGCTGATGTGTTGAAGGTTATGGAGAGGCAGAAGGGCGAGAAGAAGTCGTGATGGCAATCCCCATCTTATGAGGGAAATCGAAACCATGTTTTTGAGCAATTGAGGGCGATCTATTGGTATCTATGGATTTCTGTTGTGCTCATACTACGCCACGTGTTGCATTTACTGCATCAGCTCTTTGCAAGCACTCCTCCAAAATACCCCAGAATCGCTTCACGTCCAAGCCCCTTGGAATCTTAACTCCATCCTCACCCTTTGGCAACAGCTTCACTACTGTCCTGCCCGTCTCCGCACCATTCAGAGCTTCATCATGACTTCCCTCTGTAACGACATGGACATCATATCTCTCCCTAGCTCCCTCCTTTCCTTCTTCAAAATCATAGAATGGAATCTCGGCCTCCGAAATTCCATCCAGCACAACCGCCACAGCAAGCGGGTCATGCAATGGCGGCCCTTCCTCAATCCCAAAAACATCCCTATAAGTCTTCGCAAAGAACAACAACAATTCAACCAACATCTTCCTCAACGTACTCTTCCCCTCCCCAACTTTCCCATCAACCAAAACACCAGCCTTCTCCATCCCGCCCTTTCCATGCAGTAACAAACTCTGCACTTCCTCCGTAGCGAGGACTAGATGCGTGACATCTAATGGAATCATAACCATCTTTTTGTTTAAGATAGGGTTTGAGAAGAGGGCGGCGGCGGCTTCGGGGTCGACGAGGATGTTAAATTCTGCCCATGCGGACCAGTTACCGATTCGGGATTTGTCGTCGACTTTCCCCATCACGGCGGGAGTAAAGCCTCCTCCTATTGCGCCGCCCATCAGGCTTAATCCTTTGATGTGGGAGGCTACTTCGGGGTGCTGTTGAAAGAGCAAAGCGACGTTCGTCAGAGCGCCAGTGGCTATGAGCCATGCTGTTCCTACTGGTGTGGATAACAAAGCCTTCGCCATAGACTCAACGAATGGTTCTGTTGCATGAGTGGTTGTTGGAGTTGGTAAGAGAGAAGTGCCATCAAGACCAGATTCTCCGTGTATTGCTGGCGCATGGACGGCAGGACGGACCAGGCCAGACGCAGAGCCAGGGTAAACTGGGGTGTTTGGGCGGCCGATCGCTGTGAGGAGAGAGAGCGCATTGTGGGTTGTGTGTGGGAGGGAGGAGTTTCCGTGGACGGTGGTTATGCCTAGGAGGTTGAGAGAGGGATGATAGGCGGAGAGGAGGATTGCGAAGGCGTCCTGAGAGGGCGTTAGCCTTTTAATAGACTTTAAATAGAGTTTCGGATGATAAGGGCCAGGAAAGCATCAGTTGACTGTCTGAGAAATACTCCATAAAAAATACAAAGTATGCGATTCACGTGACATGAAAATATTTCGAAATTGCAGATGAAGTTGCTTGTAGATTTAAACGGTGGTGAAGAGAGACTTGAGGAGAAAGACTGGGATAGCTGGATTTGTAAATACGTACATCATGACCTGCGAGTTGTTAGTACTGTACAGGATCTAGGCGACACAATAGGGGAGTATTTACCAGGGTCACAATCCAACCAAATCGGAATCTTGTCGACTTCACCCATTGGGAAACTCGTAGTGCTTTATGACTACTTTCGAGAGTGAGGTGGTGTTAAGGTAGAGTTAGTTGTCCGGAGTGACTTGGTTTGAGCGTTTGACTTTCGATGGAAGTTGTGATGTTGAAGAGTGGGAGCTGGCCAAGGAAAGAGCGACTTGAGCTTAGCGAAGTTGACCTTTGCGGCCCCTTTTACGTATCCTTTTTGTCGTATTGGTCCGTCAAAATCCAGTGTATCTCCAAAGAAGAGGATAGAGACATTACTCAAATGAAGTCCTGAAAGCCATTCACTAGTTTGCTTTATTTTCACCAGTAGAACAGTCACAAGCTAGGTGGTACCAGAATTCGGTATCAAGACCAAAAGGCCTTCTATAGATTGCTTCCTGCATGACTTTAATATCAAAGCAGATGTAATGCCTCATTTCATCAACAAAAACTGACGTCTTCAATAAGAGCCCAACGAACATGAACGCCTGTTTAGTGACCAGCCCTAACTCCATGCCAAATCCCATATAGCCTCTATCAAATCGTACCCAACGCCAGTCGTTCAAAGTGTACGAGACAATGCTCCAGATCTTCATCACATCTTCTCTTCCGTCGCAGCTTTTGGCTCTCCTTCCGCATCGAACCCTAGAGCATCCAGTTCCCGGATCAATTCGTTGATTTTGATAACCTTGGCGAATTGCTCTGGCAGAAGCGCTGCACCACCTTCCTTCTTCTCTTTCAAGTCTTTGGCTTGCTTCAGCTTCTTCTTTAAAGCCCTGGCCTTCTTTTCCTTCTCAGCTTCTGGATCCTCGACAGGATCTTTGGCAGGCTCCTGCTTGTCTGCGACATCGGACTTGGGCGTCTCTCCACTTTCCTCCGCAGCCTTTGCCTTCTTCCTTGCCTCCCTTCTCTTCGCATTCTTATTACTTGCAGCCGAGCCTTCCTTGTCCTCTTTCAATCCTTCTGCCCCAGGAACTCCGCCGGTGCCTCTGTTCTTCCATCCTTCTGCGGTGCGATTCTTGTAGACTTCGACATCCTCCGGTGGCTTGTATCCGGGTCGGATCTTGATCTCCTTTCGTTGTGAACCGTCTGCGCGCGTGGAAGCAGGTATATGTCTCTCGCCAGAGTTGGTTTCGATGATGCCAGCCTTTGACGGAGTTGGTACGGAAGGCATTTTCAATGTTGGTGCCCAGGTGGGACTTTAAAGTAGGGGCAAAAATATATTCCCAGCTCTAGGGTTGAGAAAGAGCAAAAATTGGCGCCCAGCCTTGTTTGTAGATGGTAGACGTCAAATAGCAAATCTCTAAGAGGAATTGCGAACTCGACGAGGCTGAAGAAAATCGGGTCGGGATCTTTCGCTGCACGTGACACGGATGAAGCCGAGCTAAAATTCCCAGAGCTCCCGCAACTCAAACACTTCAACGAAAGCATCAGCGACGATACTCACCCTCTACTCTTTCGCGCGTGCTGCTACATAATTCAAAATGGTAAGTGAAGCTTCTGCCAATACTGGCACACTGACTGGACTCCGCTAACTTGTTCAATGGCAGGCTACCGCCGCTCGTCCTCTCTACAAGCAAGTCAATCCCTTCCGAAACGACACCGACAGCCCCAAGCGATACGATTGATGGAGAGAACGGAATTGCTAACTGGCGCCTACTCATAGCTTCCTCGTACGAAGAAACTACATCTTTCTCGGTGTTATCTTTGCCGGTGCATTCGGATTCGAGATGTATGTTACGGAAAACACGATTGGCATTGAATCATTGAGGACTGATCGGATATTAGGGCTTTCGATACTATTTCAGATAGAATCTGGGACAACATCAACAAAGGCGTATGTTTTATCCAGGGTGAAGTACTGCAAGAAGATGTGGGCTGATATTTGACAATAGCGACAATGGAAGGATATTCGAGCCAAGTACATCCAAAGCGAGGACGATGAATAGATACGGTCGAGTGCGGTGTCTGCGAGGGAGTTTGGTATGTGGGAAGGATGCATGGGTAGAATGGGAAGCATGGGTGGTGAAGCTTGGGGTTGAGCTGTATAAAAGACAAGCATTGTACCACATCAACCACATGATTGCCGTGAGATATGCATCATTGAGCCTCTCTGGATGATATCCTGCGCTACAATTTTATGTGAAGTCTGGAAAGGCCGCGCTGTGATTCACGTTGGAAGGATTTCGTAGCCTTCTCTTTGACGAGCCGAACTATGATAAAATAATTGTTGCCTCTGCCATAACTCCTCAAATATATTGTCACAACCCAACAAAACTGCAAAATCAATTTCTACGTGGACTTTATAACTTTTACGCCCCCAAGACCCATCGGTTGCCACTGCCATAATATCTGCCCATTCCGTGCCTTGCGGCAATTACGCATCTCGAGGCTACCAACATTCGCTACTCAGAGAAGCACCATCAACGCATTTGCGTAGCCCCGCGACCCCAAAAAGTCGACGCGACCGTAACGTACGACATGCGAACAGATAGTCCTATCAGATGATGGAGTCCATGTCCACACAAGAGCGGCAGCTCTGCGAATTCCTCAAGACCCTACCCCGCGTCCACAAGAACCGATATACCCAAAGTGCTGAGAACGCACTTCTCCAGAACCTGTTCTGGTCATTAGCTTGCGGACGGCCAGATTACCTCCGGCTCTTCTTCCCAGATAATACGAGACCTGTTCCGACAGCAACATGGAAGCTGAGAAAGGCGCAAGGCGGAGCAGATGGCGATGAGTTCACAGAGGCGGCTAGAGGCAAGGCTTGCGGCCACATCTTCAAGGCGGGCGAAGCTACATACAGATGCAAGACTTGTAGTCAGGATGATACCTGCGTGCTCTGCAGCCGTTGTTACGACTCCTCGGACCATACGGGGCATATGGTGTATGTCAGCGTCTCTCTGGGCAACAGTGGATGCTGTGATTGTGGTGACCCAGAGGCATGGCGACTACCAGTTCACTGCTCTATTCATACCCCACATGAAGATGGAGCTGAATGCAAGGGAAAGGGAAAGGCTCCGGCGCTGCCGAACGACCTTGTGGAAGCTATTCGAATGACGATAGGCCGAGTTTTCGATTACATATGTGATGTTATATCGTGCTCCCCGGAGCAGCTCCGATTGCCAAAGTCGAGACAGAGCATCCTAGAGGACGAGGAAAAGTCACGGTTGACTTCACAGTTTTACGATGGAGACATTGCAGAGGATCCTTGCGAATTTGCCTTGATGCTGTGGAACGACGAGAAGCACACTGTCAATGAGGTTCGGGACCAAGTGGCAAGAGCCTGCAAGGTGACAACTAAGGAAGGTCTATTACGAGCTCATGAGACTGATGATATTGGTCGGAGTATTGTGAAGTACAGTTTCGATGTCAATGAGCTACTTTCTGTGTCTGAGGTCATTGAGCAGATTAAAGTCACTGTTACTATTCGCTCTGCACGAGATACATTTCGAGAGCAGATGTGCGGAACAGTCATTGAGTGGTTGAGTGATATTGCTGGTTGCAGCGTTGGCTCAGATCACAATATCCTGCGACAGGTCGTTTGCGAAGAGATGCTGAAACCATGGAGCTTGGGAAGTGAAGGGACAAACCGAGACGTGGGAATGAAGGGTATTGATGATCACGAAATTGAGGAGCGTGTTGACTTCCGTCAAGCAATGCTTAACCAACAAGCAAGAATTATCAGGGCTGCAGCAACTGCTGCTGCAAACGGAGATTCCGACTCGGATGATAGTGATGACGGGGCTTCGAACCCAGAAGATCCAGACGATGACGATGATGCCGTATTCGAGATTGAAGGGGGTGTTGTCGACCTCGATGATGCCGACGAGTCTGAGTTTGGAGACGGTGGGCCAACTTTGATGGAATATGTCGTTCAAGTTCCCGTAGAACCAATGACCGGTACTCAACGAACCGATGCAGATGGCGATGTAGACATGGACCAGAATGACCGAGAGAACTCACCTATGGAAGTTTCTGAAGCCACCATGGCTGGGTATCCTCCGCCACCGCCTCCTCCTCCAGCACCGATGAGACCTCTTCGAGAGCCTATTCGGGACCGTGATCTCACCCCATCGGACTCTGACACTGCTGAGATGCAACCCTTGATCGCACCACCTATCTATGCCAAGGCTGGATTAGACATTCCAAAGACCCCACGGGGTGCTGTCAAAACACTGGATGCTCCGAGACCTCCTAAATATTGGCTTGAGACTCCTCCCGGATTTAGAGATACGGAACCTGTCGCTGTCCACGAGAATCTCTTCAAGCGTTTGAGATTGGACTGGATGATATTGTTCGATTTGCGAATGTGGAAGAAAGTTCGTATCGACCTTCGAGATCTGTACATCTCGACGGTGGTCACCATTCCCGAGTTCAAGCGCATCCTGGGACTTAGATTTGCAGGCCTTTACACCACACTTGCACAGCTTTACCTGATTGCTGATCGGGAGCCTGATCATTCAATCATCAACATCTCTTTACAAATGTTGACCACACCAACTATCACAAATGAGATCGTCGAAAGAGGCAACTTTCTTACCAATCTAATGGCCATCCTGTACACCTTCCTTACGACTAGACAAGTTGGGCACCCTCATGAGATCAACCCGAATGCCACCTTGGCGTTTGACTCTGGCTCCGTCACTAATCGGAGGATGTATCATTTCTTCATGGACTTGAGATACCTCTTCAGCTCAGAACACGTCCAAGAGAAGCTTCGTGTCGATGATAGGTACATGTTGCAGTTCCTAGACCTGGTCAAGCTTCACCAAGGAATATGTCCAAATGTGAGAGCTGTTGGGGAGCACGTCGAATATGAGACGGATGCCTGGATCAGTGCTTCTCTGATCACTCGCGAAATCAATCGGCTATGCCGACAGTTCTCGGAGTCATTCAAATGGAGCCCTGGTGAAGATCATTCATACATCGCCAAGGCCATCAGATTGGCTGCAAAGACTGTCATCCTCAATTCTCTGGGGACGGAGAGGAAACGTTTCGTACAGGCCGAGATCAAGGATGAGATTAAGTTCAAGAGAGTCGGTGATTATGAGTTCGATACGACAGAGCAATCAGGCAAATTCCAGCAACACCATGTCGTCAAGTTCGTCGTGGAGTCCCAACCAATCAGTTTTCACCACGCTTTGCATTACACCTTGTCATGGCTTATTGAGTGCGGCAAAAATATGTCACGAGAGCAGCTCCAGCAACTATTGAGCTTTACAACCGCTGATCTACTTCAAAAGCCGAAAGCCATGGGACAAAGAACGATGCCGATCCAAGAATACTCACCAGAAGACCACCTTATGGCTGCGTTCGACTACCCCTTACGTGTTTGCGCTTGGTTAGCTCAGATGAAGGCTGGCATGTGGGTACGAAATGGTATGAGTCTTCGTCATCAAATGGGTACATATCGTGGGGTCAGTCAACGAGATGTCTCTCATCACCGAGATATTTTCCTTCTTCAAACTGCCATGGTCGTCTGTCCTCCAGCCCGGGTTTTAGTATCCATCATCGACCGCTTCGGTCTCGACCACTGGATGAAGGGTATATATGAGCAGAAGTCGGATAGCTTGGAGGATGGCCAAATTCTGGATGTTGTCGAAGATATGATTCATCTTCTGATTGTGCTGATTAGCGACCGAACGTCCTTGGTGGCAAGCGACGACGAGCCTAGTCCGCACGTACTTGCCATGCGTAGGGATATCACGCATGTTCTCTGCTTCAAGCCATTGTCATTTTCTGAAATCTGCGGCAAGCTGCCAGATAAGTTCCAGGACCAGGAAGAGTGTCAGGATATCCTTGATGAAATGACAACATTCAAGGCTCCAGAAGGACTGTCTGATGTGGGTACTTTCGAGCTGAAAGAGCAATTCCTGGAGGACATCGATCCGTATATCGCACATTACAACAAGAACCAACGCGAAGAGTCCGAAAATGCATACAAGACCTGGATGGCGAAGAAGACTGGGCGGAGCGCTGCAGACATTGTATTTGAGCCAAAACTCAAGCCAATTGAGTATGGCGCATTTGCAGATCTTGCTGCCTTCACTAGGACGGGAATCTTCGGGCAAATTATTTACTATGCCTTGATGTACAGCGTTCAGGCCCAGACTGTGGCACCAACCGTCCCTGTTACCAGAGTAGAGGCGTTCTTGCAAGTTGTCCTTCACCTGGTCCTCATCGCGATTGCCGAAGACAAAACCGACGAAGACGAAATGTCAGAAGAATCTCTACAATCTTTTGTCTACATCGCTCTCAACGCTCCTGCTCGTACCAACTTCCTCAAGCAGTCGCCGCCTTCAAAGACAATCGCAGCCCTTCTGGAAATGCTGTCTCGAAAGGAGGAGTTCAAGGCTTGCCATACCAAGATCGCTTTGGTTTTGAAGCGGATGAAGCAAAAGCAGCCTCGAAATTTCGACAATTCGTTTGCTCGGTTGGGTGTCCCTGTTGACAGAATATCAACTGCATCCCCTGCAAACAACAACGTCCTCGAGGATCGTGAGAAGAAGAAGCAGGCAGCATTAGAAAGACAGGCCAAAGTCATGGCTCAATTCCAGCAACAACAAAAGAACTTCATCGATAATCAAGGCGATATCGATTGGGGCGAAGATGACATCAGCGATGACAATTTTGAAACAGACGGAGAGGATCAGAAGACATACTACCAATATCCTTCAGGCACATGCATCCTCTGTCAAGAAGAAACCAAGGACGGGCGACTGCACGGAACCTTTGCATTGATGACAAAAAGTGCGATCTTGCGACAGACAGATTTTAAAGACGCAGATTTCATTCGCGAAGTTGCAAACACTCCATCAAGTCTCGATCGTTCCGCCGAGAGTATTCGACCTTGTGGAGTTGCTGGTGAAAATAGAGAGCAGGTCCATAAGGTGACAGCCAGTGGTGTCGAGATTGTCTCAGAGCGACAGTTCATTGGAAAGGGCTTCCCGTCGAGTTCATGTCGCAGTGGGCCTGTGTCTGTTGGCTGTGGACATATCATGCATTACAAGTGCTTCGAAGTCTACTACGAAGCCTCCCATCGCCGACATCAACACCAAATAGCTCGACATCATCCGGAACGCCTCGAGATGAAGGAATTTGTCTGCCCGTTGTGCAAAGCATTGGGTAATGCTTTCCTACCTATCATCTGGACTCCAAAGGAGGAGCTACCGATCAGTCGTCTGCAGCCAAGATCAAGCTTCAATGATTGGATTCTGTCTGTCTCTGGTCAGAACCAGATTTCTAGACCTGAAGAAATTCCTCCTATCAGTGGCGAAAGAGCAAAGACATTCTTCATGCATCAAAACAATGCAGTGATGCTCAATTCTTTGAATGCGAGAACACCCGAGTTATTGTCCGATGCTTGGAACCCGGTGGTGCCCGTGACAACACCAACGCCATTACCCTTCCCAATTGATCCGCGACTCACTCCCGCTGCCCCTCACATCTGGGCAAACGGACCTAGCGATGCCGGCCCATCAAGTGTGAGCACACCTACACAGAGCAGCTCCATCACGACGGAGCTGGTGGAGATCTATCGTCGACTGAGGGATACAATGGAAATGAACAGACTTCCAACTCGGCATCAGAACCTAAGGATACAAGAAGGCCCAGCTGATGATTTGTTCGCACATGATACCCTTGCCCAGAGTCTTGGTTTCTCTATTTCTGCTGTAGAAATACAGCAACGTGGCGTCGCCTCCCCAAGTGTGATGACTTTCCTAGAAGGCGTACCCCAGCAAGCTCTTACGCATCTGAGAGTACTTGCTGAGACAGCATCCTCGTATATTTCTGTTGGAGGCGTCAGAAATGGCGGTCGTCTTGCTCAAGCGTTCGCGACCGACTACGAGGACCAATATCAGCAGCTCTTCCTCCGGTCAAGTTCCGGGCAGTCCTTGATACCCGAATCGGTTTATTGGGATCCAAAGGCTGAGTGCCTACTGGAAAAGGATATTTTCGTGTTTCTCACAGAAGCGTCTCTGTGTTTAGTTGCGATTGATGAAATTGACATCATGCACCTCGTACGACTTTGTTATCTCGCAGAGCTTATCAAAGTCGTGATGAAGATGAGCCGTAACAAGGGCAAGTCAAGCTACCTTTCATGGATCAACTATGATTTCGGGCCACAAACTCCCGACGGCCTAGATGCCTTCAAATACTTCTGCTGTCAGGTTCGCTCTTGGGATCTCGTGGATGGCAATCATCGAAAAGAGAGCCCAAGCTCCGTGATGGAGCAACCTTGTTTTGATGGAGCAGAATCTTGCCGCTCTTTCGCCAAGAAATATGCTTTGGTCTTCCTCCGAAAAGTTGCTCTCCTTCTCCATGTCCGATATGGAGTTTCATTCCAGAATCACATCTCTTCGGATCCTAACGCCGATGAACTGGATCGTCTTACCGAAGCCCTACGTCTACCAACATTCGATGAGATGTGTGCCTCGCTCTATGGCAACACTGGTAATCCATTGAACCAACTCGCCCGTGCCTGGGTCCTCCGTTCTATGATGCCTTCGAGCTCGCAGACTACAGACACTCCCTCGAAGCTCTCCCTTAGCCACCCAGCAATCTTTGAGCTCATCGGATTGCCAAAGAATTACGACACACTGATGGAAGAGACAATGAAGCGACGCTGCCCAACTACCGGCAAGGATGTATCAGATCCGATGCTTTGCTTGTTTTGTGGAGTCATCACTTGTGGCCAAAGTATCTGCTGTCTGAAGGATGGTCCGCGATCTGCTACTGGTAGAGTCCAACAAATTGGCGGTGCCCAACAGCATATGCTCAAGTAAGCCGTCTCGTGTACTCCTCCCCTCGCCTGACATGCTTACTAACACTATCCAGGTGCCAACAAAATATTGGTCTCTTCGTCAACATCCGAAAATGCACGGTATTCTACCTGTATCACACCTCTGGATCATGGATGGTCGCTCCGTATATCGACAAGTACGGCGAGGTTGATCCTGGATTGAGACACTCGAGACAACTGTTCCTGAATCAAAAGCGATACGATGCCTTGCTGAGAACTGTCTGGCTGGGACATGGCGTACCAAGTGTCATCTCAAGAAAGCTGGAGATGGACATCAATAATGGAGGATGGGAGACGATCTAGATTTATCACACTAGATCGTTCGTGGTCACAAGGCCGAAGAAACGAGGCGAGGGTGAAGGGTTGTAGATGGTGGTCAAGCCTCGAAGGTCTGTCTTTATAGGCGTTTTAAAAGAGGGCGACTGATGACTTGGGAGGATATCATATCGGTGTTTTCTGAGTATGACCATGTCTGCATGCGCTGGTCTGGTATCGTATGGCGTAGTAGATAGATTTCATGTTATGCCTGGTACTTGTGAATGGATGGTCGTATTGTAGACTCTGTTTGTTAATTGCCATTGCTGGTGATCCGGTCTGCTTTTTCCTTGATGAAGCAAGGCTCTCTGCTATTAACTCTATCCACCTTGAGGCTGAAGTATCCTAGGAACCCAATCTGTGCTACACCAGTTTCGATCTGAAGATAATGGGCTTGTCTTCATAGGATATACTTGACGAGCATCCGGTGACGTCAGGTTGGGGCTAATCTCTTGTTTCTTTTTGATACGACTTTTTACGGTGCGTGGGCTGGTGGTGCTTGGGGAAGTAGTTTATGTTCTTAGCGAGCGGATACTTGTGAGGATCATGTTGGTGGGAATCCTAGTGATCTCGCCGATGCGTATTGATTGATTGATTTGATTAAGATATATGCTTGATATGGGGTTTCTATGGAAGGATGCGCAGCCATGGTGAGGACTTCCATTTCATAGAATCGGATAAACTCTAGTTCAAGCAGTGTATGTCGGATTGTGATCAGACTGGTCTGGTTATTCTACCAGAGTATAATTACCCTGTGAATCACGATTCACTTTCTCCTCATTCGATTCAACGTCTCGACTCTCGATTATCATGTCGCTGGTATGAATTGAAGTGTAAATAGGTAGTTGAGTCTTGCTGTTCTACTCAGAGATTGACTTCATCGACTGGCGACTATAAATATTTTCCTTGCATCTTCAACTTTCTAAGTCTACACATCCATCCTTCTCACAAGATACCAAGAACACAGTACTTGGCGCGCATCGACATCTACTCACACAAACACAAAACCCGAACAACGGACAGAACGACTTATTGACTCGACTTCAACAAGGCAGATACTTTCCACCGGCAAGGCATCAACACGGTGGAAACAACCGATGGACGCCCCTTGAGCAAGTGCCTTTCCTCGTCAGGGAACAAGGTGGACCATACACTCAGTGGTCGGGTCGAATGCAGCAATTAGTAAATGAGGCGAGGGCAAGAGGCGGGCTAGATACTGATGATCTACCTTATCGTAACTATACACAACAGACTATGTTTAACCACAACTGATACTATGAGGAGCACCTTGCTAGAATCGATCGGCTACATAGTCCTTGGGAGATGGAAGCTACGGGGTTAGGACCTAGCGATGTAATCTTAAGACCCAACTTCACTTTCTAAGGTCGTTTGAGAGGATAGATAGCGGAGAAAAGGTGATGTTGAGCATGGCTTTATGCCATATCGTTGAATACAACGAAACCAGTGAGATCATCAATAGAATCCATGTCGCCTCGAGAGACTGCCCGTACTCACATGGGTCTCCTATTCCACGGGAGCAGTGACTCATTCTAAGTAGTACCACTTATGCATTAAGCACAATATCTGTATTATTTGAATGTTCTAAAGTCAACGGTGCATTAACGAAGTGAAAATGCCATGCTAAAACGAGAACAGTTGCGCAAATCCCCGAAACCATCGCACCCCAAGTTATCAGCGAAAGCTTAACGAATTTTCCTCCCATATAGCTCAAGTATCCGCATGTCTCTCTGCTCTCCATCATCGTCCTTTCAGGCTGTAGCCCTCCATCCTTTCAAAGTATGAATTACGTGTACCCCTATTCGCCTCGCTTGTTTCGCCCCCTCAACGGCCATAGAAACCTCCCCTGCCCTTGCAGACTATGTTCAGCTCCTTATCTGTCCACCCAGCCTTCTTCAAAATCTTCGCCACGACTTCATTTTTGCCGACGTTGTAAGCCAATCGGTCGTCGTCGGTTGCTCTCAGCTGGTGGTCATCGACCAGTTCTTTCTTCCTGTCACCATACTCCTTTCTAAGCGAAGCTTTAAGTCAGCACATCCTAGTTCTCTGGGGGAAAGCACAAAGAATCCAGGGAAGGATATGAAAGGGAGACTTACTTGAGCTCAGCATCCTCCATCAAGATGCGCTTCAGATCTCGGTGATTTCTGAGACTGAGACTTCCCTCAATACAAACGTAGGTGTTCCTTCTCCGCTCATAAATTCTCACCAATTTCTTCACTCCGTCCGCGCCAATGACTTCATCGTCCCAGGAGCCCATTGGCTCCCCATCAGTTTTGTCGGAATTTGGCTGAAAGAACGAGTGACGTCCTGGCATACCACACTCTCCGATGTATGTGTACCCGCCCTCTCTCATCTTGTCAAGAATTGGGACAAAATCATCTTTGTTGATGACGATGTCAATATCGAGAATTGGCTTGGAGACGAGATCAGGGATAGAGGTTGAGCCGACATGTTCGATCGAGATGATGGGAAGACCTTGAAGAAGGTTTTCAAGGGAGGTTTTGGCAATGAGGAACTCGCCTGCCCAGGCGGGGTTGTGCTCCTCCAACTCAATGAGAGGTGCGGTGTACCAATCTCTATACATGTTTGTAGAATTTGGTGGCAAAAGTGAGAGTGAGGAGTGAAATTACTGGAAGTGAAGTTTCGTTGTGAGGAATGAGTTGGAATTCCGAAGGTGAGGCGAGTGGGACGTGTGAAGTGAAAAATGTGTGGTTGCCTACGCTGTGGGGTCCTGGATACAGATTCTTTCTGGGGACTGGTTGCCGAGCGGAGTCTGTATCGACAGTTCGAGATGAATGGAAATCGTTGTTTCTTAGGTCTAGGAGTAAGTCTCGAGAATAGATGCTGTGAGGGTGATCGGACGGGAAAGAACGGTCAAGAAGCTGTCGAGACTGGAAGGAGTGGGAATAGTCGAGGGGGCGGGTGATGTGAATGAAGGAAGTGAAGGTCAAAAATAAGAGATTGTTCAAGAACCGAGTCGCCCGGAAGTGAATGCTCTCGAGAAGATGCGAAGGCTGCAGGTGAGAGTGTTTCGAAATATGCGGTTAGCCGACCAATGAACGTTGCGATGAATTGTGTGGCTTGCAGAAAAGTAAGGAATTGACACGATGTTTCGAAGTTAACAATTGCGGAAGCCTGCGTCAAGGAGACTCTCGAACGGAAGCCTGCACGAAGAGCTCGTGCGAGGGTTTGAAGAGTCGCAAGCAAGAAGTGAGTAGAGTTACCTCGCTTTGAGTTGGACGAAGAGAAGATTGGAGATGAAAGTGGTTAGGGATAGAAAGAACGAGATCCAGAAGAAAAGCTAGAAGTGACGGATAGAGAAGGACCTCGCTTGAGTCGCTTCTTGGGTCAAGCATACCTTCCCAAAGCAACTGCAATGAGCTGTCCGATGAATGTGGACACTTGCACTGAGCAACTCCTACCTGTAATAGACAAGCTCGGGGAATTCCATGGGTGAGAGAACTAAATAGTCTGGGACATTTTCGCTGCCAAAAGGTACCCAGATAGACCTGTAAACATAGCAAGTAGTTTACACCTGGCCCGATTCAATGCGTGTGCGAAGACCGAGCGTGGCAACTAAACCTCGGAAATCGTGAAGCTCTGCTCGTTTTCTTCCAGATTACCAACAGTTGTACACGAACGATAATATTTGACGAGGATATCAAAAATGGAATTAACAGCGCGCTGAAACATAAACTCTACCGATGACAGCAAATCCCATACTCCTCCACAAGCAATCCCAACGCCATCCATGCAGTCATTATATACCGATCCAGCGCATTGCACCATTTCCCACGGCGGACAAATTCACTTCCTCCTCCCACCCAACTGCACCTCCAACTTCCTAATCCCCGCCTGCAACCCCACCCCCTCTCACAATTCCCCTCCAACCACGTTTCCATACTCTCCCGCACCCCACTCATCCCCTTGACAACCGGCATCTTCGTCCCCTCCTCACCCTCAACATGCGCTCCCGGATTAAGCAAAAGATCAAAAGCTTTGGACCAGATCTCCGTCTGCCAATACCTCTTCAAATTCTCCTTAATTCTCCAACTCTTCTTCGCTGCTGCGCCAATACCCGCTCCTTTATCGGCTACTGTATCGATGTATTTGCCAAAGAGCATGGAGTGGATGATTCCTGCTAGACCGTGATAGTCAATTTGGTAGGTCCATGGTCGGAGTTCTCGCATCTCGGCACAGTCTTGTGGTCCTGTTTTCCAGTCCGCGATGAACTGGACGTCGGGGCGGAAGACTTTCATGTCAATGCCTCTTCCAAAATCAATGAGCGCGACGCCTTTCTTATTCCAGCCTCCTGTACCATCTCTCCGGTACTTGGCTGTCCAGACGTCAGAGTCGGGGATTTGGTCGAGGCGCACGAGACAGTTGTCTGCTTTGAGGTCACCGTGGAGTATGCCTTTCGAGTGCAGGGCTTCGATGGTACGGAAGAGTTCGATGGTGAAGAACATTACCATTGTTTCGTCCATGACACCTGGCCCGGCGGCGGTGGATTCGGCCCGGGAGATGTTGATTACGTCGAGGAGGGTGCCTTGATCTCGAAATTCTTCGATGAGGTAGCATTCATCTTTGTAGAGGTGCATTTCGTAGACGTTGATTATGCTTTCTGCTGCTCGAGAGACACCGAGACGACGTTTGGCTTGTCGCATCATGTAGAATTCCCATGCGGATGGAGGATCTTCCATCTTTAATGCTTCCAAGTTCTTTCTGCTGTAGGCGTCGAATGAGCCTTTGCCCATCTTAGGCTGTTGATTCTCGTCAAGCTCTTCGTCTTCCTCGGCAGCAATATTTTCAAGCAAGTAGACTGGAGCGAAGGCGCCGGCGCCAAGTTCACGCTTCAGCATGTAATGTCGGTCGGCACCAGGAAATCTGAGGATGGGTGGCATGGTGAGGTTGGTCGTAGTTTTGTCGTTAGCGTTCTTGTGCATCTTCGAAGCTGCCTTGGCATATTTCCTGATTTCTACTGAGCGGCCAAGAGCCTCGTTCTTGTGGTCAAAGAAACCATCGTAAGTCGAGAGAGGAGGGTGGAGACCGTCGATGATCATGTTTCGTGTAAAGTCATCGACTGGATTGCATTGGGCATCTTTGATGATTGGACCCTTGTTTGCAATCTCCTTCGCTAGTGGTCCACCGCTTGCCTGTACCTTCGCAGCAATAGCAGCAGTCTTGTTGGTTTTGGAGCTCTTGTTGAGTTGTGGTTGAGGAATTCTGTCCACAGGTGTAGCCTCATTGATGATCTCCTTGAATGGACTGCTGCCAAGACCATCACTTGGTCGAACAGGTGGCTTCCTTGAACCGTTTTCTTTGCTTGGAGTTTTGGAGTTGAAGTAGTCCTTGTCTTGCCTCATTGTTGGTAGGCCAAGCGAGGACTCGGTTTTCTCGGCGATTGGTGTCATGAAGGGAAGACGATTCTGAGATACTTGAACGGGATCTCGATAAGGACGAGTGGGAGGCTCGTAGTCTTCAGGAGGTATCGGCACAAAGGACGTCCGTGTTGTTGCCGGAAGCTCGGGTGATACTGGCGTGACAAGTTCCTCTTCGTCTGGTTGTCCGGGATTCTCGACCTCTATCGCTTCCAGATCTTCGTCCGTCTCTGTGAACTTTGAAGCTCGAGTATCTTCGTCATCATCGTCGTCCAGATTCGGAATGTGTTTTCGTGCTGTGAACTCCGACCATTCGCTTACACTTTTTACATCCGATGTCTCATCATCACCGGCCTCACTCGTAGTCAATAGTCTTCCAGTTCCAGTGCTCTCTCCTCCACTAGTGTAGTCGCCATCAGTCATATCTCCATCGTCATCATCGCTTTCCTCTTCTTCCTCCTCTTCTTCCCCCATCTTGATTGGCTGATTGAACAACTCGTAGATATCATCCGTTGCAGCTCGTGTATGGAGTGTCATTGTCTGTTCCTTGGATGACTTTCGTTTGGTCATCTTGGGCCCCGAAGGAGATGACAGTTTCGCTTTGACTGTACCCTGTAAGTATCAACCAATGCCTCATTTTTGTCTTACTTACTGATTTGTGTCTCATTGACCTCCTTGATCTTCATTCTTCTGCCTCTCCCTTCCTTCACAGGTACCTTTTCAACTCCATTTTCATCTAGCACTGGATCACGAGCGATTATCAGCTTTTCTTTGACAGCTCTGTTGAGTTCATCTGTGTTTGAAGGGGACTCCTTGGGGATTTCGTCCAAAAGGAAGGGCTCATCAAGAATTGGCTTCGCAATTTCGGGTTCCCAAACCTTCGAAAGCCAACCTCTAGAGCCAGCCCTCAATTCTTCTAAGCTCAGCTCTGATCCAATCAGATCAGGAGTAGGGTATATGGCCTCAAGATTGACATGTATACGCTCAGTCCTTCCCTTTTGATTCACGGTCACTTGTTGCTGTGCGGGATCTGTAACTTGTGGATATGCGAATTGAGGTAAAGACTGAATTACAAAACGCCGAAACGACAAACATTAGTCCTGTGATCATCAACATTTGCATTGAAGAGTAGAAGAAAATCAGCTTACCTCATCCTTGAATACCGTCATTTTAGTACTGCTCTTTTTTCCACCAGCCTTCAGCGTTTCCCCAACCCATGGCTTTGGTTCCATAACATTTTCCTTCTTGCGGTCTGCCAGCGACCCGATACTTTCCCATCCCTTCGTCTCTCCAGATGCGACAGCTGGCGCTGCATTGTCTGCGTCCGAGAATATCTGGAGCTTCTGACGTCCACTCTTCGTTGTCCTTCCTCCAACTCCAGAGTTGGGTCTCGGAGCCTGGGGATCTCTCGGTGCAGCAGCCGCAAAGGGGTCAATTTTGGCGGCCAGCGCCGGTCTCACAGTTGGCAAAGCTGGTGATGATGGTTCATTTGCGTCGTTTGGCCGTTGTGCGAATCTCAGTTGGAATTCGTTGTATTTTCGAAGTAATCGTGCAGCTGGTGTGGCTTCCTTCTCGATACCCATCGTATACACTTCTTCTGCCTGTGTCCATCTTCCAGCTCCTTCCAACCAAGCAGCAAACTCTTCGTAGAATAGTGCTAGCCGTTCTCCAATATTATGGCGAGCTAAGAAAGCGAAAGTCTCTCTCGGTGTATCGGAGAAGAATCGAATGTATGAGATCCATAGCTTCAGGTACCGCGGATCATTCTTGTACTGGGGGGAAGTGAGAAAGGCCTTCGTGGCGCGCTCGAGTAAAGGGAGGAGTTGTGATGCTGGTGTTGCTTGTGCTGAAGGATACGCGTCCAAAGTCCAGCGCACATATCTATCATAGATGTCCAAAGGGTCGTCTGACTCCGAAATGGTCAGTAATTCGTTTTCGTATTCATTTCTCATAGCATCATTAAGGTTTTTCGTGTCGGATGGTGTTGGTGTTGCAAGTTTATGGAGGGGCGACGGCGAAAACATGCTTGCGAGAGCGCGCGCTGATCGTCCTCCTGGAAGAGATTGAATGTTTTCCTTCTGGTTTTCGATGATATCGAAATCGATGAGATCCTCGGAGACCGACATTTTGGCGGAAGTTTGGCGTTTGGTCGTTGTTGGCGCTGAAGATTGGAGTTGCGTTTCCTCGACATCTTGAATCCAAACAGACCATGGTTGCTAGATGGCAACGTGTTAGCGTGCTTTCCAATCTGGAGTCTGGTCACGTGCTCAGCCAAGACCATGCAATTCAACCGCGCTTCTGCGATGCTCTCGTCCAATGTTCGCTCTCCTCTGCAACATCAACATCTTCCGTTCACGAATGATGATCGCCATTTCTGTACCGAATGTCGTTCGTTGGCTGTTGGGTACGAAGCCCTGGCTGATGGTGACAGCTATCCCCACAGGAGTCGTCAGCCGCCACCGAGAATCCCCGTACCTAGACCAGGCCAGAGCTTATGTCCACCACTGGCTGACGCTGGTACCGCGCGGTCATACAGCATTCTTCGTCCCAAAATTATCTACGAACGCCTGCAAAAGAAGTTTGATAATCGTCCAGGGGCATAAGGTAGGCGGTCCATAATGCCAAGGAAAGCTTATTCCACGAGGGGTCTCGCTGTCAGCCGCATGTTTGATCCTCCGGCTTGTCTCATTAGGCTTTCTTTTCTTGGGTAACGTATGGCGCAGCCTTCCTGTTACTCGTACCTGTCTCTATTAGGATGGGATTTGCCGAGCTCTACTCTACATAGGGGCTGTTGTCTCTTGATCCCTTGATATCTCACTTCAATCAACAACACCCTTTCGTCCCACGTTTTTCTTCAACCCCTTTTCTTCCTGCTTCGCTCCCCTTTCAATTGTCAGACATGCTACCATGGCAGGTACGAAATAGAGCAACACACCTAATGTCTAGATGGGCGGTCTTTGCATTCTTTTTTGTCCTAATATTTTATTACTTGTAAGTACCACCATTGGCCTTTTTTTACTCGTCACTGACTCCTTCAGTTCCTGGACGACTCTTACGTCTCGATCATCAATTGAATCCTTCGAATCCGAACAAAGAATTGCTGAGAATAAGACCAAAACCGAATCGTCACCAATTCCTCAATATGACCCTCGCAAACTCGCCCTTCTCGTCGAAACACGACCATTACCCCATCTGCCAGCCCTTTTCACACACATGACAACTATCATTCCTCCCGAGTGGACATTCAAATTCATGGGCTCTGCAGAGGCTCTTTTGTTCATGCGATCCTCTCCCGTCATAACGCGATTCGAAGAGTCTGGCAAGCTCCAACTTCTCCCCATCCCAGGCAATTATTCCCTCAAGGACCGAGAAACGATTTCGCAGATGTTTACGGACATTCACCTCTACAGAGATATCCTAGCACCTGCCGAACATTTACTTGTCTGGCAACCCGACAGCATATTTTGTGCAAACGCACCGAGGACTCTAAACGATTATTTGGAGTGGGATTGGGTCGGCGCACCATGGTCGAAAACGGCACAATATGGCGGTAATGGAGGTCTGAGTCTGCGGAAAGTGAATAAGATTGTGGAGGTGTTGGCCAATAAGACGAGAAGAGTGGGAGATGGTGCTTTGGAAGATCTGTGGTTGACCAACAATCTCCACAATCTTCCCGACAACCATATGCCAAACGCGGCCATCAGTAAGACATTCAGTGTAGAGAGCGTTTGGGATGACGCGCCTCTTGGATATCATGTCGGCTGGTTGGGTGTACACCATGAGCAGGTGAGTAAACTCGCTTGGGGCTTTCGTCTCGTGTTCTTGGGCTGGAAAAAACTGGGTGCTAATTCTCGCGAGCAGATTTGGGACGATCAAAAACAAGTTGATCACATCATGAAATATTGTCCCGAGGTCAAGATGATTTTAGGCATGAAGCTGGACAACGATAAACCGGAAGCAATCAAAAACATGGAAAATCCTATCAATTAGATATGATCCTTTCGAACGACGCGACGGCTCCTAGCTACGAATTCTGACATCTCTTGCGGGTGCTAGCCCACACTTTCTTCGTATTCTATAATGCTATGCCTCCAACTCTGGCCACGATATTGGCAGATATACTTGCAGCAGCGGCAGGGAAAACATGGTTCTGCAAAGAATATCATTGCGGCGAGACGAAATAGGAGCTTTTGGTGTGGCAGTCTGTCGATGAGAATTTCTTCTACGTATATTGGACTTGACCAGCCTACTTGTACGTGCAGACGATCCGCACCTAGTTCAATCTTGAACCTTAGTCGAGATGTTTCGGTCAACCTTCGAGGAGAGCCTGTGCGATTTCCACGAACGAACGATCTGAGTCATGTTCCACGCCAATCAAACATTTGGCGACAAATGCAAGCAATGTCTCGTCGAGGGAGATTCTTCGAGATCTGCTGAATTGATGTTCGGATATCAGATTGAAGGCTGTCGGGATCTATGCCGCTTCTTTGCGGAAGTCAAGGCGGGTTGGAGGCTCAGAGAAGGTGGCCAGCTGAGCCCAATTGAGGCTGAGAGACCGGTTTCAAGGAATTGAGTCAACCTGTAGGCGATTTTACAGAATACCATTTATTCAAAGCTACTTCGTCTTATGACCATTTACTATTGTTTCTGCAAATGCTAATTTGCTGTTGCCAATCCGCTCCGCGTTTGAGTGCCTCAGGTTTCGAACCTCGCACCCCTCGGTCTCTCAATCAGGCATCCTCCCCAATTCAGCTCATCATTTCCCGTCATCAACACAAACAACCCCAATATCGACTTACCAAACCAATACTTCTGGCTTAAGTTCAAGAAATTGGACATCCTTCTCAATGTCCAACATAGCTTTAGCAAACGCCTTCCGCCGCATCGCCAAAAAAGCCTCACATCCCAATGCACTTCTATATAAGACACAGCTTGGATGGGCGACGCAGAAATATGTTGTCAGAGGGGAGTTGGGTGATGGGAAGGAGGATGCGGTTCTTCTTGCTGCCCCTGAAAATGATGGGCGGAAAGAGGGGCAGGAAGAAGCGGGGGTTGGGGCGGAAAGCAGGGTGGCAATGCGGGATGATGGTTATGCGAATTATGCGATGAAAGAGGCAGGAGTGAACTATGAGCAGGATCGGGTAGATCGAGCGACTGTCGGCGGTGGTAGAGGGGAAAGTGAACCGAAGTCATGATGATGGTTTGAAGTAATTATGGATGACAGGATGCATTTGTAAGTAGCAGCCTCCCACTCGAGAAGCCAGTCCGCTGAAAGTGTATTGGACGGTGTTATATGGCGTTTTTTGTATACTATTGATACCCCCCTCCTCTCATAGAGTTGTAAAACACCAATCTCTACTCTTACGTTGTGCAGGAACTACGCCCATGCCTTAGGTTAACATGACCCAACCCTTGATCCTCGATCAGGCATCCGATCTCTCATCCCACACAGCACCATAATCACCTCCCTCGCAATCAACTAGTCAACCCAACCCAACCCAAACACAAAACCTGCTATCGAAAGCCAGAGATATTCTATCCATCGCACCTTTTTTTTCTAAAAAAAAAAAAACTCCCAGCCTTGCAGCAACTATCACGGGCCGACCCGATCTAGCAAACCGTCATATTCGCGAACCATCCTCCTCGTACGCTGAGATACTGTGGATTGAGACAGTCCAATCCACGCTGGAAGGTTTTATAACGCTGGTTGGTATCAATGTGTCCAGGCCTAACTCGCGCCTGTCGCCAAATGGTCAAAGCGACTTCGGGCTCCTGCAAGTGAACCCTCTCATCTATTACGGCACGATGGAGTGGGCGGTGCACAAATTTATTGTTAGAGGGGAGTTGGGGAGTGGGGATGAGGATCCGATTGCGCTTCCTTCACCGGAAGATGATAATCAAAAGCAGGAGCGACTTGAGCGAGGGGAATCTCGGGAAGGGACGGAGAGCGGGGAGGGGGAAGGTGCATCAATATCGCGGGCGATGGGGGAAGAAGCAATGAAGAATGGGAAAGATCGGACGGATCGGACGAAGGGGGAAGGAATGGAGAACGAAATCAATCGGACAAATCGAGCGAGCTCTGATGATGGAGATGGGAAGGAGGCGGGAGAATCTCCACCGTGGCTATGATGAATCGAAAGAAACGATTGTGAGTATCTGGATTGCGGGGTACATTCAGAGACACCAGATTGCTGACCACTTTTTTGGAACGATTGTATGAACATGTACAGTACATACCGAAGATACCCCACTCATAGAGTTGTAAAATCTCAGTCTCCATTCTCAGCAAGCAATCAAGCACACCTTCCCCTTCCAAATTGGGGGAAAGCAGCACGCAATGATAGTGTTGATGTTCGAGTACACTCTCCTCTCCTTGCCTAGCAGACCTCAGGTGCTCTCAAGTTGCGCGTATCCTTGCTCCACAGCTATTCCATTTTCCTGTCGGGAGGCAAGTCGTCTGTCACAGAGCACAGGACTACGAATCTTACTTGAATTGGTCATTTCTACTGTTTTTCATATGATACACATCGATCCGTTACATCGTGCACATCTCAGGTCCGTTAATCATCACGAGTGTGACGATATAGCAGGTAGAGGCGGCAACACGGTGGCACGACATTCCCCGCGCCAGCATCAACGATTTCACCTATATGTTCTCCTCGATATACTTAAACTTTAGTGAACCACGAGAATGTAAACATGGAGCCTCCAAGACCCATATCAAGTGACGATGACCTTCGTCCCGGGACCGTTCTACTACTTGGTGGTGGGATCGGATTCCCCTCCTCTTTATCAAAGACCCTGCTAGCTTTTAGGAAGCAAACCGCGAACATGACGCAACAAAGATCAGTCTTGAACCGAATCTAACTAATGATCCGATCAAGAATATTAAAACCTTGCGATTAAATTACATTTTAAAAATCAACGTAGCCCTTTATATAAACTGCTTTATACTTCTAAATAAGTTAGAATTTAATTAAAAGCTTTAAATTTCTAAGTTTCAATCAAATTTATTAACCGGTTATTATATTATTAATTAAAAAATAATCGCGCGCTATCAAATCGCAATCGCAAAACCTCTCAAGTATATTTCTGCCTAAGGCACTAAGGCCATAAGACGTTGGAATACTAAAATCTTACTCTTTTTACAATTTTATAACTACGTAACTTTTAAAGAAATTCTAAAGGATTTCTTTCTAATAAATAATAATTATTAAAAGTTTTTAATTTGAAATTTAGAATATAAACTAATTAATTAAAGTCGAAAACTTTATAACTTCTCGTAATAATATTTTTACGAAATTTTATAAAATATTTTATAATAAATAAAATTAAACTTGAGAATAATATTTTAATTAGAAATTATTTTCTTCAAATTAAATTTTTTTTTTTTCAAAATAAATAAACGTTTGAAATTTCAATTAATTTTATAATATAAATTATAATTAATTAAAATAATAATATTAATAATTAAATAATTAATTATAAAGAAATTTTATATAAAGAATATAAAAATATTATCGCTTTATTCCTTGTTCAAATGGGGCCTAGCATAGCTCGTACCTCGCAAACGCGCTTTACTTTTTCTCTATCTAATGATATACTTTTCAAGTTATAAGCTCTTAAATTGCGTTTTTTATAAGGGTTTAAAGTTAGGGCAATACTAATTGATACAAAGGAAGCAGTTTGGCAGATTCTGCCGGGCGGTAACCTAAAAAAGGGTAGTCTAGCAGATTCTGCCGGACGGTAAGCTAGAGAAACGTTTTGCTGCTCCGATACGCCTCACCAAAATAATAACATTTTGAGTTTTACTTTACGAGCCCGCATCGTATTTATTCTCTTATAGAATTTTACGATAAGTTTATATATGAAAAGCCCTTAATTCATAGAGTATTCGCGCAATTGAACTCGAGTTAATCCGTCTTTCCGTTTCCTTGATATTTACATTAGAAGCCGTGATCGATATGTAAAGCTTTTACCGCTCGGCAGAATCTACTTTAGAAAATCGATCGATATATCGATTCTAGGTTTAACTACAAATATCGAAGAAACTAAAAGACGGATTAACTCGAGTTCAATTGCGCGAATACTCTATGAATTAAGGGCTTTTCATATATAAACTTATCGTAAAATTCTATAAGAGAATAAATACGATGCGGGCTCGTAAAGTAAAACTCAAAATGTTATTATTTTGGTGTTCCATTTTGGCCTAAAGCTGCCTAAGGCATTTGGGGTTTTTTTTGACCCTGTTTAAACCAATCATTTCGACAAGGATCAAACATCGAGTCTTTTACTTCTATATTTTGCAGACTATAAACGGAGCTAGCTATAAAGAGTTAGTTTAATATATATAATATAAATCTTAATTTTAAAAAAATATTGAATTAAAAGAAGTATTTTTAAAGACTTTAATTCTTAATTTTTAATTTTTAAACTCGAAACTTGATTTGAACTTTTTTTTCCACCTGCCCGAACCCCTATACTCCAACCACGTGATTTTAGCGGGTGGGGGTCTAAAGCCCCCTCCACCCTGCGCTGCGCTAGGCAATTATAATAAACCCTTTTTTAACCAAACTCAAAAACAAGTTGAGATTGAATAATATTTTACTAGTATTATAATAATGCAAGGTTGGCATGGTTCGGGGGTCACGTGCATAGCGAAAATTTTGTTATTTAGACTGCAGTTCCTATAGACTCAGAATATTATCCTTCTTCCCCATTATTTGTTTGCGCCCACAGATTGAGAGCTCTTGTTTTTGCGAGCTTATTACAGGCCTAGTGCTGCTCCACTCTCTCATTCATATAAGCAGTACAGTATATCTTTTATAGTATGGGACTCAATTTACAAGCTACCTTCTTTCAACGTGTTACCAATACGTCAAGCAGATTAGCGCTAAACCACTCCTTCTTGTCTACTTGTTTCTATTGCACTTATTCTTCCTTGTATTGTGTGCAGAGACTATACGACAACTTGGACGATGTATTAGAACTGTTCAATCATTTTGGCTCATTTTCCCGCGGCTTATGAATGATCATCAGCCGATAACTTGAACGCGTAAACGCCCTCATGTGACAGTATAAACCTTGAGAGCATCTTCCACGCGTACGTTAAGTCCGGTCTAATCAATGTCGAGTCAAGTACCCGCCAATTCTCTAACGCTATTCCGCAACGCGCAACATGATGGTCAACTTGTGGTTTTATGCAATTGGTCTAATTAAACGTACAGAATTATATATCCGACCTTTCTCCTATCTTGATTCGCAGAGCTTATTAGAGGCTGGGCTTCGAGGTTGGACTCTGTGGTCACGTGAGCCTACGGCTCTGGATTTCTCACAAGGTTTTCCACGACGAAGTGAACACGGACCTTTAGACAGAATACTTCAAAGATTTCTATTGAACACAAGCATTATATATGGAAATTCAATAAACGAGCACAATTGCTTTCACGGTTGTTGCCCTCGGACCATCGGAGGTCATTTCTGCGTACCGAAATCCGCGTCGTATGATCCATAGGACCTTTTTCTTCGAGCGTTTGTCTGGGATGTATTTTTCGCCGTCTTCAGTGTATCCCTCCTGTTCTCCTGGCTTGAAAATACTTCCAACTGCGGGTTGAATTACCTTGAACATGCCTCCTGGTGCTTCAAAATAAGACCACAACCTGATAGTTGTCTCGATTAGTTGTGCTCTGTGGTGAGACCATGGCGTGATCTTGTTGAATTCTTTTGTCAGGGGCTCCAAATACGTCTCCATTTTGTGGATTATGTATTGGGTGTTCTTCAGCATCTCTTGCTCAAACGCGGGCTTTTCCCATGTCCTCAATTGAACTTCTCGCAAAACATGTCGTCCTTTTTCTGGCCACCCTAGATATATGTCAGCCAAAGAAACTGTGTTAGTTTAGACATCGACATACTTTCTTCTCCAAATTGGTGGACCCCCGTCATCATGGTCCTCACTGGCTTCATGTTTGGCAATTCAAAAATATCGAGCCTGTTTCCAAGGACGTCAATCACAAACCATGAAACAAAAGCCTGGTGCACCTGCGAAAATTTGAGATTCTCCAAGCTCGCTGCAATCTCAAGGGGCGAGTCTCGATGTATTTGTAACATTTTTCGTAATGAGGCAGTAATCGGGGTGTGGCCCTTCGTCGGATTGACCGAACCATCGGTGATTTGGTACCATTCCTGTCCCGCGAGTGTGGCCGCCCTCGCATCGATGAGTTGCCATGTCTTCAAAGGAACCTTCAAAGCCTCTTCTCCAGGATCTCTGAATGCTTCGATCACATCACAAACCTCCTTGTTGTAGTTGAATATGCATTCATCGAGCTTGCGAACAAGGCCGCGGATGACAGATTTGTCGAAACTGTGGTACTTCTCGTTTCGGGGGCGTTGCAGGATCGCTGCGCTCCCTTCGTGCCACTGTACATTCTCTGAGGATCGACCAAGTAGTTGCTGGCTGATAAGCTGCGGGGTGTCTTCCTCAGGAAGTGGTGATTGGGAGTTCTCGAAGGGTGCCGCTTCCTCTCCACCCAGCAGGCTCGTCACTATTCCAAGAATGGATCTGATTGCTTGGGTAATGACACCTCTCGTGTACCCTTCTGGTTGATCGAGACATTTGGAACAAATGAAGGCAGCGACATTCACCCCTTGATTTGCGGAAAACAGCAACATCTTTCTTGGCTCCTTCGTGTTGTCCTTAAAGATGCATGAGTCGTGGTACCACAGACCGCACTCGTCAATATCGCACTGTATCATGACTCCACTCGTAACTCTTTGTCTTCCCGGCATCGCCTCGCATATCGGACATGCCCGCGAATTATTGCTTTGTTGATTTCGAGGCGGCTGAGAACGCTGGATCGATGTGGGCTTCGGCGGCGCGCCGTTGCGGGCTTTCTTTACCTGGCGATCGATTGGCAAGTCGTTTGTATTGAGTGTGGCTGATGAAGCAGCTCGATTTATCTCAACTACTCTATTATTCGTCAATCGATAAATGTGACGGTACATCAGGGCGCACATACGTATCTGCCGTCTTCTCGGATTCTTCCCTCTTGCGCTTTTCGGATTTTTTGGATGGCATCTTCGAGTCGTGGGTGGTATTCTGTTTCGAAGGCAGGAATGCTCTGAACTCCGCTGGTGGACTCTCTGCTATATTCTAGCAATGACGGTATGTGCCACCCCTCTTCGTGCGAGAGTTTGGTCATTGATATACTAAAGGCTACCAAGGACGAGAAGGGATAATTTTTGGCGAGACCAAAGGAACCATCCTAAGTACTCTTTTTCTCTCCTCGACAAGAGACAGGAGGTGGGCGGGCAGTTGACCCAACAAACAGCTGCGAAATCCTTAGGCAGGGTTCCTGGAAGGCCAGCCAAACAGAAGACCACTTCAACCAACTGAGGTTACACAACATACACTGGTGATCCTAATTTTGCAATGACTCAGAACAAGGGGGGAAGGCAATCAATGCTTCCCCGACCTCAGCTGGTTCGCATCAGGCGTAGTACGGTGGTCCACCATGCTTATCAGCCCGCGTGGGCATTGCTCAAAGCTCGCCCGTATTGATTTCCTTCCTTTACTCCTGATTATGGTTGTTGAGGACCATCTACTTCCTTAAACCCCGCCGTCACGATCTTCTTTTTGGAACCTCGCCATTTCGTGGGCCTGTTCCGTCATGCAACAGGGACAACGATGTTTAATCACCGCGATCGATCTCGGTACAAGCGCCACGACAGCGCAGTGGGCATTAGCTGTCGACTCTTTCAACCGCCAGGGCGAGCTGCAGAGGGACCCCATTGGGAGTCCAGTTGAGATGAGGGCATGGCGAGGCTCTCGCAAAGGTGATGCTATAGGAAATATTTGTCTTCCAACTAACTTGGTGTACGACAGAGCTTCCAAGGAGCTCCTCTGTATGGGGTTTCAGGCACAGCAGTATTTGGACGATCCATCACCAGAAATTGCTCGCGAAAAAGTGTTCGTTGTCGAACACATCAAACTCTTGCTTACCGACCCCGACGATATAAAAATCTCTCCCGAGACTGCAGCACGGCATCGTAATATGCGCGACGAATTGGCTCAGACATTGCAGAAGGGCCCTTACGAGGTCTTTGAGGACTTTTTAGACGCAGTCATCGAAGAAATAATCGGTGCAGCGAAGATGTCGATCCGAATTTCCTTGGAGACCTCGAAGCTTGAGCTGGCTCTTGCCTTTCCCTCAGGATGGCCTGAGCTTATCCACCGAAAAGTTGCCGCAATCGGTGCCAGATCAGTTCAGAAAGCACTTGAGATACACAACCTCCAGACAATGACCTTTGCGATACAAAATGTCTATACTTTGTCTGAGACGCTTTGTGGGGTCAAAGAGTGGCTCACCGCAACCATTGAAGAGGCCTCTCTCTCACTTGATCTTGGTCCGCAGACCTCGAACTTAGATGAGCTCAATGTGAGTTGCAGAGTCAAACCGTGTTGGAATTCGAAACTAATCTTCCTGCTAGGAAGGCGATTTATTTCTGCCTGTTGACATCGGCGGTGGCACGGGATGCTTAACACCCTTGAAGCTTGTTAGCAAAAGCCCTCTCAAGGTAGATCAACTTGGCCCAACTCAGTGTTCGTAACGCCTGGATATGACAAACCGCATTGCTGACCATGCTGTAGCTCTTGACGTGTCGGGTGAAGCAGTCGAAGCCGAGTTTGAAAAACGACTCAGGCAAATGGTGTCCCCCAACGACTACAGGGGCGATGTTGAACGACTCTTTTACCAAATTTGTCGTGAATTTAAGGAGGAGAAGAAGAACTGCGGTCAGCCCCCAAGGCCTGGCTCATCAACTTGGAACATGCCTGCACCGCGGCTTCGTGCAAATCCTCGAAAGGGCTTCGAGAAAGATTGCATGAGAATCAGCCGGTACATACGATCCGAGCCGCTTCGTTGGATACTGGCTAAAATTAAGCAGAACATTACTCGAGCAGTGTTTTGATCCTGTTCTCGATAGACTTGATGTCGCCATCGACCAAGTCTTAGCCAAGTATCCTACCATCAAAGTAAGCTTCCTTTTGATCTTCTGATTACGTCAGCTAACAAACCCTTTAGGCGGTTGTTTTCTTGGGGCAGTTTGGTGGTAGCTCCGATTATCTGAGAAAGCGTATGGCGAGAAGTTCGATCGCCAATTCGGTAAAGCTGCGACACAGTCTGTCCGGGAAACTCGATGTGGTCAAAGGAGCTATGTCCGACCGACTAAAGCTCACAGAGAAGTTCATCCGGAAATCGGAGACAGTCAAAAGCTACGGAACACTCGTCACTCTTCGCTATGATCCTGATTCTGAAGGGCAGCGCATGTTCCCAAACGCCATTCAGGATGGCGCTGTACCACTCGAACGACATTACGACACCGATATGGTTAAGGTAGTGGAATGGGCGATCCCAAAGGTAAGCTTCCATAAATCATTTCGAGATAGTGTATACTGAATCAGGCGAGCAGGCGACAATTTTGGAAGAAAACCTCGTTGACATCGGAAAGGATGGACGAAGGTATCATACGTGGCCATTCAACGAGACAGATCTTGAATTTGAAGATATTATTGTCATTTCGGATGAAGTTCCGCCCCCTCCATGGGAAGACGGAAAGTCTTACACGTTATGGACCACAGCTCACCAGGAAAATAACCTGGTAATCAATGGGAGAAGGTGTATGTGTCATCAGCCCTCTGCCTGGTAGAACCCGTCTAATGTTTATTGCAGTGGAAGTTCACCAGATTCCATATGTTTGGGGTCTCGCGATGTCAGTAAAACTTGATGCTCACTCCAACGTCATAGGGTCCTATGAAACAGATGACTTGTCATGGTTTATGTGGCCAGAAGAGAAGAAGAAGCACAAGCGGCGAGTCAAACGGAGATTTCTTAAGTACGAATTAGTGTGGAATATCACAGAGATGCAGGTCAAAACCTTTGTCAGAGCGATATTTCCAAATCCAACAGGCCCTCTTACCATGCAGCTTGCCGAGGAACAGCCACTTGGTCCTCAGGAATTAATTTATGGGGAATCGCGATCACAAGCTTTGGTCAAGGATATTCAGGTATCAGCAAGGGAGTCTGCTCATGCTGCGCCCGTTGCACGGCCTCGACAGCTTACCGAGAACGGAAAAATCAGAGAGCAAACAGTTGAGCAATATCAACGCTTGGATGACATGCTTAGTTCCAGTGGTCGTCGGCTCGTCAATGACCTGGCAAATGAATACCAACAGCCTAGAGCAGAAGTTGCACAGATGACAGATCATGTCCAAACTGCTCGGCCCGTGGCCCAAATGACCAGTGACAGGCATATTCCACCGCCGGCGCGCACGACGGAGCCTCTTGGTATTCCTGGTCCATCACGGTCTGCTCCACGAGATGGTCCCGATCGCTTAGATGAAACAACAAAGGTAAGTTTTATGCTAGTAGTCATCGACTGTATAACTAAGTAAACATCACAGGTCATGCCCTGGAACCCTCTACAACCTGCACAAACGTACTCTAGTAATCTCAAAATGGATGGGAGACATCGCAATGGTTAGCCTATGCCTATTCATACGTGGAGACATTTAACTTACGCTGCCAGGTTGTTACACTTGCAAGCTACGCAAGAAGAAGTGTGACTGTTCTTACACATTCATCGGAACAATGAACTCGCAGACATGCCATACACGCAATCGTCATGGCATAACCTGCCACATGACTGAACCGGAATGGGTGGATGATCCAGACCTAGTCGGAGCTCATCGTGATGAACAGAAACGACTCTTGAAGCTGAAGAGAAAGTCTCGTGACGACTCTGTCTCATCCGGAAGGACTTCTAGAGATCGCTCGGCCACTGTCAGGCCCACCGAGTTCTCGGTGCATCAGAATTCTGTCCTGCACCCCATCGAGAATGGATTTCCGGATCATCACCCAGGTTCCATAAACGGACCATCCACCCCTCCGAGCAGAGGGATGGCTATCCGTGGTGGGAAAGGAGGACTTAGACGTCCCAGGTAGTGATTTCTTTGCGTGGTAATTTAATTGGCTACTCGTTCACAGGATTTCGATGAATTCGCTCGTTTCTTAATATCTCTTTTATTTGGGAAGGCAATTCACTTTTCAAAAATAGCACCAAAAATATTACTTCCTTATGCGCCCTTCAACTTGTCTCGAGATCTGCTGGCAGTTACCTGGCCTGAATTGCCCGCTAGTAGTGTGGTCATGACGACCAATAATTTCGTGATTCGTCCACCGTCGACCACTGCTAAAGCTCCGTCCCGTCCATGGCCCCCTGTCAATAATGCCTAGCACATGGCAGCTGGCTAGCTCCCTTGCTGCTGCAATCGTTAGCATCTCAAAGAAAAAGAGGACAGTATTCCTACTTCCTAACACCTATTGAGAGTGTCTTCGTGGAAATACTTCGGTTTGGAAGGGCGCTGGCGTGGTCTCTCTCATTTGTTGAATGCCGTCACCCTATGTACTTCAATTGCTTGTACCAAATGAACATATGCAAATCGTAGAATGAGATGGTGGATCTCTTGTCCATTTACCAAGTATTGTACCATATCAAAAGCGGCGATGATGCGATCCTCATTACTATTAGAGTGGGATAAAGGCTACTGAGCCGATGATGGCATTAAGCTCTCGTAAATTAGTCGACGACTTTTAAGAAAGTAGAGGATGGAATCCTCCTTAATCAGACGCTAGGCGACGACACTTATCTCAGAAGGTACGAGGTCCTTCTTATCGCTCAACCTGGGTTCTCCAGCCTCCATCGGACGCTGTGCCTTCAACCGTTTTGAGATCGATGGTAATGTTATCTCCTGCTCTTTAACAAAAAAGTCTTGTCGTTTCGCATGTTCTGTAAAGATAGTCAAATTATG
>FJOG01000001.1:375326-392275 GCA_900073065.1 Phialocephala subalpina
AGCAACTGACACAAATATACTCCATTTTCAAACCGCTGTCCTTGGTGATAGTGATTGTGACGAAGCTGATGAGCTGCTGTTAGACAGATCCGTAACTGTGTGATAGAGTATGGACTCGATCCTGTTGTCCTTAGACCGACCGTGAATATATAAAAGGTGAATTTCATCTTTCTCTTTTCAGAGAGGTGGGTATATTAGGATGACAACTGCATGATCATCGGTTGAAGTAGGAAAGTTTTGGTTTAAGTCACTTGGGCTATTAGTATCGAAGTTAAATGGCTCATTTGACAAGCCGTAGAGGAGAAAGTTAGTAGTGTGCGATAATCTAATTTGAGGATGCTCTGCATCTTCAAAATATCAGCAAAGATAATCAGGCCGTAATAGAAGGCAACTTACAAGGTGGATATGGAGTACCTGCGGCATCTATATTGAGTATGTGCGACTTCGGGAAACCCTCCCTTCTTTGGGAGGAAGTTCGAAATACTTGTGCTAGAGAAAATAAAGGAAGGAAAAGAGAACTGTTCGGTTATGCACCCTTTAAACTAATATGTGGTTACATGTTGGAGGCGGGGCTGCGGGTGGCAGTATCGCAGAGAGCCTATGGATTGGGACTGCTCTAAGACTGCTACAAATGGAGAGCATAGATGGCTTGCACTTTACGATAACAAGCATCAGTACAACGATGGAACTCAAAAGTCTTGGAGTATCCATCCCTTTGGACGTTAAAATGGAGACTAAATCGGTAAGTACGACTTAAAAAGACATAAATGATGCAAAGCAATAATTAAAAGAGAGAAAGATTCATGATTTGCAATTTCTGTTTACATAACTTTGTTATATAAGACGCTAAATTCCAGTCAGTCAAACCATCTAGCGCTGTGAAGCATTTTTTCACGTAACCGATGGTGACTAACACCTGAACCCATCTAGTTCTAAAGGGATGACAGGGAAAAGCTCTTTGAGAATGGTGCCAAATTCAGCCCCCAGCATTGTCCTGCTCATTGCGCTGAGGCTAGCTGTTGTGGCCTAAGGCCCCTACGCCACTGGTGGCGTAGAAGGCCCTGAACGGGCACTTCGTTCAGGCTAGGAGACCCCGAAACTAGGCGTCTCCGTAGCCTACGGAGACCCCGAAGCTTCAGGGCTTATAGGGCCCTCAGGGCCTATATATACAGCGTACCTGTCCACTGTAGAGGTAGAAGAGCAAGTCTTATAGCACACCTCAATTTATCACGTGCACGCTAGTCCAAATTTTACTTGCAACACTAGCGTTGAAAATGGAGGATCACGTGAGAAGCACTGTGTCCTCCTCCGAAGATTCCTGGGCAATATTATATAATCTGCTCTTCTACTTGAAATTAAATGCACAGGAGAGACTGTCAGGCTCATGGAATGGTCACTATGGAATGATCCCTAGTACCATTTTGTTCACGTGATGATATTAAAGCTCTGCAAAACAGCCGAACCGATTAGGCTGGTACTTTTTCCTGCCCTTGTGCATTATATAACAGAAAAAAAAGAAGCCATCTTTCCGACCTCATGTAATGTAGAGGGAAACACATTTCCAAGCAAAAAATCTACTCTAATCGTGATTGATCATTTGTCATTAATTGAGCGTCCCTGCCTGCACCTCTGGTGACAAATTTAGGACCTCTGGCTGGGAGAAGGGGCGTTTTCGGGCCCCTCGTTAAAAGTTGATGGTTCCTAGTAAGCGTGTGAATAGGGTGAGCAGACCTGAGCAAAACCTGAACCGAAGCTAAGCAAAGGCGGCGCTGCTCACGTGAGAGATGGGGTTGTGGAAGAGGAGACATTTCCGTGGTGTAACTATTCGATTCATTTGTATCCCAATATCAAGTAGTGCATTTTGGGGCGTATTCCGCGTGTCACAGAATTCTGTTGCTCCAGCATCAAGTAATTGCCGAAGAACAAGCTCATGAGAACGCCCCTCCCGGTCACAATCGCGGCATCTAAGGAGAAGCTCCTCATCGTGCAAGAAAGATATAACATCATAGTCTAGTGATGTCGCGGATAGTAGAGCAAATTTGAGTGGTGTTCCGTTCATGCTATTTTCGTTGACACCGGCGCCGTCTTCGAGAAGCTTGGAACAAACACCTTCAAGGGAAAAACGTGCCGCCCAGTGGAGGGGCGAATACCCTACGATGACTTCAATGGCATCGAGAACACGATCACCGCTATTGAAGCGCCAGTTTGCAGCCCAAGCGAATATCCAGAGCTGAAAAATCTTCTCAGATTTCGGAAAAACCAATTCGAGGACAGAATTATGAACCGAATCATCCTTGCATCTGTGAACATGATATGTCCAGTAGGTACAGGCGTATTCGAGGGAACGATAAGCGCCACTGAATAAGGACCAGTCAGTCTCAAGCTTTTCTCGTATCTGTTCTCGTCTAGTTTCAACCTCGTAGAAAACTTCATCGAGTATCGGTAATGGGTTCCCATCGAACGAGACACACCCAAGGAAACGGATACGCGAGCTAGCTAGAATGGTGTGATCATTGGATAGTCGGTATTCGACAAACGTTGGGTCTTGAAGCGGATCAATGCACAGGAGAAATTCTTTCACCGTGAAGTGGGCGAATTCAAGGCCCTGTGATATGCGGTTCTTTCGCAGTAAACTACTACACCAGTGCAATAACTCCTCCTCAGTAGTTATAGCTCGAGAATCGAAGGTATCACTGCGGCCTGCTAAAGCTTGAAGCAACTGTGTGGTACGTACGGTTGCTCAGATCCACCCTCCCGCCTGACAACAGGTGCCTAGGCAGGTCTGGAGAAAGAAAACACGTGACTAAGCCTGGGTAAGTCGTCTTCCATTATCTCGAGCAATTGGAAGGATTAACGAGGACGAGAAAGTGAGGAAGCATCCTTAATGATGTTGGACGCGGACACCGAGCACAAATCTTGGAATAGAAGTCCTGTAACTAAAAATTGCGAGTGTGATAGTGGAAAACAACAGAAGTCAGCCGAACAAAACTCTCTACCAAACCTTCCCCATCAAGTCCGCAAGTTGACATACCTCATTAGAACAAGCGGGAGGCAACTCGCAAACTCCCAATCAATTACGTACCCATTCCTTAACGTGAAATTTCTCACCCCCTTCAACGTAGCCTCCTATTACTACCAAACCCAACAATCTGCCCATCCGCCGTCCTCTATAGATAAATCAGTATATGATTTGACGTAGAGCTTAGGAGTCGAGGAGCTGAGAAGCCGAGTTCGCAGTACTAGCGAAGAGTTCGGCTCTGAACATCTTTGCAAATAAGGGAAGAATTTGACATACCAACACCCCATTCGCATCCCTCCCCGGCCCACCCAATCCCCATCTCCTCTCCTCATACTCATCATCCTCCTCCCCCCTCCTTCTCAAACCCAATCCCAGTCCCAGCCTCAACCCCAAACTCTCTCCAATCCTATCCGACAAGGTGACTCTATCCCCTCCACATCTGCCCAATCTATCATCCAACCTCTCGCGATCACTTAATCTATCCAATTCCCTGGCATCGACTCCTAGAAATTCAAGCAAGATAAGAAGACGATCATGGAAAGTGTCATCACGGGTGCAGGAACGTGCGCCGTCGAGAATCCATGACAGGCCGCGGAAACGGTCGCGGATGCTGTAGGGGTCGGAGTAGACGCGAGAGGTGAGGTCGTAGGCTGTGAGGATGCGGTCTAGGGTGCTGTCTTCGCGATATCAGTTTGGCATCAAGAGCAAGAGGAAAAGAGGAGGGAAAGGTGGGGAAGGGAACATATTATCAAGTTTCCCAAACCAATCGATACGTCTTGGGATCTCGAAATCCCGCGGATAGTGCCCAGTCTCAGGTCCGCTATCGATGACTTTTGGATGAACCTCTGCGACGGCAGCATAGATGCTAACGAGACTGTTCGCGAGTTGGACGGCGAGGTTTTGTCTGAAACTTGTCAGTGCCAGATCATGCAGAGCAAACAGAGAAGCAGGCAAGGACATACCTACGAACAAAATCAGTCACGATCCCCTCTTCAACTCTTCTTTCATCGCCCGTCAATCCGGTAAGACGTCTCAATGGAGCAGTTCTCAAATCAGCATTTCGAGAATACCAGTCCGAACCTAGGAGAGAGCTGATAGTAGCATCGAGAATGTCCTGGAAATCCTCAGCACGGATGTAGCGATCGCGACCCAGTCCAACCATTTCGTCGTCAGAGTTGGGACCGAGGTGATAGAATAGAAATCTGGAGATGTAGGGATGGAGTTGAGTTGCTCTGGCGAAGAGAGGGTTAACGTTGTCGCAAGGGAGCTGCGCTACCTCCGGCGGTCGTGGATGAGCTGTGTTATAGAGGGACTGTCTGAAGGAGCGGGATTATCTTGGGAAGGAGGGCGTGTACGATTACGTTGATTATCGTGTTTGGAGAATGTGCGGTTATTTGGAGTGTTATTGGAGCGACTAACGAATCGAAGAGGTTGGCCACCGAGACCAGGGGGCAAACAGCAGAGGGTAAGGAGGAAATGGTGGCGGTAGCTCTAGCGAGATAAGATTTTCCTTTCCTGTATATTCGATTATCTGGATAGGAGATGATAGAATGGAGACTATGTTGTTGAGTCGCAAGGGTGGTATGTAAGGTTCTCGAATGACGAAATTAGGAATTTGCCCAAGGCTGAGAGGTCACCGGGAAAGGATGGTAGGAGGTGACGGTCAGATGAGAGTTATAGAAGACGGCGAGAATGCTGCCGCGAAAGGACAGCAGGTAGCGGCCGTGAAATGAGAGATGTCGGTCGTTCGAGATCGCCGAGCTGGTGGAGGTAGAAATTACGGTAAAAAAGCTCAGAATCAAGTCCACGTCCGAGTCCGAGCCCAAGAAGCCGTGCTCTAGATAAAAGAGGAAGATGAGGAGCGACGAGAACCTGGTCAATGATGTTTTGTTGTGCTATGTATGGTACTGACGGAGGAGGAGAGACTTCGTATACCACGTACCGCGGTCTGAGTCGCGTCGTTCTCCTCTTTCGCTGAGAGTTGCAACAAAAGAATTTGAGGCCACACATTCAGACTAAGTGAAGCTCGCGCGAGTGGAAGGCCAAACGCCTGTTATGTAGCGAGCCTTTATAGACCAGGGCCTAGTTTGCTTTACCCGCAAGCTGCGGACAACCTTTGGATCTGCCGTAAAGGACTTTGCTAGGACTTTGCTGGCACTTTGGTGGTTTCCGTGGGTTCGTCAGAGCCTTGCTGACAGCTCATCAACGGGTGGATGAGTTCTTACTTTGCTACTCGGAATCCTTGATTGTGAGCTGAGAGCTGACATGTAGAACGTCCATCTGCGGGTAGATGCAGCATGTTTGGTTGTCACGAAACGACAAACTACGTTGAGAACGACGAGGCTGGCTTGCCACGCCCATGAAATACAGCGGGGCAAGGTTTCCGTTGAGTTTGCCCGAGGATAGCAGCCATGGTCGAGGAAGCCATGGCACCGGATGCTACCACGGGACAAATTTCATCATACTCGACCAACAGACTAGGCAGAAGCACCATTTTTGGGTGAGATCCGTCACTCAATCTGCAAGACACGATATCTTCATGCGTGGGCATATCTTGACAAAGGCTTGCTTACGATTTGCTTGGGATGTTGTCAAGATTTTGAATGCTAACGAGATCCATGCCATCGATGTCAGAGTAAAATGAAACTAACAGGGACGGAAAGCATTCAACATAGGAATACGCTGGAGTGAGAACTTCTCTAAGCCATGAGCAACACGCAAAATATCAAGTCGAAGCTCGAAGGCTGACTTTGGACGCTGACGGGTCCAACGTAGTGTCCACCTCTAATCACATATAAGCATCTTCAAGATGACGCCAATCCTACAGTTCCGACACCCTCACACCATCGATTGGCGTGAAATGAACACGTTGCTGAATGCTAGCAAACTCTCAAACCAAGGCTGACTGTAGATATGTTGTACAGGTCGTGCAGAAGTTGCTGGATAAGTCGATACACAATGGGTTGGACGGCCAAACATGCTCATGATCGGGGTCTTTAGCGTTGCTTCCGGGTAAAAACTTGGTGGCAACCCTGGCACGACACAAATCAATGACTGCAGCCGCCCTCGCTGCCATCTTCTTCTCCATCATCCGCTTTCTTTGCTTTCGTCTTCTTCTTTGGCGACGTCTTCTTGAACATAGTGTCGAGAGTTTTCTGCTTTTTCTTATCCACCTGGCCCTGGAATTTCTTCCGCTCCTCGGCACCGATGTCCTGTAGACGCTGTTCTTCTTCCTGAAAGTCTTTGGTGCCTGCATCAGCACCCACGAGACTCTCGAGTAATTTGATCTCGGCAGCCCAAACGCCCTTATCTTCGACTGACTTGCCATCTGCTCCTTTCTTGTCGATGGGTGTCTCTAATACCATCGGAAGATCCTGGAAGGGGGAAAAGTTGACCACATTGTGAAATGCTCTCAGGCCGAGGAATCCAGTGCCGATGTTTGCGTGTAGGTCTCGGTTAGAAGACAAGGGTGTCTTGCTGTCGTTCAGGTGGAGAGCCTTGAGGTATGACATGCCAACGATTTCGGAGAAGCTGTCCATCGTCTTCTTGAATGCTTCTGGAGACCGCAGGTCGTATCCTGCAGCGAAAGAATGACATGTGTCAATGCAAACACCCACACGAGACTTGTCCTCAACAAGAGCAATGATATCGCGCAGGTCCTCCCACGTTGAGCCAATTATATTGCCAGCACCTGCCATATTCTCGAGTACTGTGACTACTGTCCTGGTGGCCTTGTGTGCCTTGTTGAGCTGTGCAGCGATGCGAGCGATTGCCTCCGGACGAGGATTTCCTCCGCTGCTTCCAGGATGAAAATTATATAGCTTAATACTAAGAGTCTCGCAACGCTGCAGATCATCCAGAAAACAGTTATATGCCTGATCAGCTTTCTCAGGATCTGGTTGAGCAAGATTCACAAGATACGAGCCATGTGGGAGGACGTGTTTCGCGGCATCGTATTTGTGCTCCAAACAGAAGGCTTTGAATTGGTCTCGGGCTTCGGGTGCGAGGGGAGGACTCGTCCATTTTCGTTGGGACTTAAGGAACAGGGCGAAGGCATTTCCTCCGATGTGCAAAGAATTATTAATAGAGTTCTGTACACCTGTGAACTCGTCAGTGAATATCCTGTGATGACTTGATAGGAGCAAACATGCCTCCGGAAGCAGACACATGAGCACCGATGTGCATGGCATGTTTCAACGTCCCAATCGCAGTTCGTGCTGCTAACGGCATAGCTTCGGCTTCCTTCTCTTCCTTGGTCTTGCGCTTCTTGGTAACTTTCTTCTCTTCTGCGTCTGCCCCCTCGTTCTCGTCGTCCTCTGCCTTCGCTTTGCGTTTCGCAGCCTTGGGTTTCGGCTTCTCTTCGACTACGACCTTCGACTTGACTCTATTGATCTTGAGCTTTGCTGATGATTTCTTTGGGGACTCGATGAGCTCTTCCTCAGATTCGGATTCCTCTTTGTAGACTTGCTTGGTGGCTCTGGACGTTCTGGTGCCGGGAGACTTGGTGGATATCGCGACAACTTCTGTTTCCTCAACCTTCATGGCTTTTCGACTCTTCCTCGGCGTTGTGGATGGTGTTGCAATTGCGGGGTCCTCTAATGCTGGGTCGTCCGACTGTTTAGTCGCTCTGCGAGGCATTTTGATGGTTCAATCAATGGCTGTTGAGAGTCTTGGTCGTGAGGGAATAGGAGTCAATGAAGCTCGAGACGCGACCGGTCGCGTCCAGAGTTGCTTTCAAATCGTGCGCACGTGACACTGACCACCCCTTTTCTTTCCGAGATTTGGCAAGCCGTCTCTCGTTCTGCTACTTTGTATACTTTTGTCAGCTTGTCGATTCATTCTTCTTCGGCCTCAACAAATGGCTCTCGGCTCAAGTACCATGCAATCCTCTAAAGAGGAAGTCTTGAATTAGTTGGCCCGAGGATCACACATGAACTCGATGTCATTGTCCCAACACAGCACGTATATACTTGCAATCATCTCAAAATCATTCGCAACACAGAGTTTGTTGTTCCCCAATCTCCAACGAATTACTCAAACAACTTATCCTCGTCGTTTGGTTTCAATTGAATCCAGTTCCACTTTGGCAGGAAAGCTTCACTTGCTGCATTCCCATCCTGCAACAGTAAAGCAAAGATAGCAATATCTGCAGCTACTGTATTCAAAACAGGAGCATCTGTATGCCAACCAGAGTCGTTCCGAGAGCTCCGACAAGTGTACGCCATTTAAATCGTTGTATCTAGGTTGCCGATGTCGCTTTCTCAGCATCCAATTTTGTCGTTGATATTTGTCCACGATTCGTCAACTAAAATGCATGCCATGGCTAGTGCAAACGGTCGATCACCAACGGGCTGAAGTCTATGGCAAAATGGCCTCACGATAGTCAATCAGAGTGGCCTGATAGCTTACTAGACTTTCTCTCGCTACGGAGAAATCCCAATTGCAGGGTTGAGTTTGAGCTTGGTGGGGGGTGCTAAGAGCTACCCCTCCTTTCACAAGCTTATAAGAATTGCCCCCTCTCGACTTCTTGTCTTTTCCTCCTCAACGATTTCTTACGACAACAATTGCAAATCAAATATCGAAGTTTGTATCACCGTTCTTGGCCATGGGCATACAGCTGACTCAATTGCACAACCGCAGAACATCCAGTTCAAAGTACTCCTCTCTAGGAAGGAGTCATGATGTCCAAGCAATGGGATTATCCCTGAGAGGATCAAGGTATTTCACATATACGTAACAGTATTGCATGAACCGGTGTTCGAATTCCAGCGTCATCACTGCCATTCATCCACCATCTGTTTCTACAGATGAGATGTCCGGCCTGGTGACACATGCTGGGTTCGTTCTGAGATCATACGGTCGAAACTTGATCTGGATAATACCAGCGAAAGGATCCATGCCTTCTCCATCCCCATCCACGTACAGCTCTAACCCAGTTTAGGTTCAATCCTTGACCCAAAAACATTCCAAACATGGCCCCACCAGCAGCCATGTTCAACGAATCTGCCGTCGACAGCGTCCCATTGAAGAGTACCTTCGACGTCAAGACCTTCCCCATCCAGAACGGCAAGGCCAAAACTCTCGAAGAGCTCGCCGATAAATGGGACCATGGCTTCAAATTCGCCCCCATTCGCGAGTCTCAAGTCTCTCGCGCCATGACTCGTCGCTACTTCAAGGACCTCGATACGTATGCCGAGTCTGACATCGTCATTGTCGGTGCTGGATCTTGCGGATTGAGCACTGCCTACCAACTGGGCAAGGCGCGTCCTGATCTCAAGATCGCCATCATCGAGGCTTCCGTCTCTCCAGGTGGTGGAGCCTGGTTGGGAGGTCAACTCTTTAGTGCAATGGTTATGCGAAAGCCTGCCGATGCGTTCTTGACTGACCTTGGCGTTCCCTTCGAGGATGAAGGAGACTTCGTTGTCGTGAAGCATGCTGTACGTTCCCTGCCACCCTTCCATGGTCTGTTGGCACCAAGCTAATTTGTTCTTCCTCCAGGCACTCTTCACCTCCACCCTCCTCTCAAAGGTCCTCTCCTTCCCCAACATCAAGCTCTTTAACGCCACCGCTGTCGAAGATCTCATTACTCGTCCCTCCGGCCCTGACGGACAAGTACGCATCGCCGGCGTCGTCACAAACTGGACGTTGGTAACCATGCACCACGACGACCAGTCCTGCATGGACCCAAACACCATCAACGCTCCCCTTGTCATCTCGACCACCGGCCACGATGGACCCTTCGGCGCCTTCTCCGTCAAACGTCTCGTCTCCATGCAGCAAATTGAGAAACTTGGCGGCATGCGCGGTCTCGACATGAATACCGCTGAAGACGCCATTGTTATCCGTACCAGAGAGGTTGTTCCTGGACTTATTGTTGGAGGTATGGAGTTGAGTGAGGTGGATGGTGCGAATCGCATGGGCCCTACCTTCGGAGCAATGGCGCTTTCTGGCGTGAAGGCTGCGGAGGAGGCTTTGAAGGTCTTTGAGGAGAGAAAGAGGGAGAATGCTTACTAGTCTTTTTTCTCTCCATCGTGGTCGTGAGGCGATCAAGGGAACGAAGCACAAACAAGGCAACGATATGAGGAAGATGGAAGTCGGGCTCGAGTAGTCTCGCAGACAAGATAGTAGATACAATGAATTCAACGCTCATTACCTGTCAATTAAGTCGTATCTCTTGTCACTCTGCACCAAGACAATCTCAAACGTGAACAACGTGACTTTAAAATCTCATCAACCACCATCAACCAAGAGAATACCTACACCATTGGCAGCACTTACGAACGTTAAGTCGCTGTCCTATCATATGGCTGCAAGGAGAATGTCTCGGTCAGGCTGCAAGTGAGGCTGAACTTGTACAACCACGAAAAGCAAATTTGATTGACTTCAAGATGCATCGCTGTTTTCTTGAGGAAAGACATCATTACTCCTCCTGTGATATCGGAAATAGCAGCATCAAATGCTGATTTGCCTACTAGCAGCTCAAGTAAAGATCTAGACCATATTGCTATCGATCAATTTCCGGCTCCGGTTCGCAAGGTTACCGTAGCTCAGGCTGTGTCAGTAGGAAGGATGAAGTAGGAGAGGAAGTTATACTAGCTTGATTAAGAATGAGTGTAAAACGTGGTTTTTATCATCTTTACTCGCCTGAACTTGACTTCTTGAAATCTCTTCTTGGATGATTTTAATTAGTTGGCAGAATAAGGCGATGGCCTGATCTGAGTCAATCGTCAAACCTGAGTCTGAAATGACTGGGTATGTCCGTGAACAAGACGGCCAATCAACACGTTCCAAGCGTCATTTCTGGGATGGTGAGCTGAGTGGCCCGGTGCTATGTACTGACGTCAACGTATGGTGTGGTGGATCAAGTGTGTCTTGCTCGTAAGTACTGGAGGCGAAAATAAGGCGATGACTGCAGGGAAAGAAAAGATGAGCCAGCTTTCAAATGACAACAGATCGAATCAGAGACAATTCCTTCCTTGTAGTAATCTTCGCCAATTCGCGGAACTAATTGCGTGCCAAACGTTCTTCTTCATATATGAAATGCTGAGTTAAGCAAGTATCAAGGTAATATTACTTGTAATTTGAAGAGAAATAATCGATGAAGATGAGAAAAGAAGGAAGACCCTACAGAACCACTCGTAAGAAGAGCCCTCCTTCTATGGCCACAGTTTTTCTGATCAAGCGGCAGCTCCGGAAGGTCTAAATGCAAGGTTTGCAGGGCTTAAAATTGCTTGACAAGGGCCACCGAAAGTAACACTCTCCAGATTGCTTGAGGAGCCAACTACAAAGCCCGAAAATACCCACTCTAAGGCCCTATAGTACATTACTAGGGATTTGAGACTACGTCAATGGGGGTAAACATGTCTCCGTAGACATTCCGAAAGATAAGGGCCCTTACAAGTGCTTAGAAGCTTCTCGCTTAGCTGCGGATTTGAAAAATAAAATTTCTTTATAGTCGCCAACAAAATCGGCTTCCTCTCGCACTCACAAATTGGGATAATTTGGTCCTCGCTTATCTTACCAATGATTTGGCAGCATTAATGAGCACCTTTGGACCAGCAGAATACGGGATCTCATCACGTGCCTACTGATATATCTTAGGTAATTCTCTCGCAACTTCCTATTTTGAGATATAAGGAGTTAAAGAAGGAGTCTAGTATTCCTACTCTTAGCTTCTAAAGCGTCGCGTTATCGCAAATACTCGCTGAGTCACGTGAGAATGTCTGACTGAGTTATACATTGCTTAGTAATGCCTACCTCATAGGCGAGATAAGCGCGAGCCTCATCGTTGAAATTGGTGGTGCTGGGTGCCTAATGCGCAGGAAGCTTTCCTCTTCATTTACCAACTATCCCGTATCGACGGACGGCTGCATCTATTCTCTCCAGCTACTAAACCAAGGTGTGTTTGGACGGCCTTGGTATAATAATGCGTCTTCTGCAACTTGAAAGCTCCGGCGACTTCAGCCTTACCGAGGATTATACCGAACATGTTCCGCTATACGCGATACTCTCTCATACTTGGGGAAAGGATACAGAGGAAGTCACCTTTGACGACTTTAGAGCAGGAACTTACATAGGCAAGACTGGATATAGAAAGATTCAGTTCTGCGTCGAACAAGCTGCAAGAGATGGATTACAGTACTTTTGGGTAGACTCATGTTGCATTAACAAATCCAATCATGCAGAGCTTTCAGAGGCTATTAATTCCATGTTTAGCTGGTATCGGGATGCGGCCAAATGCTACGTCTACCTCTCTGATGTCTCTACACGAAGTAATACAAACGAGTCGTTCTCTCGGTCCTTATGGAAATCAGAATTCCGGTATAGTAGATGGTTTACTAGAGCCTGGACGCTTCAAGAGCTTATTGCCCCACACTCAGTCGAATTCTTCTCTCGGGAGGGCGAACGATTAGGCGACAAGAGATCGCTAGAACCATCACTTCACGACATCACAGGCATCCCGGTGGAAGTCCTTCGAGGAAATCCTCTCACCCAATTCTCTGTTGAAGAGCGGATGCTATGGGCAGCAGAACGCACGGCCAAACGTAAAGAAGATGAGGCGTACTGTCTATTAGGAATCTTCGGCCTACACATGCCGCTTATTTATGGCGAGGGGAGAGAGAATGCGTTTATGCGGCTAGAGGAGGAGATCGGCAAACGTTCCAAAGGTGAGTCCAGTAAAGTGAATAACGAATCATCGAGTTGATGAAGCTATGAGTATAGTTTACTAATATCGAATACGGCTAACATACTTGATTCTGGTGCAGGCGCTAATATACATGGCAACGTACACTGGATAGTGCCTCGGGCTGTCAATAGCTTATTTACTGGGCGTTCTGATCTACTATCCCGAATACAGAAGGCTTTAGAGATTAAATGTATATTCGCAACCACAAAGCAGAGGAGGTTCGTGATTACAGGACTAGGCGGACAAGGGAAGAGCGAAATATGTTTACAAGTGGCGAGCTCAATGAAACAGCAGTACGTCCTTACTATGGCCTTTGAAGCTTTATATGATATCTTAGCTTACACTATAGGTTCTGGGGAGTGTTTTGGGTCGACGTCGATATGCCTTCTACCGCTAAGAAGGATTTTGTCGCTGTTGCAAAGCTGCTTGGCCACTCAGTCGAGAGCGTTCCCGAAGCACTTCAAGTTCTTGCAACTACGCGTCAAAGCTGGCTCCTTATTCTTGATAATGCGGACGATCCGGAGTTTGATTACCAAACATATTTCCCCTCTGGGACTCACGGTGCCGTTCTCATGACATCTAGCGTTGCCGAATGTAGGGGTTATAGTCTAGACGCATTCGAAGCACTAGGGGGCCTTAAAGAGCAGGATTCAAAAGGACTCCTACTTAAAGCAGCCGGATTGTCTCCAGAATTATGGCTATCTTATGATAATCAAGCCAAAGAAGTGGTCCGCCTCTTAGGATCGCACACGCTTGCCCTGATACAGGCTGGGGCTTATATTAGTCAGGGCCACTGCCAATTACACCAGTACCCTGAGGTATATCGACGGCAGCGAACGCGGCTTTTGAAATATCGACCTAAGCAGGTCCAATCGAGGTATTGCGATGTTTACACAACCTTTGAAGCCTCAGCAAATGTCTTGGAACAGTCCCAAAGCGAGTCTGCAAAAGACGCTTTACGTTTACTACAGATCCTGTCAATGCTAGACTCTAACGTGCTTACTTTTCAAGTTTTCGAGGAGGCGTGGAAGGGTTGCAAAGAGATCTCACGGGCTAGCAGTATCAAGGCCAGAGGTATCGATGAATTCTCCCAAGATCACGTCTCGCATTTACCGCGTTTTATGATTCCAGAGGACGACGCATGGGATTCTTTTCGTCTTACACAAGCCGGTTCTCAACTTGAATCACATTTCTTAGTTACTCGACATAGCTTGGACGGGTACCAAGGATGGTCGATGCACCCGCTGACTCACGCTTGGGCCAAGGATCGACAGGACTCAGAGAGTCAAGGTATAGCATGGATTGCAGCGGGTTGTGTTCTTGGGTTTTCTCTCTCAAATACTCGCATGTGGCAGACACAAGGGAGACGTCTACTTCCGCATGTCTTGTCTTATTTGGATATAAAGGTCAATAAGGCATTCGGGTTGGCAGCGAAATCAGTCGTCACTCCGCTTTTTCTCAAGTGCGGCAGGGCGCTATTGGATATGCGGCAAGACTCTAGACTTGGTCAATTGATACAAGACACGTTGCTCGAGCTTGGACAGAACCCCAGAGAGCTATCCGAAGAGTTCTTGCCGCTATATGACCTCCAAGCAAGAAACTTAATGAGTCTCGGAAGGAATAAGGAGGCCGTGGTGCTACTTAATAAGGCAGTCAAGATGCGCGAGATAACGCTAGCGGAGGACCACCCGGATCGGCTCACATCGCAGCATACACTTGCTCGTGCTTATTGGGCAAACGGGCAGGTCGCGGAGGCAGTCGCGTTGCTCGAGCATGTGATCCAGATCCGCGAGAAGACACTAGCAGAGGACCACCCGGATCGATTAGACTCGCAGCACGTACTCGCTCAAGTGTACAGCGCGAGCGGGCAAATCAAAGAGTCCGTTAAGCTACTTAAGCAAGAGATCAAGATTCGCGAAGTTACGTTAGCTATAGACCACCCGGATCGGTTACACTCGCAGCACGAACTCGCTATAGCGTATAGGGCGAACGGGCAAGTCGAGGAAAGCGTTGCGCTGCTCAAGCAGGTCGTCGCGATCCGTACAACGACGCTAGCGGAGACGCACCCGGACCGGCTAGCCTCGCAGCACGCACTCGCTGGAGCTTACTAGGCTAATGGTCAAGTGAAAGAAGCTCTCGCGCTGCTCGAGCAAGTAGTTAAGATCCGTACAACGACGCTAGCGGAGACGCACCCGGACCGGCTAGCCTCGCAGCACGAACTCGCTAGAGTGTACAGGGCCAACGGGCAGATCGAGGAGGCCGTCGCACTGCTCGAGCAAGTCGTCGAGATCAAAAGGACGACGCTCGCAGAGACGCACCCGAGCCGGCTAGTATCGGAGGACACACTTTCTTACTTTTTACAACAACTTAATTCCCAATCATAGCAGTAGTTGTGACAGCTCAAGACCATAGACTGGACTAGGTGAAGAGAATGATTGATATTGCTGAACTACTTAGAATCTAAGGTAAAGAAAAAAGAGAGAAAGAGAGAGTTGAACTGTTTACCTATATAGCCTGAAACTATCCGTCTGAGGCCCCCAAGGCCCTAGCCCCTGACCCGTTCCGTCACATGTTCACCGGAGCCGTGACGTAGTTGCTTGCCAAAACAGCTGGGGCAGAAGACTTTTGTAGGCTTTCACGGCTATTTCTTTAGATTTTATATTATTTTAATGACTTCAAAGAGGGGCTTGGGGGAGGTGAACTTTATATACTAGTTGGGTGACTTCCGAGACGTTTGATTACTTAGCTTAGAATATTCTAGAAGTTTCACTTTTACTCTTTTAGCCACTTAGTTTTAACACTTACTAGATAGTAATTACTTCGTGTGAATGTAAGCTAAGATATACATTATGAGCTATACAGCTAAGAAATAGCGGGAGCATGTACGGGTACGGAATAGCCCAAGAAGGGGGTATTGTGAAAACGACTTGTCGCACGCTAATAACCTTATATAGCGTCTAGCCTCTTCTGATAAGGTTCTTGTAGGTATCTCTATCTAGCGGGCGGGGTTGAAACTTTTACAGTAAGTAAGAGAGGAAGCCGATTTCGTTAGCGACTGTAAGTCTTTTTCTCTTTTTTCTTCTTTTATATTATATATAGTGAGTCTCTTTTCTTCTCTCCCTTTCTTCTCTCTTTTCTTTTTTCACGGCTTTTGCTAACTTGCAATAGATAAACATACCCATTGGCACTTAGTGAGCTGGGAGACTATAAAAGGGCTGGGAAGCTGGGAGACTGTAAGACTATGAGAAGCTGTGGGGCTAAGATGAGAGTGTAGATCGCATTATGTAGTGCAATAAACTCTGAAATCAACACTTTGACTATCCACTTAAGTCCGTGAGCTTTAAGTCTGTGCTTTTTATCTTACCCCTATGAGTCTTATGCTTACTGTAGATCTCCCGCGCCCACTCTCTGGCAAGTGGTCCAAGTTTGACCCCATCTGTCAAGTTTCCCTGTCAAGAAGCCTGTGCCGGTAGGAAGGCCCTCCTACGGGTGGTTTCCTAGGGAGACAAAAGAATTTGGGGTTATAGATTTGGTGAGGTGGTGGCCTAGAAAGTGGCTGAGAAGAAAGACGCAATAGGACTCGAAGCCAATGTTTGAGAGCGTACTAGAGAATAAAAATGCGTTACCTAGTCGCAAACTTTTCCTTTAGAGACTAGGACATTTCCTGCGGACTCCCTGGAACCCTAAGCGAGACCCCTGGATTAGCGAGTTTACATCGATCTCCTTCACTTCACTCCTCCTCCTCATCACGGTAGAATAAAAATTTTGGACCAATAGCCATTGTATTTGCCAGGTACAGCGTTTCCTTTGTCAGAGGAGCTACTCTGCCTGCTTTTGGCTTTGAGCCTTGTGAGACAGGCAGACAAAGTAGCTGCTGAGAAAAGGTCTGCTGAACGCGCTCATTTAAGGGGCTCTATATACTAGGGACGACGGGCGGGAAAATTTTAAGTTCTCCGAACGCGAATGATGAAGAAGATGCAGAGTTTTTCAGCGAAAAGAACACCTTAAATAGCCTGTGCTCGCACTAGAACCTAATGCTAGGCTCGCTCGGGGTTGCTTAGACGAAGCATAAAAGCGCACGAGCGTTGCTGCATAAAACATTCCATTTAATATGGCACGTTGATCGCAAGAGGGTAAGGCAACGCAGAAGAATGGTCTTATATTCTATCTCCAACACATCATTACACAATCACAAAAACCTATCTACCCACCACCCAAACTCAAAAGCACTCCTCCCTTCCT
>FJOG01000001.1:392981-442792 GCA_900073065.1 Phialocephala subalpina
CTATTACATCTGACAGCAAACTACACGAGAGTACTCGCCCTAAGTCTCCAACGGACTCTTACACGAGAAACTCGTCGCATGGCCACTCTTAAAATCCTCTCTCAACCCAGTTCCACTAGCATACATACCCAACGCCGCAGTCGTCAGACTCGCCAAGAAGAAAATGAAGTTAAAGGTCTTCAGATACCACTGCTTAGAAAAGATACCTCTTTTCCATCTCGAGAGATCCTTCCAGGTATCAATCCTATAAACTTGTCCTGTCGCCGGATCGAACCTTTCTTCGGGTGTAATAGCGTCCTCCTGGACCTTGATACCAACGTAGAGGATGGCAGGGAAAGTGTAGGTGAATTGCATGATGCAGGTAGCTGCGACCATGGAAGAGACGCTCGTGAATTGGGGGACAGCAGATCCAATGATGAATGCAAGACACCAGTAAATCGGGACCATTCCAATCCACAGGATCTTTCCTGCCTTGGTGGTCAATTCTGGGCCACCCATCAAGTCCTGAACGATATTTTGGTAGATGACCTTGATTCCAATGTTGCCATAGAGGACAGCTGCGATGATTCCAGACACAAGATTGATAGCGTTTGTGACAGTTTGCCATGAGTAGGGAGAGAGACCTTGGTTGGCGGGGTTGTAGGTGAATTGTCCTTGTTGTGAGTAGACAACGAGACCGAACATGAGGTACATGACGTAGATGAAAATTTCGGCGACAAATTGAGCCTTGATGAAATCAAAGGGACGACGCATTTCAGCCATGAACTCGCAGTAAAGCATTGCACCACCTAGGTCATGTTAGCATGCTGCTGTGGTGGGAGAAAGGTGCAAGGAGCGACAGGCTAGGGAAAAGAGCTGTGGGGTGAAGGTGAACCTACCATAAGCGTAAACAATTTGCATAGCAGCGCCAAGCTGAGAGTCGAATGTTGAGCCAGAGGGAATCCAGACAGTGTGCTCAATTGGGCCAAAAGGAGTACCGAACGAAGCCAACGAAGCAGCATAGTTGGGTGCTGAGTGAGCGGCAACACCAATCGTGATGAATATCCAGGCAACGTTCAACCAGATGGCGAAGTTCGCAATCCATCCAAGCTTCGCCAATGTCCGAATTTGACCAACTACAGCACCGCATATAGGCCAGATGAAGATGCAGATAGCGAAACAAAGCTTGAACTTGGACATCTGAGATAGCGATTGACCGTTGACGATAATAATGACACCGACGTTGAATAGAAGTTGGATGGATTGAAGAATGTTCATGCCGTGACGAGTCTCCTTGCCGAAGATACGGAAGCCCATGTCGCCAAATGTTCTCATTGGGTATTTGTCCGAGTCGAGCTTCAGGAACATGCGCCAAATCATCCAGCCAGCATAGAATGCCATGATACCCATAAAGGTGTACATCATGACACCTCCCACATATCCGAACTGGGAGATTGCCCAAGGAGCGTTGGAAGGACCAAGAATATCGGTTGTAATGAGGTACACGCTTATCTCATGTCAGCATTTGTACATGATGTTTCTGGAGATTTTGACTTACATTGATGGCCAGGTAGCGTTTCTCGCCGCACGAGAAGCATTCTCCCACTCTGCTGGAGTGACAATGTTTGTTGCAGTGCGAGGAAGGTTAGGCCTTTTCTCGTCCGTCTTCTCGTCGCTGCTGACCGCAGCCTCAGAGCCAGCACTGGAAGAGTCCAACCTATTGGCAATGCGGGATCGCTCTGCCGGATCCAGCCCTGATCTTTCTTGTTCTCGTTGAATCTTGGCATAATAGAAATACTCTTCGATTTTGACGTTTGGGTCGTGAAGTCTGTGGCGAATGGGTCCTGGAACAGGAACCTGGCCCTCTCCCATGCCTTCTTCGTATTAGCCAACGAAAGATCCAAGAGAGAGGTTGTAACTTACTCAGACGAGGGTCTCCTCCATCTCCTCCGATTACCGCCAGCTGATTTGCCATTGTGCGAAAGTCACGATACCAACTGCAAGAGTGATGCGCGGACGTTGAAAGAGCGCCCTACGGATGTGCTGGAACATATATACTTTGCATCCAAGGACCACGATTTCCTGTCCCATGGCCATGGTTGCTGCACGCATATGAGAGCGGTCCATTGCAGGCCGCTCGATCCTGGCCCGCATATAGCACTGACCATTCCATATGACAATCTGGATATTGGATGGATCCCTAGCTGTTCGACTAGAATTTCTTAGCTAGAGGAGTGGCGGAACTTTGGTAACCTCCTTCCTAAAACAGATCTCAAACTCATGATCAAGGATGCAGGTTACGACGTGGACAGCGACAATCGTTATCGGGCAGATGGAGCAGAGGCAGGTTTCCAGAATGGGAGCGGGGCCGTCCAATTCCAGCCTCATGGATGGGTCTTCTGAGAGGTCAAGCTTTCGGTGCAGCTAAAAATCCGAAAATAAGCATTTCCAAGCATTGGGGCTGCTCGGAAGGTGTCTCCGCAAGACTTGGCCTTCGAAATGGAAATGGAGGCATCATCATGTTGGATGAACGGTTTTGCGAAGTGCCCAAGCCCTTTGGTGAACACGCAACTTGATGGTGTGTGTCCCAGGGAGTGTTTGGAGACGATAGACCGCAAAGACACTTCACCTAGCTCCCGTCCAGGTCTTTGATATCATCCAGATTCGTGATATGCTGACGAGGACAATTTGAAGCACGGCCGATAGAGGTCAAACGTTCAAGAAATCAAATAATATCAACACGGCCGCCAGAAGTGCTTATCGTGCAGATCCAGGGGAGTTGGGAACCATAGAAGTCAAGTGCTTCAGTAGCGGCACAGTTCACTAAGGATAGATCGTGAGTTCCACAGTTCTGATAGGATATAAAGACGGCGCAAGCGTTTCCCAATGCCCGAGTTTCGCCAAGGATTGTGTGCCACCTCGGGGGGCGCCCCAAAGCTTGATTACGGTACGTGCGGGAGAGAAACATAACATGACATCGCGAGGCGTTTTCCGCGAGAACAGAGTGGAGGAACTCGAAAAACGTAGTAGAGCAGAAATGGAAGGTTGGAAGAAGAGGCGTAGGAAAGTGAAGGAAGGAGGGTAGGAATGTACCTCAATTGGCCGCATTAAGACAGCACCTCATTATCAATCTGGTAGAAACGGCTGTCCACTAATCGATAGACCCAGATAAAAGGTCTGGAGTTGTTTGTGGAAGCCGGAAGCTTGTGTAAGGTTACGCCACTGCGATAGAGAACGTGGATGTGGAACGTTTGATGGGTCGCAGCCCTCTCTTGCTAATCCACTGCGGGATCTTGCATCTGGATGCGTCTTTCCCTGTCATCAGATGAAGAATGAGCGTCGGAGCCGTGGCGAGCTGGACACGAGCTGGTGAGAGGAGAAAGGTAACGATTTCGCTGCTTCCTTTTCGAGGTTGGTGCCAGTAGTTGGGGTCCGGAGAAAACATAGATAAGGATACGAGCATGATTACACATTAAAGAGTGACCGATTCATTGCACCGAGCATGTCAGAACTTTCAAAAAAGAAGAGTCTTCAAATCAACCGATTTTCCGAGCACGCCAAGTACTTATATATGAAGGAAAAGGGGGCTTGACGTCGGAATTGACTTTTGTGTTGCGGACCTCGCGCCGTCGGTAATAGTGCATGTAAGACTCACTACAATTGATCCGAGAGTGCGACGATTATCCTATCCCATCCACGGCTTTGGGTTCAGGACTGACAGCTCATTGGGTGACATACAGTCTTCCCCCATGTTTTCGGAACTCAACACCGAATGAACAGACCATGAAATGTTGGAAATTGGTGGCGGAGTTCAACATGTGTTGGCACGTGATCACGTATTAGCAATTTCATTTGCTCGACCGTAAGGGCTCTCGTGTTGCCCAGTGCCTTTATGAGGCAATTTAATACACAAGGTATCATTTTTGTTATCCACATCTACGACTTTGCATGGCTTTGACACCAATTGACGAACTCCGAGAAGAATGCGGCCTGCATCTTTTCTTCACCATCCACCCACGACACCTGAGAATCCCGATACACGGTTGCGATCTTCTTGAAATTTCCCTTGTCGACTCGATATATGCTCCCTGCGACTAACAAACTGGCAGTGCTGGCAGCTTTTGCGAAAACGTGGGATGGATCCTTGGAAGCCTCGAGATGAATGGCCTTGAGAAGCTTTACTTGCTCCGCCACGTTCACTTCCAAAATTCCATCGACCTTCTTGACACCCTTCGAAGCCTTCGCAAATGCAAGAATGATGTTATGTGCCTTCTCAGCGAGTTGTTTCGTCTTGGTGGTGCGCATCAGTTCCAGGAGAGGAAGTAGCAGGCCAAAAGCCAGAGGATTAGAAGCTTGCTTCTTGACATAGAGGTCGAGTAGATCAAGAACTCGAGTCTTGAAGTTGACCATCGTTTCTTTAGCATCTTTCTGCTCTTGCTTCTTGTTTGGAGTCTTCTTGCGTTGGGAGAAGATCTCAACTAGTTTCGAATCAAGTGCCATCATCTCCGAGTCCGTCATATCTGCGTCGCTATCAGACGCTACCTCGTCGTCCTGATCGAGACGATGTGTGCCGAGCGCAGCGGCCAGAGCATTATCAAGCTTCTTCGCATCCTCATCCTCCTCATCTGCTGAACCGCTCTCATCTTCGTCGTCGTTATCATCGTCATCATCGTCATCGTCATCTGATTCTTCGCCTCCGTCTTTGTGAAGATGATCATTCAGATCGCCCTCATCTGCATCCATATCGACAACCTCAACATCTGAGTCAAGCTCACCATCTTCATCCTCGTCCATGGCTTCGCCATCCTCTGGCTCTTGATCAAATAAATCTTGTTGGCCTCTCAAACTCTCGCTAGATTGAAGTACGTCAGTCATAAGTTTCAATCCACCTGCAGTCATGTCAGATATAAATGCTCCAAACACATGCTGCGTAACTTTGCGCAACAGAGCTGAGGGCTTCGATATAAATGACAGCAAGAGCTCAACCAATACCTCAGAAGCATCTGCATCCGAGTCCTCGGTATCTTTATGTCGAATAAGCTTGTCGTAGCAAAGTCTCAACTCTTCGAGGATAGATATTGCCTCGGATTCGCCATTGTAGAGCTGGAATATCACAAGCGAGTACAGCAGAGCTAACCCCTGCAGTGGGGCCTTGTCGGTCTCGGTCGCTTTTTTAGTCTTCTTCAGGATCTTCTCCATCGTTGATATTGCGTTGTCTCTCGTATTCGAAATCTCACTATCCATTAGGATAGCGTCGGGGGCGAATGATGTTAGTAATTGGCATGGGTATGTATAACCTTTGATGTTGGAAAGAAGGTGTCCAAAGGCTGACATGAGGCGATTTCGGAAGATTCCCCGAGTCTTGTCGGACAATGGGGGCTGACATTTCTCATCCTCGCTGTATGCGAATTTCGCTATAGTAGGCAAAGCAGTCTCTGACACCCAGCTGAAGTTCGCCGACTCATCAGCAGTATTGACCTTGCGAATGAAATTCAATAAATAATCCCCAAGCAATTGTCGGCGACGATCGGCCTCGGCTATCTGGTCAGGTTCGGACCTAGTGATATTAGTCAAATTTGGGGAATAAGGATGTATAACATACCCAGCAACAGACCGTGCAGGCTTAACCAAGATTTCTATGACAGAGGTTGCAGTTTTCTCGTTTACCAGTGCAAGTAGTCGCTCAATGGTCTTCGTGTTGGTGATCCGATCAAAGTTATAGTTTCCATTGCCGCTGATTAGATGAGGGAGGAATGTCTCCAAGAGTTTTGGTTTCGCCTCAGCCGCTTGGATCAAGACCTTCAGGGACTTGTCTGCAGCACGATGGAGGAAACGGTCTTCGTCCTGAACATGGTTGATGAGGCAGCGCACGAGATTGTGGCTGAATACGCTGGGGAGCAGCTTGCCAAATGACTGTGCATCTTCGACCACTCTTTGGAACAGTAGGAAGCCCCAGAATTTGCGTTCTCTCGAAGCTGTGGAGGAAAATAAATTCTCTGAAACGATGATCAGTGATATGCCTTATTAAGTGAATGGAAACACCTACCGTCTACAGCTACCTTCCAGAAATTCTCAAAGTCTGACTTGATATTGTGGACTTTCTTTTGCGCCGCTGCAGCATACTCTGCTAGCACGACTTCCCACACGAAATGAAGTTTGGCGTTCCAATTCCCAGTCTGCTTGGCCTGTTGAGTCTCATCGCTGGATGAACTCTCCTTCAACGCCTTGCCGAGAGACTTGAGATGTTCCAAAGGATTGCCACTTTGTCCCCATGGTTTACTGGGTAGCTTCATGTTTGGAAATCGACTCCTGGCTGTAAGCCAAATGCCGACACCTTCCGGTGACAATGCCAACCCAGCATCGACAAGTTCCGACAAAGTATATTCTGCCTGAGCCTGGCTCATCTGCGGAAGAGCCTTCATGATCGCGTATCCGCATTGTTCCCTGATCCACGGTTTCTTCTTCGCAAGCTCCAGCAATTTCCCGAGAATCTCGTTCCATCTCTGATCATCTCCAAACAGAAATTTTGCCCCAATAAAGCTTTCCAGACCGAATAGCAAGCCGAGATGATGATCCTTTATTTCTTGCCCGCTCAAGTCACCATCAGGTTTCGTCTTCGCAACCAAGAACCCTAAGACTTTGTCGAATGTCAAGCTTGTGTACTTTTGCGCTGCGAGATCTTTCGTGCCATATAGTTGCCCCAGAATCTCGGTCAACGCGATGCTGAATCCCAATCTCGCAGACTTTGCGCCACTTGCAAGTCCCCGAAACAGTTTCCTCTCAAGGTGTCGCTGTAATGTAGATTCTTCGACTCCGTCACCACCTACCAAGCCTGACACCACCGCAATGGCAGCTTTTATCCGAGTTCCGTCATCGTCGCTACTAAGAAGGCTGTAAAGCTGAACTTCGCGGGCTAGATCTGCCCCTTTGGGGTTGTCGACGAAGGGGGATGTATCGAGTTGTTCGGGTGCGGCTGCGGATTTGGTGGGAGCTTTTTCGACCTTCTGATTCGTCTTTTGCTGTTTCTTCGGTTTCGAGGCCGCGGCACCTGCATCCTGAGCTGGGCGCTTTCGTTTTTGACCCATATTGAGGAGTCTGCAGCTCGTGCTTGAGAATTTGACGTTTTCTCCAGACTCCAAGATTTTTGTTCACAATAAATTTGAATTGCCGTGGAGCAACCGAGTTAGGCAAGGTCAGCTTGGGGCGGTAAGCTAGTGTGTTTGCACGTGACACTTATATCTTCACGAGGGATGAGAGTTCGTTCTTCTCTTCCACATAGCTATCTCTATCATTCCAAAAGAGTCTCTGCGAACTTCCAAACTCCAATTCGTTCTCCCGAGTCTTTTGGCCTTTTCACGTGCTTATAGACACGTCGTTTGATTCGCTGTTGCACCCTTGCAATTAAGATGTGAGGCGATACGAGAAGGCTGAGCAGCGTTGCCGCTGGAGCCTCGAGCTCATACACTCCTTTAGGAAAGTTGCATTTCTTCTTTGTGCTGCCTAGATATCCCACCCTGACAAAGTAACGACTTGGGCGGCTTTCGTTGATCAGGCCGTCAAGGCACGAGGCTCTCGAAGATGGATCCCCTCACGGCGATTGGTGCTGTTGCCAGCATTTGGCAAATCGCCCAGGCAGCCTTATCCCTCTCCAAGACACTCTATACGCTGGGCGCCGCCGTTGGATCCGCTTCTGAAGACATTCAGTTGCTAGCTGATGACCTGAAGACATTCTCTCAGTCTTTGACCCTCCTTTCCAGACTCCTAGAAGACAGCAAGTCGTGGTACTCGGACGATATATATCTATTGACTGCAAAGATCATTAAAGACTGTGCGGATTTATACGTCAAAATCGATAAGATCCTTGAGAAGCTTGGTGGAAATGGAAAGCGCACCTGGAAGGTTCGCATGAAGTTCGTGTATAAGGAATCTCAAATTCAAAAGCTCTTGAGTAGACTCCGGGATATGAAAGGGACACTCGCTACTATCTTGATGAGTTTACAAGTTGATCTACAGCTTTCGCTCTTGTAAGCATGGCCAGGCAGCCTGAGGTTCTCGTGTCACTGATTGTTTTTCTAGGAATATTTCGAGCACGAGTAAAATCCAGCGACCTCCCGAGAGGCCTTTGCAACCGGAAACGCTTCGGGTTCTGCAAGAGGCCAATAAGTTAATCATGGCTGGTGGGACTTTGACGAAATACACTATCTCCTCCAAGGAAACTGTTCAAGTCTCCGAGAGAGGGGTGCACGTATCGACGACCCACTGCAGGATGCAACAATCGGAGCCGCAGAGCGGCTTTTCTGCTCTTTCGACTACTGCACGTTCTATCTTAGATCCCCCGCAGCTGCTCGGACATTCAAACGTCTTCAATACGACGCAAAGCTTCGTGGTCTTGCCATCCAATGCCAACGCCATCCCCCCAGTCATCAAGCGAGACCTAAACTCTGCATCTCTCACGCGATTGGTGTCCTCTTCTATCAAAGCACTGGATGGGGGCAAACCTACCAAAAGTCCTTCATCTCCACGTTATGGCTCGAGTACTCAACCCCTCGATAATGATCATGCGGCAACTAGAAGCCTCAAGTCTTCCTCCTCGGCAGAGAGCTTCAAGAGTGCCATATCTATCCAGGAACAGGATCTTGAAGTTGCTCGAAAGGTAAAGGCTGTTCAGAGTGTCTTGCACGCTTTCCGGACTGCCATTCAAATACTTGGCAACCTCATTGAGAGCCGACTATCGGGAACAGACGAGAAACTGTTTTCTGCAGCGAAGGGACTTGAGCAGTCCTTGGCCGAGGGTAGCAACAGGATCAATCGACATCATATGAACCATTTCAAACAATATGGGCAGGCATATCTTGAACTATTTGGTCCCGCTGGTACGTCTGATGTTTATGGATCGGAGGGATATTGATGCTTACCAGCGCAGTTTCAGATAAGATCCAACTTTTAGGCTCAGAACTCATGAAAAATGTCGTTATGAAGCTTCATGAATACTCTGCTGAGTATGAAGATCTCTATGCGTCCCAATTCGAGCACCTCTCGAGAGTTTCGAAGGATGTCTCCCTCCGAACTAGTCACCATCTCACCCGCCTAGCGTCCGGATTTGGGTCCAATGCCCAATCTATTTATGCAGAAATACCTCGCATGGAGGGTATCAATTGGTTTGCGCAGCAAAATAACAACGAAATCGCGGAACCGAAGGCCGTTAACGACATCTGGTGAGTCTTCTCGAATTCTGCGTCAACAGTTCTGAAAGGACGGTTTGTTAACATATACTAGGGAGCGTGTACAATCACTCCCTGCAGAAAGGGGAGACGAAATCGATTTGGATCGCCTCTGTGAGGGGCTCCGGAAGAAAACCAAAGCTGCCGAAGCGGGCGCTGTGATCAACGAATCTGATTTCAACAAGATAATGGAGTCTTATGTTGACCGGAAGCCTGCCAAACTTAATCACGACGACGACGAAATGCCCGAATTGTTCTACCACCCTGGTATGAGTGGCCGCCCACTTGACACACCGCTCCCTGCCGTTCCCCAGTTGCCCGAGAACAGAAGCCCTCCCCTGCTACCTGCTGGGTGGTACAGATCTGCTCGTGAATATGGACACTTGCATCCGTCTGCGGTCGACGGTCAGCAACGCCATGTGGCATACCCTTCGCAGAGTATACTCATTCCTAGCGCTCAATACGTTCCTAGATCTTCTTCCTTGTCTGGCCATAGTGCGGCACCTCAGATCTCTCCTGCCACGAGACAATATGTCGTTCCACCACCTCCACCAATGTCTCCTCCAGCACAGCAGCATATGATGAACATTTTACCCCCACCGCCTCCTCCAAACGTTGCACCTCAATCGTACCAGCACCCTGGCGTCACCCTACTTCCTCCACCAGGGCCACCTCCAGTAGCAAATTGGCAAGGCAGTTGGGGTCGCTCATATGATGCCAGAGGCTTTCCATTATCACCACCTTTCATTCGCCATGACGTCACCAAAGGGCGGTCTCTTCCACCATATCATGATTCCTTGAGTGCCTCAAGTACACTGCCGAAAGCTTACTCTACCAAACCTGTGTCTCAATGCATCTATGTGCCTGACACCTCGGGAACGGTCGATGACGATGATAGCGATCTCGAAGCAGCAGCTGGTCTTGAAGCGATGCGGATCGCCGAGGAGCAGTTGAACGCGCTCGATACCAGTGACAGCAATCACAAATCTCTTGATTTAGGATGGAATGATGCTTGTGTGTCATATGGGGAATACGATGTCGGCGATAAACATCCTTACCCTGCTTTTGAAGAGGACATTGACTTTACTGCAACCACGGCTGCTGGACTCCAAGACACTGGCTTCGATCCCAACATCGTGATCAACGATACCTCGTTCCGCAGACACGAGGCTCCACCTGTTTCCAACAGCCCATGGACTTACGATCATCCTCTATACGCCGAGACAGCCGTCAAATCGGTCGATGTATGTGAGGAGGAGAACGTTGTTTTACCCGACATTCATAGTGACTTGGAAGAGGATTACGAGGAAGATGAATCCGTTCCAAGCTGGGCGAAAGATCCCGACCTTCAGAAAAGTTTACTTGCGCAAGAGACTATGGATCCTACGGCAATATTTAGACATGCAGACTCCCCAAGCATGGATGAGCTCTTCGGTAGACAGAACCATCGATCCGACGAATCTCAGGCGCCCATAAAATCGGGACAGGCAATCGACGCGAAAGCTAATCTCGAAGTCAAAGAAGACAAGAAAGCCGATGGAGAAAGCGATGCTAAAGAAGATATCGACGCTGAAGAGGAAAGCGAAGAGGACGAAGACGATGCTGGAGAAGAAGAGCAGGCTATTACCGTAAGTTCATTCATTCTCATTTTTTAGGGCCTAGGTACTTGAGAGATTTGATCGCACCTACATACCGAACACCAAACTGACATGGTATTAGGGCTCCCGCATGAAGCGTAGACGCGAACGGCAAAATCAATTCCTTGATGTGGATGCTGAGGTCGATGAAGAGGCAGATAGAGAGACCTCGTCATTGAAAATGATTCCTCCTGCTACAAACATTCCGATTCACACGCCTCCGGGTAACGTTGGACCGGGGCAGAAGCCACTCACGGGAACTAAGGAATACCAAGAGTATCAGAAGCAACTTTTTGCAACTGTCCCATCATATACACCACATGGCGACACGAAATCTTGGGCTTATCCACAGCCCATTGAACTCAATCCTACCCAAATCGAGCAACAGAAACAAGCTGCAAGGGATTATAAGTTATCTCTCATGCCTGGACATGACCCGGACAGCAAAGAGAGCAATGAGGCTCACAGCAAAAAACTTCAAGAGTATCAAATGTCTCTCATGACTTTGTACTGTGGCAACCCCACCAGAACCACCAGAAAAAAGATGTATCGCATAAACAACAAGGACAAGCATACCGCTTCGAGTCCCTCGAATATGGGGCAGCCTCCTGCTCTATTATCTCAGGACACAGATCCTACCATGCCACTCGCCAAATATCCTGCTAACCTGGACGTATTGCAGGACTTTGATTTTGATGCCTTCCTACACAATGATTCGAATCCGGGTTGCGAGTTCCAATTTTCAGAGCTCTCGGATGCTGATCTGGACGCCTCGAAAGATGAGAAAGAGGACAAGTCAGCCAAGTCAAGTGAAACACGTCAGGCTGTCCCGAGTTCGACTGCTAGCCCCACAAGGAAAGATGATGTTCTTTTCGTGAACGAGAAGCAGTTCCATCGCATCATCAAACGCCGTATGGCAAGGCAGCAACTTGCGGACCAACTGGCGACGAAGAGGCGTAAGATAGGGTCGCCTTCTACATCCGAAAGAGAAGCTCGTGACCAGCGCGAAGGCGAGGCAAATAGGCCAGATACCCAAATCACCGCGGTTGCACGGAACAATGATACCAAGCAAGAAATGCAGGAGCCTTCACCTGCTACCTTACCTTTCCGTCCTGCCCGCTCAAGCACGTACCCGGCTCTCAGCCACCTCTCGCCCGCTCAAACCAGCAAGTTGTGGTGGCAGGCGTATATCTCTCTTGTCTCAACCTCTTCTCCCGAATCACTTGTCTTTACCACGATAAGGAACTGTCTTAAACATGAGCTGGGAGCTCAAGCAGCGATGCCCGCATCAGACGACATCTGCAGCATGCGGGTTTCAAGCAGTGTCCGACGACTCGAGAAGGCAATGCATCATGACAAGCCTCAGCTAGCGAAAGTGTTGGAAATTAGAAGCAACATTCTGAGAATTGTAACGACTGTCGACGAGCAGTTGGGTCTGGAGATCGCGACCTTGGGTTGGAGTTGTGTTTACATTCTGCTCTCTGTAAGCCTCCCATTTCCCTCTCCAAACACACGACCAAAGACTAACTACCCCGCAGCTTTACGAAAAAGTCCTCAATGCCTCTCCTCCTACACAGATACCCGCAACCTGTCTTCAGGCATCCTATTCTCATCTAGAAACCGTAGTCGCAATCATCGCTCGTTACGCCGTGATGGAGAACCTCTACCAGCAATCCGGAGGCGCACTGTCCCTCAAACCCGAATACCGCGCGGCATTGATCTCGCTATGTTCGGACATACTGACATATTTCGCTACGGCATTCGCATACGCTGAACACGAATTAAATCCCAAAGAGCAAGAAAGAGAACTGGGCGAGGTACGAGACTTGTTGAAACCCCTCTCCTTGGCAGAGGGTGGTTGGCAAGGGAGTCTGCAAAAGTGCGGATTCTTGGTTGAGCTCATCAAGCAGAAAGATATTGCCTGTCAAGGATTCAAAGTCGTGGTTGACACGAAGGAAGAGTCTAGTGATGAGAGTGAGAGTGATGAAGCAGACGTCGAGGATGTGAGTGATGAGGACTGGGAGCGGATCGAGAGCGCCGAAGTCAAGGTGGAAGTCGGGGTGGAAATGGACACAAGTGTTTGAGGGCTATGTTGTGGAACCAAAGTGTTGTGGCATCAGGTATGTCATATGATTTCGACGGCCCAGCATGCTACAAGCGTTGTTCTCATCAAGATGCGGCAATTGAAAGAGGGTGGTCAAATTTACTGTAATTCTGACAGAGTTCGTTTCGCTTAGGGGTTCGACTATGTTACGGGGCTTCAGCGTGACCATGGACGGAGAGCTAGGAATAATGCGTCTTGAAAATTATAAACCTCTCTTCCTTCTCATCGGCGATCATGCCTGTTGTCGGCAAGTGCTGCATGTGCCCACTCAGTCGGTATATTTAAGCTTAAGCTTACACGAGGGCCACCCCTCTCACCCACGTATCCGGAAGCTCCCGTGGTATCTTGCATTACCTCGTGTTATAGTTCTCACTGGGACAACTGGCAGTTCTCATCCAGTAAAATTGGAATTCATCGCATCCTCCAGCTCACGAGGCAAGCGAACGCAAGCCACATGGCGTGTCCATGGCGTGTCCATGGCGTCGATGCGGGGTCGTGAATGGCCGACAGTTCAGCCCTCCCGGACTGCGCCCCGCACTTTACTCATGCCAACTCCCCAGAACTCCAAAATTAGATAAGGCTAAATAGTTCGTGACTGTCTTGCCGGGCGAGAACATCAGATGGCCATACAAGCCACGATGGGCGATCATATGAGGCTCTTGGAGGATTGCGCTTTTTTGCTTTTCAGACGAATATCTTGGGCTTTCGTTGCCTCTGGTTGGTCCATCTATTTGCATCGTGAGGTGTTGGCAGGATCATGGCCACCACCAGAGTAAGTGCCCGGAGGTGAGAAAACTATGTTTGCTAAGAGAAATACTGTCATTGATCGTAGACCTGAATACGAAGATCCTCCAGGTTGACACAACATGGTAAGGTGCGAGTGTCTTAGGTAGACACAGCTTCGAGGCTGCTGTCCTTGCTCTGCTATGTAGGACAAGGGGTATCTGGACTATTATATAAGATCTTCAATCCCAACTGTAGATCGATCTTCACTCTGCATCATACAGCAAGCTCTTTATTACAAAAAACCAACTTCACCTCTTATCCATACAATCCTACTCCAACAAACACAACAAACAAGACGACAAATCCTCACAATGCGCACCTCTACAGCAGCCTTTACCCTCCTCTCCCTCCTCGGCGTCTCCTCCGCCGCTCCCACACCAGTCGAGCTCGCCCCCCGCTGCGGAACCACCGTATTCCCCACCTTCCTCCAACAACTCACCGAATCCTCACCCTCCACCGTCCAAACCAACACATTATCCACCACCGGCGATTTCCACGTCTCCCAAACCGTCACCAATGGCCTCGTCTCAAACCGAATCTACCAAATCGTCGCCTTCGAGGGCATCCCCTCTACAGCTTACGGATGCCAATTAAACGTCGTCTTCCCTCCCGCATATCCTATCACTTCGACCGGAAATCCCGTTCTCAACGTCACGACGCTATACAGCGGTGCTCCGGGGAGTATCGTGTATCCTAATGATTGGAGTTGGGCGAAGTTCTATCCTCCTACCAGCCCACCTGAGGGCCAGGGATTGTTTGGGACTGTGACGTTTGCGCCGGGGCAAAGCACTGTTATTAATAGTGAGACTTGTGGGCAGAATCTTGCGTTCCAGTTTGAGGTTGCGAGTTGGGTTGGGACGACGAGTGGGGTGGAGTTTAATGAGTATGTGAATAAGTTGAATGGTGCAGGGTTGGCGGGTGTTTATTTGACTTATGGGTGTTAGTGTAGAAGGCGCGAAGGAGGGTGGGATGAAATGGGATGAGGGGTGACTGACTGGAGTCAAAATTTGTTTTATTGTTGGGTCTGCATAGCGTTTGGGTTTGGGATTGGGCTCTGGCTTGGGTAGTGCATTCCTTAAATTTCTGCATTTGAAATTAAATATTTATATCAACTCAGTTGCGATAGTGTGAGTCAAAAGGTAGCGTGGGAGGTAGGCTTATCCATCCATGGCCACTTCGTAACTCTCGACTCCCCGATTTCTGGTGTATAGTCCCTCTCACGCAACTGATCGCACTCGACTGACAAGCAAGTAGCAATAGCAAACATGGTAACATTGTTGAAGCTCCGAATAATGCGATGTGAAACAAAAGTCTTACCTATTTCTGGTGACCTAGATAGGAGGAATTAGACGTGACGGGTGCTCCCGGATGACGCTCATGTCAGGTGAGCAGCCTCCTTGTAAGATTAAGCTTAAATATACCCATTGGTTGAAACTCTCTATCACTTGCCGATCTGATACGAGAACTCAATTTCAATCGATTTTTGGTCCCGAGGGAAGTAGAAACGTGTGTAAAGACCAAGCCAAGAACAGGCCACTCTTGCGAAAACTTTCAGTAGACTTCAAGATTTATCTCCACAAGTGAGGTCAAGTAAATAGTCAACACGAACAAAACTGTAAACAGGCAAATTTGGAAAGTATACGGAAATCATCATACCACCTTCCAGTACCGTGTGGTTCGAGACGAGGAAAGGTTCGTCAGACCTGAACTCTCTTGGCGCTGACACCTCTTCTCTCTTCCCTCCTCTTTCCCTTTATCCGCATGCTCAAATCCCCACCGTATCCCGTATCCCAAGACATCTCAATCTTCGTTGTACAAGACCGTACCAGCAAGTAATCAGAGCACTAAATACGTGGTCGTTGACGTTGGCAAGAAACAATTCCCGACGGTCTGGGGAAAAGGCCTTGGCCCCCCACTAGCCCAACTCTAAAAATATCCCTGCCAACAACCCGGTTCCCACCCCTCACTCACAACAATTCAACCTCTCTTTAACCTCGTGCCCTCAACACAGCCGGATCCTTCAGCCTTCACCACGAGGCCGGCACAATGGGTTCCATTGCTGAGGTACCGCAGACCTCGGACGAGGACAGGAATGAGGTTACCGTGTTGGTTACTGGGTTTGGGGTACGTATCGCTATCTCTTCCGTTATCGCTGGTCGCATGTGCAATTGCAACTCCACTCTTCCAACTACCTCTATTGCAAAACTTCCTCCTCTCTCTCAATGCCCTCAGATCTACGAGCAATGTATGCTAATATATTGAACAGCCATTCCGCACCCAAAACCCCATAAACCCCTCTTGGGAAATCGCCCGCCACCTCCCACCCTTCCTCCCTCCCCCCTCCCTAGCCCCCGCCAATTCACTATCCATCCTCACCCCTCCCCCAGTCCGAATCCTCGTCCACCCAGAACCCATCCGCGTCTCCTACACCACAGTCCGCTCTCTCGTCCCCTCACTATGGGAGGGCCGAAAAATCGATTTCTGTATACACATCGGCATGGCATCCGGTCGAAAATTCTACAGCATAGAAAGAAGAGGCCATCGAGACGGCTATTTCATGAAAGACGTCGATAATGAGTTCCTAGCCGATGAGTCTGCCCAAAAACAACTGGGTTCCGACTGGATATGGCATAATCTCCCTCACGAACTGTTATCCTCTCTCGACGTGGATGATGTATGGAAACGATGGCGCCTCAATCTTTCTGAGAAAACACAAGGAGGAAAAGAGATGGATGTCAGGATAAGCGAGGATGCGGGGAGGTATTTATGTGATTTTATCTATTTTTCCTCATTGGCGGAATTGGAGAGGAAGGGAGAGGATAGGAGGGTGTTGTTTTTACATGTCCCGGTTGAGGCGGATGAGAGTAGTGTGAGGAGGGGAGTGGAGATTACGGTTGAGTTGATTAGGGCGGTTGTTGTTAGTGGGATGATGGGGGAGGTGAAGAGGTTGGTGGAGGAGGGGAAGGGGAAGAGGGATTAAGATGGATAGTGTTGAGGGTGGTATATAGGTGTTGGGAAGGAGGACATATATAGGAGATGGTAGGGAATGAGTGGTATGTAGATTGTGATTTGATTTAGCGGGCAGCATTTGGATGGCCAAAAGCGTAATTAATAATATTGATATTGCTAAACCCCGCTATGTTATATGCTCTCGTGGACATCTGACCCTCCGTAAAGTCCCAATTGCAAGATGGACATTGGCCAAGTAAGCGTGCAATGAGTTGGTGACCCTCGGAGCAAGGCTTCCGACTCCGCGATGAATGTCCGGCGTCTCATGGGATAATATGTACGGTGTACCAAACCGTCTATCAAGTAAGTTGTGCCCATTTTCCAGCAAAACCGTCACCATACTCTTGTGAGACATTTGAGTCTTCATTGTCCCGCAATTCTGGGACATTGTATTCGGCAAATGCACTCAGTATGGTTCATGCACCAGGTCCATGATTGGGCCTCGTAAGACACCCTTGCCCCGGTCCGTGGATGTGGAAGTAGCATATTGGGAAGCCGCTAGTATCATTGCCTTCTTTGACGCGATTTCGAGGATCGGAGCCAACGCGACGACGAGCAGGTTCTTTTTGGTGTTCGCTCTCTCGGAAAACAAGCCAGTCCTCGAGGAAATCGGGATACCTGTATTCAAATCGCGGTTACTACTCTTCCCAGGATTCCAAAAAGCTCAGACAATATCCTAGGTGTATCGGAACCTGCAAAATCCCAGAAGCAAAAGATTGACTTACAATTCCATCTGCTTTGTGATTTCCTCGACATCCTTACTTCTGGTCGTGAGACGGTCATATGCCATCAAGGCGGTGTAGAAGCGGTAAAGCTTGTTCTTGGGACTCTTTTCTGTATAAGCAAAAACTCTTTTGAGGTCGACCAATGAGGTAAGGGTCTGGTTGTCGTTTTTGAGTCGGTCCTGGAGGACATCAATCGCAATGTCCCTCAACCCGTCTACTTCGAATGTGTCCGCAAATCGATACAAGTGGAAGCACTCCTCGTATGTTCGAACCCGGTCAATAATCGCTTTCCGTTCCCGGTAAAGGAGATTGACGAAATCCTGGGCATTTGCGCTCCAATGACCGCCCTCGAGATCGTTGAAGTACAGCTCGTGGCGAATGTCCGCAGCGGGCAGGGTCGCCTGGAACTCGAGTCGCTCCTTCAAGACTCTCGAAGCTTTGCAGACCAGATTCTTATGTGCCGAGAACTTGATGCAAGGTCTCGAAAACTTGCTGCTACCAAAGATCGTGACGAATTCAGTGCCCATCTTCCTAGACAATGTCAGTGGCATGTTCGCGCTGCAGAGCGACATATAATGTTTAGCACTTTCAATCTCGCAACCTTTCCTAGACTTCCACTGCCATTGGGAAATGGCTGTACTTGGCTAAATCTATGACAGCAACTCGTGCAGGGTCAAGGCACGGCTAGGACGTTGAAAATACTGACTAGGCAGCCTCGAGAGCCACGTGAAGATAAGAGGACTCACTCGATGAAAGGAGCATCCTCATCCATGGCAGGAAGCTGTCTCTCTTGCCAGTCTTCTCTCATAGATGGAGGTATGATGGCTAGATCGGGAGAAGGGCTGGGCTGCTGTAAGCCTTGCTGAGACACCGCACCGCGGGATGGATTCTCCTGCTCACGAGTTCGAGATCTCAGTACTTGTGAGTTCGCGACGGTTTGCGATTCTTTTCGTTGGCGCTTGAGAGATGGTACCATTGCGTGCACCGAGTTGTTTGATGATGAATGAGTGTGAGCTTGAAGAGAGATGTTTGCTTCGAGGTGAGGAAGGGGCGTCGCTAGCATCATATCCGAAGCGAGATCACCCAACGTTCTTCCTCGATTGGGACACTTTGCTGAGGTCAATTGACTCGAAAGCATCCCCGAAATAGTTCTTAACTTAACCAACTTTCTAAGGCATTATCATCTGTTCATGGCTTCAACATCTCATATCGTTGTTGGAACATCTCGGTTTCACGTGACTGGGATACTTACAGACTCGATGACTCCGGTGCGGGTAGAGCGTGGGCTCTGTTCGGCATCGAAGAGCCATCATGATATGGCTAGCCATAGATTCCTGTTGGGCAAGGTTAATGTTTCTATCTTGCAGACTTGTTGGTAGACCCTGGACCTGGTCTCGATGCCACCATGAAAGCTGAAGAAACAATGCGCATCATCGATCAAAGCATCAAACACAGCGCGAGGAAAGATTACGGTGCAATTACAAGTTGATATTGCTAGACACTTCTTTTGGCTATAACATATCCCCACTCCATGTGCTGAAAGCAAACCTCTTACGCCCAGCTATCCTTTTGCCAGAGTAAAGATACCTGCGAATGTTAGTAATCAAGGTCTTCTTGCCTGGGAGGGATGACAAACCTCAAGATAAAGCTGACACAAACATAAATAACCCCCAGCAAATATCCCAGCGTAGCCGGGACAATGAACATGCAATCCTATGATTTTTTGCAGCCAACCCACTCCGACAAAGTGGCGGTGATATTGTCCTTCCATACTAGGGACATTCAGCGCCCCACCAGCTCTTCCATCAGCAGTTTGGCGCAGTCAAACATTCCTCCAGCATATCATGAATGTGAAAGGCGCAGACATGGAATCCATGGCCACTGACACGGTCGCGGACTCGATCCCTAGGATCATTACCCATGTTATGATATGTGGGCACGATAGGAGGTTCTGGAGATTCCGTGTGCTGGTAGATAAGATATTGTTTCAACAAATCTGGAACTTTGACCATCAAGGCATGGACTTCGGAAGGCGTGCGGTTTTTGTGTCGCAAAAGTTCATGCGTAATTAGAGCTGCGCAGAATCGACGAAGTTGGTCGTCTCGTGCCGTGTTCGCAAAGATATTTTCAATGTCCTCATTGGTGAGAGACTTTCGGGTTTCTCTCAACTGATCTTGGATACCATCTATGGCGATATCCATTAATGTATTGACGCCGAATTTCGAACCGAAGAGGTAGAGCTCAACATAGTCCTTGTATGATCGAGAATGAGAGAGTGCCACGACCTCCTTCCTATCGCGGTAGAGCAAAGTGATGAAGTCTCGAACAGCTAGGTGCGCGGATTCGGGAAGGAACAGCTCGTTGGAATCGAGGAAATATTCATCTCTCCTTGCATTGCTGTCCAGCATCCTCTTAAGGACGGTCGAGGCGTTGCAGACCAAATTCTTGTGCGCCGTCAACTCAATGCGTTGGGGGCCAATGAGGAAATGAACGATCTCGGTTCCGATGAGCCTTGCAATGTTAGTAGGTAGATTGAGGGGGATCCGGACAATACATACTCAGCAAATGACGGCCCAGGTGTATCAGATGCCGTGTTTCTCCTTAATGTCCCAGACGGCGTGGGTGATTCGGGCGTCTGGAACATCTCGACAGCCCCCAGTTCTGAAAGTAGGGTCGAAGATGGACTCTGGAGTTCTTCAAAGTCGTCCAAGTCTGGGAGTGGCTGCGTTCTCCGAAGGCTGTTTGACATTCTGACATTCGCAGGTTGAAGGTAGGCGTTTCTGGGGTGCTTGCTCGAGGACTGCATTGCCAGCGGCTGGTCTGGGGCGAGAGGTTGATGTCGATGGAGAGAGGTTGTGTGTTGAAGAAGTGAAGTTATCTCGTCTGGGCGGAAGATAAAAAGCGGGGCAAGACCTTCGCAACGTACCTTCCCACCACGATGGGAAGGTTCGCACTTGCCACCCTCACATTCTTCACCGTCCAAGCATCAACCTGACGACACCTACAATCCAGCCCAATTTCCGACTTGCGCCATAGAAAAGTTCCTAGCATCAAGCAAGCTAGCTTCAGGTTTGAGCTCGAGATTCCTTCAACAACCTGCGTCTGCATGATTGCAAGAATGGGGCCAGAAGCATTCCTTCCATGCAGTCAATTTTCATCTCACAAAGTACCGCGAAGAGTATCATAGCATGCCAGTAGAAATACCAATGTGACAGCAATCGCAGACTCACATGGAGTATGGAAGGTCTTTCAACCATGCGATAGCCAGCTTTAGCATAAAGGCCATCAACACCATGAGACCCCGAACCCCGTAACGCTTTCAACGCTCCCGAATTCTGAATAGGTGATCATTAATACAAGTTGAGCTTCTCGGCTTGACAGAATTCCATCTTTTCGAAGGCTTGCACATTGCATTGGAAATGCACCGGCTATCGATCGGGAACCTGTGTTACCTGACTGTAAGATCTCTCGCAAGTAAGTCTCGCAGTTCTTACAAATCAAAGAATTCTAAAAAGAGACAATGAGGCAGAAATGGAAGACTCTTAAGATGCAGTGAGAAGTTTAAACCTTTCTTGTCTTGCAGATTGTGGAGACCGGTGTGAGAGGGGTTGTGGGATGCAGATCGATGAAGACATGGGGACCTAATTCGAGATTCTTCAACAAAACATCTTCTTCACTTGATGCCTCTATCGAGCCAAAGTCCTTAAGCTTTACCCCTTATCGCAATATCGGAGGACTATCTGCTCAATGTAGATGACGATGGCATGGTACTCGAACTCTGAACAGCAGTCGGGATATCATTGGGTTATTCGTTAGGGCTCATCTCACGTCAACACCTGGTGATGCGATACTGCATGAGAGCAGTCGCAAAGCTAGCCTATCTCGGTGGTAGCAGATTCATTAATTCGAAGGTTACTTTTGGTGTTACTGGTCAAAGAAGACGAGACGAAGATGTTTTACCTCTCCTTCCGGAAAATCGGCAAGTTCTGGGCGGTCTGGGATGGCAGAATATTGATTTCAAAGCTTCACCTTGTGTGCTAATTGTTCAATCTCACTCCTCAAGTTGTATATATTCTGCTCTTTTCTTGCATTTCCTTGTTCGTACACCACTTCTATTCATTCCGTTAATCTGCGAGCACAATGGGCTCAACAGGAGCCCCCCAAAACACGGCAGCGCCGAACGCCCCTTTCTTCACTCCAATCCAATCTCCTCCAGCAGGATCAGCTTTATCAGAGAACCCGCCAACCCTCTTCTCACCTCTCAAGATTCGAGATGTTACTTTCCAGAACCGAATCTGTAAGTCCCCCATCTCGGCAGTGTTCCAATCCTCTCTGCGAATTCTCAATTCCTCATTAATACTTTACCCCGCTACCCCACTCTCTCCAGCAATTGACTGACCGCAATCAGGGGTCGCGCCTATGTGCATGTACAGTGCAGACAACGGCCACCTAACAGACTTCCACCTCGTCCATCTCGGCGCCTACGCGTACCGCGGCGCCTCCCTCACAATAATAGAAGCCACCTCCGTCCTGCCCAATGGTCGGATCTCACCCGAAGACAGCGGATTATGGACCGACTCTCAAATCGCGCCTCTGAAACGCGTCGCAGACTTTCTCCATTCCCAAAACCAGTTGTTAGGAATCCAACTCGCACACGCAGGCCGAAAAGCAAGTACCTGTGCACCATGGTCGACGGAACGCGGGAGAGCTATAACAGCAACTGAAGACGTAGGAGGATGGCCTAGAGACGTGATGGGAGCGAGCGCTATTAGATGGGGAGAAGGATTTGCAAACCCAAGAGAGATGTCACAGCAGGATATCGAGGACGTGATTCACGGGTTCCGAGACTCCGCCAAAAGAGCTGTTGAAGCAGGAGTCGATGTAATCGAAATCCACGGCGCACACGGATATCTGATCTCCTCGTTCCTCTCCCCAATCTCGAATCGAAGGACCGATTCTTATGGTGGGAGCTTCGAGAACCGGATTCGCTTGCTTGTCGAGGTAATCAAAGTTGTTCGCTCCGTCATTCCCGCTGGCATGCCTTTACTTGTTCGAGTCAGTTCGACGGAATGGATGGAAGAGTCCTCCGAGCCGGATTCCTGGAAAGTCGAAGACACGATAAAACTAGCAAAATTGCTGCCAGCATTGGGAGTCGATTTATTGGATGTCTCATCAGGCGGAAATAACGAGAACCAACGCATCACACCATTCAACGACTTCCAAGTCGGTATCGCGGGTCAAATTCGCTCCGCCCTTTTCAAATCCGGAATCACAAACCTGCTTATTGGAGCTGTGGGAATGATTACTGAAGCCGAAGTTGCGAAAGCAATCGTGGAGAATGGAAAGACTGTGAATGAAACAAAAGAAGGGGAAGATGGGAAAGTAGAGGGAACAGAAGGAGCGGGCAAGGTGGTAGAGATTGAGGATGAGCAGGGAGCTAAGGCGAAAGCAGACATTGTATTAGTTGCGAGGCAGTTTTTGAGGGAGCCGGAGTGGGTGTTGAGGGTTGCGTTTAGACTTGGGGTGAAGGTTCAGTGGCCGCAGCAGTATAATAGGGGTCAGTTTTTGAAAGGGAGTAAGGTCTAGAGTTTGAGGTAGATTTTGGTTTCTTAGAGCCTTGTAGTAGATGATGATACACACGGCAGATAGAGTACGATAGATGATTTTGATAATCAGTGATTTTTTGCTATCATTCTCTCTGTAGTAGCTGCTTTGTCCTCAATGCCTTCGTTGCCGTTAGCCAAGATAGCAATCCCCCCGCCAAACCCTTTCACCACTTGCACCCAACTCCGCCCATCCCAAACCAACTTGCCTCCACCGACACCGTCTCAAAATCCCTCAAAGCTCACCCTTCCCAGTCCTCGTCCCATCCTTTTTCACCCCACCACCACCAACCAACTTCCAAATCGCACCTGCGGCACCGCTAAAGCCGGCTAGTCAGATGCTCGCAGCCTTAGGAGGGTACTGCTTGCCCTCTATCTCGACTTTTGGTTCGCACTTTCAATTTTGTCAGCTGGCTGTTTCACAAGTGGTGCCAAAACGGGTTGATAAGAGGAAGAGGAAAGAGGAAAGAGAGAAGAGAAAACAGGGGAAGAGGAAGGGAAGGGAAAGGGAGGGAAAACCCGTACAGTACATCTCTCATCAGCGGGAATGCTGTCCATGACTCCTGGGACGTGTTTGCCGCAGCCGTACCATGTTGCTTTTTCTGTGAGGTGCTGTTAGTTTTTGTTCTCGGCTTCAACTTTGTGTTGGTGAAGACGCCAGAGAGGAAGAGAAACTGTGAAGGAGATGACGGAATGTGTGATGAAGTTGAGGAGGAAGAGGAAGAGGAGGAGGAGGAGGAGGATGAAAGGGGAATGGGGACGTACGACAGGTAGAGCAGGTAGCTTTCATGCACATCTTGACTGACTTCTGTTCGTTCTTTCCTTCTCACTTTCAAGTATTTTCGATGGCGGGGTAAAATCTTTGCTGATAAGCTTCTCGATTGTATCTTGTTTGGAATTGTCTTGAGGTAGGAAGGCGAGCAGCGAGGAGGATAGTTGTTTTATGTTCAAGGACAGGAGATCTGGTCGCCGATTCGGAAAGGATGACAATTTGAAGTTAAAAGAAGGGAGCGACGCACGAAGTGGGGTGACGATTTGCCGCCGGGATCTACGATTAGCGAATTCGGCTCGAGGTCCCCGAGTCAACGGCGACCAAAAGGGGGAACATGTGACGTTTTCTGGGACGAATACCAAATACTTAAAAGTTAGATCTGGGATTCAAAGTTGCTATTATATTTTCGATAATTTATTGACTTGAGTTTGTGGGTATTGCCCGAAACCTTGTGAAGAGGTCACGACGAAAACTACACAGGGAAGGTTTAAACTTATGGGTTCCAATGTTACATGATTTGTCGTAGCGAGGGCTATGCGCTCTATAGGGCTAGTGGCGCCCGCAGGCTCAGTACTATTAAGACAAGCACGGAGATTGATGAAGGTTGGGAAAAAGGAAGGTGCTTCCGCATTACTTTCAAACGCGCTAGCGCTATATACGGCAATCGCGAATTCACGTGCCTACCCTTTTGGCAGAATTTGTCATGTGGGATATTTGTTCACAAGTTGCGAGATGTATTTGATGGTTTCCCTATCTTCACAATATCATCTACAGTTTTATATCTCAATTCTATTGACTATACTATTCACGGTTGCTGAAGTTTCAGCACTGGATGAACTGAGCTTTGTTTCAGCATCGCGCAGTGCTCACTCCTCTCTTGCATTTGAATTGAACGTATGCTTCACTTTCAGACTACAAATTTTTGGTCCTTCCATGAGCGGACAATCTGACATTTAACGGAGGTTTACTCCACAACACGTAAACTTTCTGTTGATCCCAATTGAGCGAATCCAGCTGTAGTTCCATGTCGAATTTCCAGACGAGTCGGGCCATGATAGACCACATTTCCGCAAAGGCCAGATTCTGTTTGCGAGATACTGTTAGTCCTGGTCAATCGATATAGCGAAGTTGGAAAGGAAAAATATATCACCTTTCCAAGACAGCCCCGCGAACCGATGGCGAAGGGCTGCGATGCTGCAAAGTCATCATTACCATATCGAAGCGAAAATTCATCGTTAGTAGAGTATTGTGAGCTACGTTGCGGTGCTGATGCTGCTGCTTCATCACTAGCACGTGGCTCATCTTTCAGCCAACGTTCTGGCACGAACTTCAACGGGTCTTTGAAGTTTCGTGCGGATCTTCCTGTGCTGAGCTGGTGCATGCTTACACTAGTCTGTCGTGGTAGAGGACATTAGGAATTGGGATCTTCCAGGATGAGGGGAAGGTGTTCAGCTCACATTGCCGGGTACAAAATGCCCATCGATAATCATGCCTTCTACCGGGACTTGGCGAGGGAGGCCACAAGGCATTGGGGGATATAAGCGTAAGGCCTCTTCGATGCATGCTTGTAGATAGAGGAGCTTTGAAACTGAGGCAAAATTGATGGCAGATTGGGACGTGAAGGCTTGGCGGATTTCTTGTTGGAGCAGTGCGAGAACGCGGGGTGTAGAGAGGAGGTGGAAGATGAGGCCACTGAGGAGTGTAGCAGTGCTTTCGCTGCCGGCGATGATGAGACAGCCCGCGTTTGTGATCAGTTCTCTCTCGGACATTTCTTTTTTGTCGTTGTGGCGCATAATAACTCTGATGGGAAGTCAGTGCTGCGAAAGTGGTGCAATCCAACCCGTCTGATTCTAACGAATGCCGGTTTTCAGTACGCACAAGCTTCAAATAGCTCTTTCGAATAAAACAGATTCAAAATACAGAACTTCGTGCAAAACAAGAAGGTGATAGGGATCAACCAACTTACGCTGTAACGTCTCGGCGATCTGTCTCCATTGACAACCGACTCAACGTCTTATCTCGAATAAAGTTGCGAAACTTATCCTTAGTCCTCACAACAGCCGGAAGCTTCTCCAAAACAGAGAAAATCCATCTTCAAAAGGTGCTGTCATGTATTCTTTCGCAGTCCTCACCATAACACCAATTTTGAAACCATTGAAAATCGTGGACATCCACCAATGGTCTTCCCCTTTTTCTAGGGCGTGGAATGATTCCCCGAATGTAAGATCACCGATGATATCAAAGGAGGCGAAATTGAGCCAAGCTGCTATGTCTACTGCCCCTTTTGCTTCCTGTTGATAAGAAAGTCTTTGGATGAGTAGATCGCAGTAGCTTGTGATGATAGGTTCTTGTTCACGCAGTGCGGATTCAGAGAAGGCATGTATCATAACCCTTCGCATTCGAGCATGATTTGCCTCATTTGATGCTGAATTCGAATCAGTCTTGCTCCAAGGTAATACCTTCGGGAAGTATAAGCTCACCAATAATGTTTTGAGTTCTCTCAGGATCTACATAGAAGAATCTGGGATCTCGCTCTAGATTTTTGTGGCCTTTGCGATATCCATAGATGTCTGTCTTCCGCTCTGCTTAGTTGTACTCTGCGAGAGATTCGGGAATTCAATGACAAACGTACCCCGCCATGCTTGAGCACTGCTGAAGGAGAGGTCATTGGGCGTCATGCGTACAACAGGTCCGTACTTCTCGTGTAGCTCCAATGTTCTGGAAGCTGAGTTCCCAATGCACAAGTCATAGTATGCCGGCAAGATTGAAGCTCCATAGATAGTTGGGCCAGGGAAGCTAGCTAATGGGTGGAATGTGACATTGTATATGGCGCTTCCAGCATAAAAGAGAGCACTCTTTACGAGTCAGTAGAATCTCTTAGCTGAATTTGAGACATACCAAGACAATTACAGTGGAGGCTATATTCAGAAGCAACGCGAACACTTCCATGATGGCTAATGTAACTTTCAACTCCAAACTGGCGCTCCAAGCAAATATTCCTCAATGAAGACCTTTGGCTTTCAGTGGCATAGTAGCTGGCATTTGGAAACATACCATTTCGTGGGCGAAGCAGTCGCTGCGAGAATTCATGAGCTCGGAGACTTCGACATAAGCTTCCGTTGCGCTCCGCGACTCCGCCGGCGACTTTATGCAGAAACGCCACCATCGAATGATGTGATACAATAAGATTATACCAATCTAGCAATAAATTGTTCCTATCTGATTGAATGATTTTGAAATCGGAATGACTACCAGAGCCCTTGCTTAGGTGTCAATTAATGAACTCGCCGCTGGAGGGCGGATGGGTGGACATGTAATGGAGAAAAAAACAAGGGGGAGGTCCGGGTTTCGCTTTTGTGAGACGAGCAAGGCTGCTGACATGGCGACGGCCCTTCGAGAGAAAGAGCAATATCTGGAAACAGAGCGACTCATTCTATGGGTGAAATTATGAGGTCGCAGTCATACAAAATTACCCCGCTTCGGGGTAATTCTCGCTTGCTTCCTGTGAGCCCCTTTTCATTTGCGCCATCCCTCCCCTCCTTACCAGCCTTGTATCGCACTTCAAGGACTGTCCAAACCCCTTCAAACGCATCTGTAATGTCAATATTTGATCACTTTCCAATCATACAGTATCTGCTGCTTCAAGAAACACCCAACAACGTTAGTTTGAAAACCAAGGGAACAAAATCCGCTAGGAGTATTTGGGCAGCACAACGTCGAGGCACTGAAGGATCATTTTAAGAGGCCAAACTCTACTCTAGCTGATGGGTCGAATAGAATTCTAAGATATATTTCACCTTCCCCTTCACCTATCTGTAAATTTACCTGCTCTCAGGGAATTTTGAATTCAATGTACAGTACCCTCTCCAAACTCTGCATCTTAGCCATCTCAAAATACAATCCTCTCTTCAACAGTAGCTCCGAGTGACTTCCCATCTCAGCAACACGGCCCCGATCCAATACAATAATTACATCTGCTCTTTGAATAGTAGAAAGCCGGTGAGCAACCGCTAGCGTAGTCCGACCACGCATCGCGTTATCAAGAGCAGCCTGCACTACCTTCTCACTCTCAGTATCCAAAGCACTCGTTGCTTCGTCTAGAAGGAGAACTTTAGGATTTCGTATTAAAGCTCGTGCTATTGCGAGTCGTTGCTTTTGGCCTCCGCTCAGTAGAGTTCCTTTTGTGCCAACAGATGTGTTGAAGCCGTCACCTGTGATTTGTTGTTAGTCCTATCTGCGGTATAAGAGGAGAGAACGGGAAATGGGAAATAGCTTACGGAAGAGACATGACAAAGTCATAAATATCAGCATCTTTACATGCTTGTGCAATCGCCGCATCATCAGTGTCATCCTGATCAGTACCCAGAAGTATATTATCCCGGATGGTTCCTTGGTACAATGTCGGCTCCTGGCTAACCAAAGCCAAAACGCTGCGATACTGGGCGAGGTTTAAAGTGGATATTCTTTTGTTGTCGATGTATATGTCACCATCAACTATGGAAGCACAAGACCTCAGGGTTAGCATGGCTCATCGAGAGATAACGAAGTGTGCACGCCTGTCCCTAGGACGTCCATAAAGGGTAATCCTCATAAAAGCTTACCTGGATCGTAGAACCTTTCGAGCAACGCAAGTACCTGTTCATCAAGATCTCGGAGTCAGCTAACTTCTTTTGTATGTTCGAGAGCAAAAGTGCATGTTTTGAGAGTCCGTCCGGGGCACGGCTAGAGTGCATGTGGAGCAATGCACTCCAGAGACATACCGAAAGAGGGAATAATTCTCCGAGAAATTGATGCTTACAGTGCTTTTCCCACACCCAGAGGTGCCTACCAGAGCTACACATTGACCTGGGTTGACTATGAAACTGAGACCCCTCAAAACTTCCGCGCCATTCCGGGTGGGATAATGGAAATGGACGTCCCGAAACTCAAGCTGCCCAACGACTTCCCCTAGAGCTGCACCCTGTGAACTGCTGGAATTGATTACAGGCTCACTATCAAAAAGCGCTTTTAATTCTAGCGCAGCATTCTTTGCTTTGCCAAGCTCAGGAGCGAATGCCAGAACCCTTCCTGCAGATTGAATGGTGAAGATAAGAGCATTATAGCAAAGGTAGAATTCAAACATGCCTATCTCTCCTCTTGAAATCAAATGACCTCCATACCAGAAGCCCAAAGCCATAACAAGATAGGGGAAAGCTTGTGATATCGCGTACAGGTTAGAAGATTTCAAAGTAGATATCAAAACTCGTCGTCGTTCCCCTACCAGCGATTCGTGATAGAAATCAAGAACCTCTTTCTCGCGAGTTAGAGATGCGATGGTCCGTATAGCTGACGTTGCTTCGGCTGCGTAGCTGGTGGAGAATGCGTATGCTTTTTTGGAACGCTTTGCAAATTGAGCCATGATCCAGAACCGGTAGAAGCCACATGCAAGCATGAGAGGGATAGTTGCTCCGCAACTAGCCTGAGTTTCTAGCTGAGCGCGATGCTGAGCGCGAGAGCAGATATGATAGTCGAAATCACAGAGACGATTGCGCCTAATGTGAACCCGCCGAAACCAGCCAAGTTTGTTGGCTCAGTTGACAAGGAGCTCGTGAGGGAGCCGACAGTGTTTTCTTCTCGATCGAAGAATGAAACGTCTTGCCGAATGATGTCGCGGAAGGCTCTGCTTCCTACCCGCGAAGTCAACTTTGCTGAGCAATATCCCAGAGCTACGCCTTGGATGAGAAAGGTGAGGAATGCAACCACGGCGAGCATGAAATACATCCAGGACCAGAAGTTCACTTCGTGGCGAAGCTGGATGAATTGTGAAGGCGGCAGTGCCAATAAGGAGATTGACTTGGCGAAAAAAAGGGGTTGAGTTGGGTAGATCCCTCCAGCGAGTACAGAGGAAAAGAGGCCGATGAGCATGATGGGCCATTCTTTGGAGTTGAAAGCCAAAAATGTTTTCATTAGTGTCCAAGACGAGTAATTGTGGCTGCCTTCGTGGACAGCGTGACGGGGAAGGGCATTTTACTCAAGTACGATCTCGGACTTTTCCTCTGCTTTCAGCTCAACCTCGGAATCTTCGATGGTTGTGAGGTCGTTATCGTTGCTTGATGCTGTCCCTGGTAAAATTTCCTGGGCCTGAACAAGCTCATAGTAAGCAGATATCTGTTCGAGCAAGTGGTCGTGTGTTCCTTGCTCAATGATACGCCCATTAGACATTACTACAATGTTATCTGCATTTTTGATTGTAGACAATCGATGCGCAATTATGATTATTGTCCTCCCTTTTGCTGCAGCGTTTAGTGCGGCTTGAACAACCCCCTCCGATTTTGTATCGAGAGCGGAGGTAGCTTCATCTAAGAGAAGGATTTTAGGATCGGAGACCACAGCACGACTAATTGCGACGCGTTGTTTCTGGCCCCCAGAGAGCAGAAGGCCGCGTTGCCCTACTTGTGTCTGATGCATGTATAGGGAAGCACCCCTTTATGATCATCATTAAGCCTTAGTACCTTGATTTTATTAATGGCAAACGGAAAGTGTTCGATACCTTGCTGATACGGTTCATCCTTCACCTCGGTCCATATTGATTGCAGGTCGGTATCTGGGAGTGATTGAATAATCGAGCTGAGTGTCAAAGCATCGCAAGCTTCGTCATGTTTATCACCCTTCAAGCAGTTTCGAAATCCCCACGTGCTCTTTTGGAGGGCATCAATATAGTCCTTGCAGGGCCGGAACATTGAAGCGATGTTTTCTCTGCGGATGCGAGCGATGTTTTCTGTGAATGGTTGTATTAGAGCCTGGAGGGTTTGCTTGTACTGTAGCCAGTAATCAGAAACTAGGTGACTTACCCGGAACACCAATAGACCGAAGATGTTCTAGATTATCTAATCGAAGTCTGTCGAAGTTGGCTAGATGTCCCTCCTTGTCAACCCTGTATTTCAAAACAATGTCCTCGGCAGCATCTTGAAACAGTGTCTCTAAACCAAGTTCCCAAGTTATCCAGAGCTTCTCCTCCTTACTACCACCCTGAATGGGGAATACCTGAAGCGATTTTCCAACGATCCATGGCTGGAGATGATGGGTCATATCGTACTTGTTTGACACAACAAGTACATCGTGAAGTTCAGTAGGTTTCAGATATTCTGGGACCTTGTCGTATTGACAGTGTACTGTGTGAAGCAAGACTTTGAGAGCAACCGGGTTATCCTCTTGCTACTCAACAACCCAGTTCTAAGTGGAAGGAGTGGTGTCGGAGTCTTTGGCTTCTTTGAAGTGTCCGTAGAGCATGGCTTTGAAGAAGGGCGTCATTCGAGAAAGTGTCTTTGAGCATACGATGAATTCTTGGGTTGGCATGGAATCAATTTTGCTTCCTACTAGAAGTCGCAGGTCTCCATCGGGATCGAATGTGACGGTTTTGTCTACCATTCTTGCGTGTGCAATTGCCCTGCTTTGAAAAGGTAAGTTCTGATGTAGGGATGCAAGGCTGAGGAGTTGGTGGTGGCAGAAGAGGAAAGGAAACGGACCTGGAGGAAGAAATATATGCAACTGAGGCGGATGAATCGCGAGGTCTACATGCGCAATAACATGCAGTCACGACTTGCATGACGGTCATCTGGACGACATGAAGAACGATCTTATTAAAATTGAAGCTAGGACTTCGTCTGTCAGAATTAGCCATTACCACAATCTTCCCATTCACTCAAACAACAAACCACATGATCTAATCCCACAAAGCCATACTATCTAGACCTAAGACACAGTTTTCTCATCAGCCGCGACAGGAGCAGCCTCTACATTCCCCACCGCCTTCGACTCCGGCTCCTCATCGTGCAAGATACCCTTATGCAACACCCTCTCCACATCCGCAGCTCTAACCTCTGCATCAACCGTCCCAAACAACACATCCATATCCTCCAACGTCCTACCCTTCGTCTCCTTAATAAAGAAGAACACGAATGTGAAGTTCGCCGCACAGAAAATGCCGAACATGAGGAAGATGCGCCAGCCGATGTGGTTGATGGCGCTGGGTGTCATGTAGGTGATGGCGAAGTTGAAGAGCCATTGGGTGGCGGCTGCGAGACCGACGCCGTAGGAGCGGAGGCGGGTGGGGAAGATTTCGGAGACGTACACCCAGGGGATGGGACCCCAGGAGGCGGAGTAGCCGATTACGTAGAGATAGATCATGACTACCATTGCGATTGATGCGGGTGACACGACTGGATTGGAGTTAGCTCTAGGCTTGTGAGTGGAGGACGATAGGTGGGGTACGCACCATTGACATTGGTTGGAGGATGAGTGTGCAACACAGCTCCGAGAATAAACATCATACTCATCATCCACAACGCACCACCAAGCAACGAGTTTCTTCGTCCAATCTTATCGATGCCCACGATCAAGAACAATCCAGTAGCGCAGACCTTGACCGTGCCGTAGACACCGGTAGCAAATAGGGAAGCATTCGTCTTGCTAACACCAATAGTCTGGAAGATTTGAGGAGCATAGTATCCAATACTGTTCGTGCCTGAGAATTGCTGGCAAAGGAAGATAGTAAATGCAATAGCGAAGCGGTTTCGGTTGCCGGGAACGAGACATTCTTTCCAGGTCACACCTTCAGTAAGTTGAAGTTCTTCTTCGACGGAGGCTCGGATATCAGCGATTTCTTTGAGGACCTCGGGGTTATCGGTCTCATCGCGGCGTATGTAGGCGAGTGATGCGGTGGCTTCTTCGTATCGGCCTTGCTTGACTAGCCAGCGAGGGGACTCCTTCAGGAACAGAAGGCCGATGAATAGTATGCCGCCAGGGACGAGTTGGATGCCAACCTAGAGGTATCACATTCAGCAGTGCTTGAGGAAGGTAGAGAGGCCGTCGCTCTCAATGGTTGAGAAAATTGGAAGTCCGAGCTGAAGGCACACTTACAGGAATACGCCACTGTGATGTCGATGGCTTTACATGCAACGACACACCGTAATTCAACCAGTACGCAAATGTGCTTCCAATGACCAAGAACTCCTGGAACAATCCGGTGATGCGGCCTCTGACTGAGGGCGGGCAATTTTCAGCGACGAAAACTGGGGTAATACTGCTCATGCCACCAATGCCCAAGCCTGCAACAAATCTGCCTCCATACATCTGGCTGATGTGATGAAGGGAGGTGACCTGGATGATAGCGCCGAGCATGAAAATGACTGTGAAACCGAGCAGTGATCGCTTGCGTCCGAACTTGTCGTTCAGCACTGAAGCAAAGATGGCACCGAAGAAGCAACCTGCAGTGAGCAGAGAGACAACGTTCTGCGAGATGTGCGCATTCGTTTTGCTGGCGAAGCCAGTGCTTCCGGTTGGCAGATGGAAGTCCTTTTTAAAGCTGGCCAATGAGAGGACCGAGGACATCACACCAGTGTCATATCCTGTACATAGGAATCAGAATATGTTTATCGGAGAAGATGAACTTGAGATTCTCACCGAAGAGTAGCGAGCCCATATAGGCTACGCTGGTAAGGATATAGACCCTTCAAAGATCTCGAAGTCAGTATAGACTCCGAATATGACTCGTGAATCGATCCCACACGTCGTTTTATCGTATTTCGCAGCTCCAACAGCGAGAATATTGCAGTCCTCTTTAGGGTATTTGAGACTCACCTGTAGTTTTTGAAGAAACCGATCGCCATCTTGACGGCAAGGGGTGGTGGAAGTGCTCGATAGCAGGTGATACGATCCCAAGCAATGCAGCGGTAGAGGCGGAAAGCTTGGTACTTCAGCAGGCCAAGGGACTAGAGACGTGAAGATACAACGGCCAAGAAAGCTTGGGAAATCGTAAGGTCTTGTATGTGATCGTGGGGAGTGGAGATCCCCACACCCATGTGCGGACCTCTGGAGTTCTGGGGTAAGCTTTGTACCCCAGCTGGTTTCCGAGCTTCTCGTTTGTGGAACATTTCAAAACGTCGTTGACTACCTTGTTGGAGGCGTTCTTGAATATCCAATGGTTATGGTCCGTGGCGCATGCACACGTGCAACTTGGGCGGGGTGACTTGATGTGGTTGGAACTTGAGAAATATTGAATCATCAAGATAGGACGAAAACGTGAACCGTGCCAGGGAGGTCTGCCGCAAACCGAACGATGGACAGTTTTTCCGCGACTCTGAGGTACGAGGGTGTGAGACGTGATTACAGCGATGCTGTGCCACTCGACAATCAGCTTTTGGATTCTCAACGATAGGTGGATTTGACAGCTTCGAATGCGTTTAGGCGTCTATGTGCGCCAAAAGTAGATAGAAACTGTGCCACTTGGGTCCTTGACTCATTATTGAGGGTTGAGCGATTTGAGGACATTGATGAGTGCCTATGAAGAGGAAGTCTCAAAGAAAACCGAAGTGAGTTGATTGAGGCCTGGAGTTAGTCTGGGTGCCTCAGGTTGTAGCGTCTGACTTGGGTGTCCCACGTCGAATTGACAACTCACCTTTTCATACTCTCCAACTTCTACACCCACATCGCCAGGACTCTGGACTAGACGCGCCCAATGGTTTGTCGCCACTACTGTTTTGTCGAAACATGCACGCACCGCTGATCAACCAAGTATCTTGACAATGCATTTGCACAGCTTTGCGAACAAATACAACAATGGGAAGACTCGAACGAGGACCAAAATGAGTTTGGCAATCCTGCTGCACCCGTCCACGAGTTGATAAGGTTCTGCAATGTTGGACCCTGTCGGCGAGTCAATTCTAGATTGGAATGTCTAGTATCAAGTTCTGGCTTCTCAGAACGAAGATGTTTGTTCCAGATATCGACATTGTATCAAACACCAAGCCTGCCAATGTACGCCTTCCGATCAGAGAGCCCTGCTGAGATATGGTGCTAATTATTTCTACAGGCACCCCTCACGGCCCATACTGCTGTCCATTGCCCCAATTGTTCATCCTTGAAGCTGGCCTGTAGCTGGGAAGTTCCATATCGTCCTCTCCCAAACCGCCCATATGCTGCTCTGGTGGCTTTTCATTTGCACCTGCAGGGTCCCATTGAATGGTCACTGGGTCGTGACTTCTCGAATACTTCGTTCCCTTGAACCACAACTCGAATTTCAGATCCGCAGGAGCTACCATTACTTTTATCTGGAACTTGGCGAGATAATACCTTCTTCCCTGCCAACAATGCTTGTTCTTTACCTCAAATTCGTTTTCTTCGACCGCTCTCAGATCCGACTTTATCACACAAAGCTTCTTTGCACCAGCTTACACTCATCAGTCTTGTACACATACACTGGGGCCTAGGAAATACCTTGCCGAAGCCCTCTTGGCAAAGAGGCACGATCATTATGGGATATGATCACCGTCGACTCCCATATCCTGTTGTTGCTACCAACACCCGGCTTCAGTTTTCGCTCAAACCGCCTCTCCAGAGCCCAGTCGGTATCGATTACATCGCCCTGCAAGAATGTCAGCAACTTTCCCGATATCTAGGAGATTCAGTTGTGTGTACCTTCCGAATGAACCACTCGATTTGATTTATGGCCCATCGTTTGCCCTTGATGTATTGGTCGAATTCGACTTCTTCTCCGACATGAACATTGGGATCATACGGCTCGCGACACAAAACCCCGTAGGATGCTCGCGCAATCCTTGTCTTCAATGCGGATGCTCCAGTCACCAGCTTCTGCCGCCTGTCCATGACCAACCCCTTGGCTACAGCTAGTCGTGGCTCTTGTGATTTGAACACATACAGGTTCGGTGCGCTCATATGCGGATTCGTCTTATACCTCTGTTCTACCTGGGAACGAACATACTCGGAGCCACCTAGACCACCTGACAGCACCATATATTTCTGTTTGCTTAATCAGCCAACCAGTCAGACTCGGAAAAGAAGCTAGACAAACCACAACTTCGGCGCTTCTATTCTCTTGCATCCAGTTGAATTGCTTGTTTATTCGGGCGATGATTTGATTGATTTGTGGATCGAATAGGCCTTGAATCTCATTTCTTGTTACGTGTTAGCTTGGGCAACACTAGTGACATGGAATGACGAACTTGGAAAACGCCATCCGCCCTCGAGCTATACCAAGTCCTGGGTGGTTGAAATCTCGGTTGATATCTATGGGCAGATAGAAAGTCGCTTGATCGCCTGCGGCAGTGCCAAAGTTATGCTTTATTGACCGAAAGCTTTGGCTTCGCGACAGTGTGAAGGCAAGATTTTCTAGGAGATGGCCGACATCTGGATATTGGTCTATCTTTCTCTGCACAAGTGCTTGGAAGGCGCGATCAATGACTGTCGAACCTATGCCAACGCCCTGTACAGCTGCAACCTGCCTAAGCACGGGTACATCTGGATTTGCTTGTGCTATTTCGACCAACCCGAGATCCGTTGTTCCTCCGCCAGCGTCGCACACGAGGAATATATCTCCCTTCTGGAACCGGATTTGAGCTGTCTTGACCGTATACACTGCGACAGCCTCTGCTTCAGTGAGCTCTAGCTTCGCAGTATGCGTCTGCTCGCTGCCAAATCCTGCATCTCGAATGACTGCTTTGAATTCGTTCAAGATTGCTTGGCTTGTCCAAGTGGTGGGCATGCTGAATATGAACTCAACACGTTTGTTGGTCCAAGGCCCACTCATCATCTCGATGACCCGCTTCGTCTGGTTGTACACTTCGCGAAGATAATCTGTGGTCAGCTTTTTTGCCTCCTGCACAGAGCTTGGGGTATCTGTGAGCCCATGACGCTTCGCACGATCCACATTCGTTTGGTCGAGATAAATTTTGAACCATTCGAAGACTTGTCCCTGCTCCTCAAAATCATCTTGGGTGTCGCATAGGAAACCCCATTTTCCCACAGCCTGGTTTCGTGCGTATATGATTTTCGAGGGAACCTTCGTTTCGTGAGCATCTTGGCCAAGTCCAGGCCAGTCTTTGATGACAAAAGTTTCAGGAGTCAAGAGGTTTGTCCAAGCGACTCCTATGATACGATCAGTCATATGCTCTATCCCTGATCTCACGATGGAACGACTTACCAGTGTATGTCATTCCAAAATCAATTCCTCAACATTTTGTTAGCAAAGGATGTCACGGAAGAAAAGTCAACATGATGCGTACCGACGACAAGATCTGGAGTTTGCTCCATTTTGACAGCTAACGAGCAGGGTTCGTATGAGCTTCAAAGTTGGGGTGAAATGCAGCGTGGAATCTACCCAGTGATGGGACACCGAACCATTTGAGAAGCGCAACACCCACCATGCGGCTGAGAGCCACTCGAATTCCGTGTTGGTCTCGCTGTGTTTGCTGAACCCCGGCTTGTTGCTTTTTGTGTTCTTGCCGCTAATGCATGGATGTCTCACAGAATGCGTGAGTTTCCCGCCTTTTCAATATTGAGGCTTAAGCCCGCCCCCGCGGAAATCAGCCCAGCTGAAATGGAGAGTTTCGGGGAGTTGCACCATGGAAGGTGTGATCTGCGTGAAGTTTATCACTCGATTCCCGCGATGCAATCCCTTTTCTTTCGACGAGGCAATCAGTACGATTTTCTCCAAGTAACGATCATGGCGACTCCCCATCTTGCTTTCGTTCAAAGAAATCCTAACCCAACTCGAAATACCAATACTTCTACCGCCCCTGGTAGCTCATCCGAACTATCATCTGGCCCAGTTGCTGCAATTAGTATTGCGACGTTCATTTTCGGCATTGCTCTTGCACTACTCTGCTTCTGGTTCTGTATGAATCGCCGCAAGCATTCCGCGGGCGGTCGATCGCAGAGGTCTTTTGGCGCCAATGGACTTCGTGGCGACAAGGCAGAAGGCATACCGACCACATCTATGGCCGAGCAGTCTCTTCTCGACCCTATCGATGACAGCACATTGAAGGGCACGATGGCAAAGCTAGATAATTTCATCGATCAACATGTCTTGGGTCACTACCACGAGGATCAGATACAAATCTCGACAACGCAACTTGCTCAAGCCATAACCGATTGCAACATCAAGACTTCCGCCTCCAGTATGCCTGCGGATGAGTTCGCGAGACTTCTCATCAATCCAGCAACGCGATTTCATGCTATTCGACGGTTCATCGCCTGGGTCATTCTATCAAATACGAATCTCGACGCTCAAGCAGCTGCTTGCCTCTTGCCTAGCTTCATAGTTGCTTTCTACAACTCATTCCCCCCCGTTGAGAGACAAGCTGGATGCGAAGAAGGTACACTGCTCCTCTCCCATTCCACTCATTGCGCACCAATTCTAACTGATCCGTTAGCGTTCGAAACGGCCTTGACAAACTGGAAACACATCAGCGCGTTTCTGCTCGTAGAAAATCGCACTTTCCGCGAAGACCCCAAACTCCACGAGTCTCAGATCCGAGCAGCTATCGATCAGAATGTCAAATGGATTCATTACGTGTTGGCTCCCTTCTTGACAAACAGTTCAAAACATAGCGGGGAGTGGGAGAAGAACCTCCGCGCTATCATTCTTGCTGGGGCGGAGCTGGGGTTCACGCTATTTTCGCAGCAGAGCAATTGGGTGTTTGATTGGAAGGCACATAGCAAGTCTGAGGCTCCGGTCACTGTTGTTTTTCCGGCGCTTCTGGAAAAGGCGAAGGGCAGGACTCGGCTGAGGATTGTCTCTGAAGCTGTATTGGCCTAATTGGGAGTTGTGGATTTCTTGGGTCGTATTTGGGGCTGTGGGGGCTGGTTCTCATTCGTTTCCGCACACATGCATGCTTCTTTGGATGTACGGCGAACAGTTCGGTAATGGGGAGGTGGGCGGAGCCTCATTGCAAATGTAAATTTTTGCTTTTCACGTACGACATGATGACATTATGAGTGGCTTTCATTCGACATTTAGGTGCGGGGAAAGAGCGGGATGGGGCATGTTCTACCAGCGGTTCGGTCGAAGAAGAAACCTTTCTGAGACAGTTCAGAGCACACCATGGCGTTGTTACTACCTACAGGGCGAAATAGATGTTAATGCAGGGTTAAGGTCCGGTGGCCAAATAGGTGGTTTGACCAATCACCTACTCAGGAACACGCCTTTTTGACTGTAATGGGTTAAATCCTATGGCGTTATTTAACATTTATTACCCCTGTAGGGAGTACCCAAGCTCGCCAGGATATCCCACCTCCCTGAAGGATTGGCTCCAAGTCTCGATCATCACCCAAAATGGAATGAATTTCCTCAGCTAAATGCAGCCTGATTGATCAGAAGGCCCAGACTGGAGATCGAGAACGCTCTGTCTGCTCGAATTTGGGGTCGAGAAAGCCTCATGAACGTGTGCTCGTTGCGTGCTTTCTCAATCGGGGTTGAAAATGTGATGTGGCTGCAGCACGATAAATGAAATCCAGCCACCAGAACAAGAAGCCTCTTCTCCCGGTTGCCAATCGGATGCTGGGACTGAGCGTCAGACACACCTTTTGGGTTCTCAGCCTCACTTGCCGTGTCTTGGTATTACCCTGTTACCTGTGTGTCACGGGAGACAGCGTGGAGTCTCGCGGGGCAAACATCTCTTGCTTTTCACAACACCAGGCTGGGCGGAGATCTTCATCCTGGCTGATCATTACTAGACCCTCAAAATCTGAGCTCCATTCGATTTTATACAGAATGGAACCATTCAGCGCATTCTCAACTCTAGGATCATCACTCACCGCTACCGTCACAGCAGCAAACTTCATCTTCGCCCTTCACAACACACCTAACGACGTTCGAGCCTGTGCGCAACTCGTCACGCGCGTCTACGACGATCTTCAATTCCTTATTACTCTCCGCAATTCTCATCAGGAATACCTCGAGGCCTCACCTATTGAACGCCAACGTCTTGATGGCATCATTGCTGAAGCAGCAAAGAGTTTGCTAGCGATTGGGAGAAAGTTGGAGGACTGTAGGGCGGAAGCAAATGGAGGAAAGGTGCCATTGATGGGGAGGATGAAGTGGATTTTGGGAGATTCGGCAAGTTTTGTTTTGCATAGTAGGAATTTGGGAGTCCAGCAGGCGGCGATTAACAGTGAGATCAATTGGTTGAGGAATTTACGACAAGCGAAAGGGAAAGAGAAGGAGGAAAGCAAAGTGGTTGAGGCGGTGTTTGAGAACTTGGAGTTGCTGAAGTTGAGTTCGAAGAAGTCGATGCTGTTCAGGGAGCCGGCGGATCCTAGACCTGCTCCGCCTCCATATCAAGAGAATCCTGCGCCAGTACCGAGTATGGATACAGGTCAGAACGACGTACAAAGACCGCCCGAGAAGTTTGGATGGATAGGCAATGACTATCTCGAACCTGAGAGAAGGACTTCTTATCCAAGCTTCAGAGCAGAGTCCCGACTGTCTCCTGTCCCCGGTCACCGTGCTTCTACGCCGAACATCATGTTGACCCACAACGACCGCCCAGGTACTCCAAACGAATCGCACAGTAGCACAAACCAGAGCAGTCAGCACTTCTCTCCAGAGTCTATGGATCAACTCAACACTTCGAGGAAAAACTCCCAAGTCGAACGAAAGAGGTCATCAAGCAATCTCGAATCCCATTCGCCACAACTACCGTTGTCCCTTCAGCAACTGCCTTCACAGAGAGGTTTCTTTCAACCAGCCTCGACTTCTTTCACGCCGCCGCCCTTGCGTCAAGCCTATTCGGATACCGTTGGTCTCCAACAGTCACAAGTAGCTCAGCGCCGCGAGAGCTACACAGCTCATTACCCCGCATCTCGATCAAATTTCTCATCACCAGCGCCAACGATAACTCCGTATCCCAGCTTCGACACACCTGTTCCACCCTTTGCCCAGCTTCAACGTCCTGCCCCTCTACCCAGACCAATGTCAGCAGTCGCTCCATACCCGAGTTTAACGCCCAAGCCAGAATTTGCGCATCTTCAACGCAGTCCTCCTCCAGCCGTCCCGCCAAAAGACATGCGATCATTCCGCCAACAGCTTCCCGACACTTTCTCTCCCTTCAATAACAACGTGGTATCCGACCCGCCAAATCCTCGACCTTGTGAGGAGGTCGGTACTCGTGAATGGTGCCCAGCCCCTGAGATCTCCAATCAACTGTCATACATGCCAACCCCCACTCCGACTCTAGATCCAAAACCTAGTACAACACCAGTGCCAACATTCTCGGAGGAGAAAATTGCGATATCGTATGTGCCGTTCAGTTACAAAGCTGGACCGGATCAAGGATATGCTCCTATCGGCAGTCCATCATCTCCTGCCGAATTATATCCCGAACCCCTAGCTTTGCCCAGAAGACCGACGAAGCCAACGAGGCATGAGATCGAAGATGGTGACAAGATGACCGTCTCATCACTAGATTCTACACCGACTCCGAGGTTCTCGTTGATGAGTGACTTCGACAAAGAAATTGTCGTGTCTTCCAACTACACTCCAGCGTCTATACTTTCATCAAGCACTCCAGCTGAGAAGGAGGTTATGACATATTCGAGTTATTCTCCACCACGTAAGCCAACCATCGGTCAGGCTGAGAAAGAAAGCTTGCGGTACTCCAACTGCACTCCAACACCTTTACTTTCACCGATCACACAAGTTGAGAAGGAAGTTATGACATATTCAAGTTATTCTCATCCACCAACTATTCCTCCCATCAGCCAAGCTGAGAAGGAAAGCCTCCGATATTCTAACTACGCTCCAACGCCAATACCTCCATCCAGTCAAGCCGAGCAGGAAAGCGACAGATACTCATCCTACGCTCCAACACCAGTCATGTCACCCGTCAGTTTCGCAGGAAGGCAGAGCGTCGTCTCTCTCATGAGCTTCACCGAAACACAAGATACGGGTCAATACAATAGAAGTGTCAGCAGGCAGACCTTGAGGAGTGAAGAATTGCCTCGGCATGATGATCCTGAGGAGGCCTTTTTCAGGGATTTGAGGATGCAGGAGATTGAGAAGAGGAGTAGGATAGCCAGCATAAGAAAGGTTTGACGTGCTTGCAATAAATGTATTGCTTTTAATTCAGAGGCCATGATACTACGAGGCCTTACAGTAGTTCACGAAAGCAATACTCATTTCCTGCCCTGCTGAAGCATTGTTCTTTGGTCTTTCTCCATCGTGGAAATCTCTTGTTGAAAGGCAAATTTCTGGTCTCTCGCATATTTTGTGCACTTTCTTTACGGTGGTGGTACAAAGCTGTGCATCTTCTTTGCGCCTTTCATCTCCATAGGCATTTAAGATATTCAATCCCACAGGCTGCATGGAAAACCCGGAGAGCATGCTCATACTACACCTGGACCGATATGCCAAACACGCTTCACCGATGCGGCCGAATAAGGGCTGTTGTGGGAGAACTAAGAACAGAATCACAAGTTACCGTCCAACCAACACCTCCCCAACAAGACGGTCTTGAGAATTTTCTGGGGTATCACGATGAATACGTAAGTGGCAATGAAAAGTTCTACCTCACAAGAAGTCACCAAATCACCATACAGAAATCCCCTAGTCTCGGTATAGATGACAAAATCAACTCAATATACGAGGTGTTCAGCGATTGGCTATAGAATGTCGGATCGATCGAACAAGCCGCAGAAGTTGGTGAAGCTATTACTTTGAAGATAGTAAACATTGCTCCTAACAAGGGTGTCGAGTTGGGAGGTATCATAGAAAGCTTGGGAGACTTCTTGATCAAGGAAGCGGATAGAATAATTGATCGGAGAAAGCTTGAGATCCAGGATGAGGGATATAATGATAAGGGGGGCATTAAGGACGAATATCTGGAGAATAAGCAAGAGATGCGGGAGATGTTGACGACAGCTCATGAAGTTTTGGAATGGCATGTACATATCGATGATGAGACTGAGAAGGAAACGGCGCTGACTACCCTTAGACCAGCTTCAATGCAGACTCTCCTTACTGCCAAGACACATGAATTTCGCCCATTTCGTGGATGCCCTAAAAGACGTCCAATCTTTTGGCAAGAAAACTTAAAAGGCAATGTTCCACCACCTCTTGTACCACGGCCATGTCGCCTGAATTGCCCTCTCCTCTGCTAGAAGGGCTGGTAGATCCATCTCTCTACGTCCACTGGTAACATCAATATCCTTGAGCCTCTTGTACTTTGTCTTCCTGATGAGCTTAAAGCCGACATAGAACACAATGACAATTGGCATAGCGAGGTAAGCCTCAAAGAAGCCCTGAGCGATCTCCGAAGGGTTTTCGGCAGCATAGCCTACGGGCCATATAGCAGTCCAGAATTGCGCCATGAGAATCAATATGTTCATGATGAACCCAATCCATGAGCCATAGTAGCCTGGCTGAGAGGTGAAAGCTAGCTCGTCGAGAGTGTGGCCATTATACTTCCAAGCGTGCCTAAAGCGGATATGGCAAGCGCAGATGGAGGCCCACGTGAAGATTGAACTCAGGCCTGAGATTGCCAACATCCAGTTGAAGGCTTGCACTCGAGTAGCTGTCCCAGCAGCGACGATAAAGCAAAGGAGTCCGATGGCCGAAGCGACAATGATGGAAACAAGCGGTCTTCCCGTGTTATCGATGTACCCCAGGATCTTTGGTGCTTGTCCTCGATCTGCGAGAGCAGCCATTGTTCTGGATGAGCCGTAGACTGAAGAATTCCCTACGCTTAGGACGGCAATCAGAATAACGACGTTCATGATAGACGGCACCACGGAAATTCCAGCATTCTTGACCGCAATAACGAAGGGCGAGGCATTGGCATCTTGGCTACCAGTACCATTCAGAAGGTCAGGGTCGTTATATGGAACGAGACAGCCGACAATTGTCAAGGAGACCATGTAGAACTGTATGTGTCAGTCAGCGGTTTCAAGGCCCAGAATATGACATGACCTTACCAAGGTAATACGCCAGAAAACCTGTTTGACAGCTGATGGCAATGATTTACGAGGATTCTCCGTCTCAGCAGCAGTCAAGCCGACCAATTCGGTTCCACCGAACGAGAAGGCAGCAGTAACAAAAACCGAGCAAAGGCCCTTGAAGCCATTGTGGAAAGCACCAGGATCATACCAATAATGCGCGCCAAGATATCCTTGTGGGCTCCCCGGTACACCTCCTGCCGCAATAATAATGCCTAGAAGGATGAAGCCAATAACTGCAATGACTTTGATGATGGAGAAGACAAACTCTGCTTCGCCATATCCACGTACACCGAAGAAGTTGATACAGACAATCACAATCCAAAATATGACGACGAAAGCAGCAGGGCTAACATCCTTTGCGCCTGGCCAGTATGAAACCGTGATAGAAGCTGCTGTGAGCTCAAGGGGAAGCGTGACGAGCCAATTTAGGGCATAACTGGGGAGAGGAGAATTATCAGAAAACGAAGACTAGAGTCAGAAGTTGGTGTTCTAGACTTACTTCCAGCCCATGGCAAAACCCCAAGCAGGGTCTATGAATCGACTCGAGTAGACCGAGAAAGCGCCAGCAATTGGAAAAGCAACGGCCAATTCACCGAGAGCATGGACAGTACAGTATAACATAATGCCAATCAAGCCATATGCAATGATGAGGGACGCTGGACCACCAGTGGCCAACGCAGAGCCAGAACCGACGAAGAGACCAGTGCCTGAGAGATGTCAGATTTGCATATGTTGACATTTCAGATGAGAGCATACCAATCGAGCCTCCAATAGCAATCATCTGCAGATGGCGCGGTTTGAGCTTCATGGCCAATGCAGGCTCGGCTGGTGGTTGGTCCGGAAGAGGACGACCTTCCAGGTCGGTGGCTTCTGTGACAACTCGAGCATTTGGATTGCGCTTGAAGCTGTTGAGGGTAAATGCAGAGAAAAAGCCCTCATGATGCGGCGTTATGCTACCTCGTCGTAGCTGCGCCTCTCGGTCGTAAGCTGGAGCTGGGGATGTGTCACTCGAGTGTTTCTCGGTCTTGTGGGCTGTCTTTTCGACATCGTCGCGCAGAGACAAGTCTGCGTCCGCCATCTTGAGATCTGTACTTCAAGTTGTCAAGCAGGACGTGAGAATGGGAAAGATGGAATGATGCAAGCAGATCTGGAAGTAAGGTACAAAGCCTAGGGACCTTCTTATCTAGGTATAGACATAGCAGGGTACGAAGCTTTAAGACTCAAGCACACGACCAACTGCCAAGAGCGCTTCTGAAGCTTAAGCTATGACCAAGACAGATAAGAAGCTGTCCCTCATGCCGTGCTGATCGTGGGCTGCATGATGATAGCGATAGGCTTGAGAAATAGCTTCTCCAGCCGCCAATTGTCGATGCAAGCTGTAATACTCGCTTTTATTTTCATTTTGATAAGGTACGAAGAGAAAATGGGCTTCTTGAGCACTGAAAAGAGTGGGAAAACGGTCGACTTCTGAAGATTTCAAGGTTGAAGTCTGGTGATGCGCCGGGGTCAATAGCCAATCAGCTGTAAGCGAAAACGCTTGTCTGAAACAGCAGATTCTTTTTTCGAAAAGGCGAGTAATGAAGATGAATTAAATTCTCCCTGCAGAAGATAAGACATGATTGAGAGTTGATAGGACCCTGCCTTGTGATTCGGCAATCAAACCCCCGACCACAGGGCGAGACTAATCACGGCAAGCAAGCATATAGATCTACGCCACAGACGTAGTATATCCCATGGCGTGCGGGTAAGTGTGGGGGATGGACATTTGGTACGATATACGATTCGTTCCAATGCGCTCATGAATCGGGCATCTAAGTCTTGCTTTTTGGCTGCAACCTTTCGCGCTCGTACTTTAGGCCCTGTTAGGTGCGTCGCCAAGCCTTGACGTGGCAGATGGTAGTGCTGGAGCCACGGGATTGCCGACTTTTCTCATTTCCTGGTGTTTGATTAGCCTCTTGATTTTAACTGAGCTTGTGTGCTCCCATGAAGCGTACTTTGTTTCTTGAAGTTCTGAGCAGTAACACGTGATAGGTAGATGTTCCCCTGAATTTCGCTTAGCTCAATGGCTTCGCTTCGAGAACTTACCAGGACTCGTGCATTGTAATCCCAGGGCAGTCAATTCTCGCCAAGATGTAGGACTCGTGGATGCCTCTTCTTCGCCGATGTTCTCTCTTACTTTGGTCGGTTTCTATCATCCTGAAAACCATGACATAGTCTCTACAGTCCTAAAGCCCCTTTCAGAATATCTGCCCCCTTCTCTGCAAGCGCATACACGGTACTCAAAATATTTCCCCTTGGAATAATTGGGATGATACTTGCATCACAAACTCTCACATTCGCCGTTCCATACACAATCAATGACTCATCTACAACCCCTCCTGATTCCTCTCTCATCATCGCACATGTACCAGCTGGGTGATAATTTGTTGCTGCGAATTGACGTAAATATCCCTCTACGTCTTCTACTTCTTTCGTTTGGCGAGGAAATCCATTTGGTAATGTATTGCCGCTAGGTCTTAGATGCGTAGATAGCATGGGCAATGTTAGCATTTGGCCGATTTGGATTACGTGACGAGAGAGTATCTCTGCATCTAAAGGATGCTGCAGGTAATTGAACTTGATTTCTGGAGGCGCACTGGAATGGGTGGATGTAATATGGGAACTTCCACGTGAAAAAGGGTATGAAAGCATAGCTATTATGCTCATATAATTCCCCTCTGTGGGAGTAGAGGAGGGAGTGTATCGTTGTTTGCGTGTCATGAATACTGTCGCAGTAGCTTCTCTCGGATCGCGAATCATGCGTTGGATGATCTCGTATTGAGCCTTCAACCCCTTGGATGTCGCAGATGATGTCTCCAGAAGGGTCCTGTCGACGAGAGTCGCTAGTTCCCGTTCTTCTTCATCTGAGTTGAACGTCTTTAATGGTAGATATGAGAAACTATACGCAGCACCCTCTGCAAGAGTACCTTCGTGCTTGGTTTCGTACAATCTATGTGCAGCTTCTGCTACAGCTGGGTCGCGGGCTGGAACATCCATGGTCTCAATGCTATCATGGACTTCGACGGAAGGACCGAAATTAAGATGGTCCTGAAGGTTTTCTGTACCACGCATTAGCTGCGAGTTCCATCAGGATACACAAATTATATGCTTACGACCAACGCCTGGGAGGTCACGAAGACACGCGATGCTAGCAGCAGATAATATTTCGCGCTGTCCGATGCCGGAGAGTTCCAGTACTTTAGGTGATCCGAATGTGCCGGCACATATAATGACTTCATGACGGGCGCGGACAGTTACGTCTCCTCCACGATCTTCTTGGCTGTAAAGAACACCCTTTGCTACAAGCTTGCCATCCACTTCATTTTCGCCGAATAGAATCTTTTCCACAAGTACACCACTTCTAACGAAAAGATTCTCTCGTTTCGTTGCAGGCTCTAGAAAGGCCACTCCAGCGTGACTTCGTTCGCCCTTGGAAGAATCAATAGCATTCGTCGTCGTCGATCCTCCAATTACGTCTCCGTCGACTGGATCCTTCAAGCTGTTGTATCCTAGATCTTGGATTGCATCTGCCCAAGCCTGCTGTAAAATATGTGGCGTCACGGGAAAGGAGGCTTGAATACCCTCACTCCCACTTTCGTTCTGCTGGCCTTGTTCTCCTCCAGAACCATCATCACCTACACCTTCCCATTCGAGATCCCCAACCCCCAACTGCCGCTTGACGTCCTCACTCGGTTTTTGCAAAGTATGAAACCTTCTATAATACTTCCCAACTCCCTCCCAGTCCCAACGTTCCTCCGCCTTCCTATCCCCATCCGGACCATTCCCCAGTAGGCTCCACGCATCGTGGTAGCCTCTCGACGGATACACAAGTGCATGCGAATTAATTGCACTTGAACCACCCCATAATTTCCCTCTCGGTTGCTGAATTACTCTCCCATTTAAGCCTGCCTCAGGTGAGGTTTGGAATTGCCAATCATAAGAAGGGTTTCCAAGCAATTTCCCCGCAAGACCTGGTGTCCGCACGTTCGCGTCCTCATTTCGATCTTGACCTGCCTCGAGGACCAGTATTCGCAGGGACAGATTTTTTGAGAGGCGAGCTGCGAGAAGACTTCCCGCTGTTCCTGCGCCGATAATTATAATATCGAATGTGTCGTTTGGATCTTTCGGATACATGATGATCTAAGAAGCTATCGCTGTTTGTCTTGGTAGCTGACGTTGTACAGGTAACGGACTACGTTGAGATACCCAGTAATGGAGAGACTTCAGAATAACTAAGTTCATGATTATGCAGGAAACCCCGTAAGACTTTAGGCAGCAGGAACGGAATCCCGGGCAAAACTCGGTAAGGAAACTGCAACAGGGAACACGTGATACTCAGCACTTGACATTCCGAGACTTTATAGTGGTCTAGCTCGAGGCACATGCCATTCTTTGTCTTTGAATGAGCCCAATTCGGTGTAAAGTTGTTGCGCAGCGCTCAAGCACAAACAAGTGCCGACGGGCTCGTTTCGACCCGATCCTGCAAGCCACTACACCGAGATTGAATTACCGACTCTGTTTTCTCTATCACAGCTCCCGCGCTTGCTACTACATCGTAGATGTCTGTCTCTTTCCAGTCGCTCTCCCGAGACCTCATCTCTCACGAACGCACACCATCCTCGCATGCATTGGCTGTCCTTTGGTGTCTTTCGAATACGGAGTTCCGCCGCCTACATTCTAAGTATTGTTCAAAGCCCCGCATGATCCCAGCCGTTAATGCATGCTCTAGAGCTCTAATATAGCATCTTAAAATGGTTGGCCCTGGTGGAAATGCCAAACGACGAAGCGCTCCCAAAGTCAAATCGGGATGTAAGACATGGTGAGTGGATTTCCCAAGCAGGAACATTCTTACTGATGTTGTCCCAGCAAGTCAGTCTACCTTGCATCTCTGTTCGCGAGGCATTTGTCTAACATGTTCTAGAGTCAGAAGAATCAAATGCGACGAGAAGAGGCCTGCTTGCGCCAATTGCTCAAATACTGGCAGAGCATGTGATGGCTACCCGCCAAGCTTCGAGTTTCGTGCAGTAACTATCAACCCACAGAGCAAAACGGCATTAGCTCCATCCTCGGCCTCCACGCCGGTTCCTCGCACGATGATATCCCTCGAGAGACACCAAAGTTCTGATTTGGGAAACGAGAATAATGTTTCAGTGGGAACACCTCTTCGGCAGCCCGAGATCTTACCAGGAACTACACAAGAACAACAGTTTTTCATCGTCTTTCGCCAAAATGTCGCTCCAACTTTGGGTGGTTATTTCGATACAGACTTCTGGAATACTCAAATACCAAGAGTAGCTTACTCTGAGCCTGCTGTCTTCCATGCGACAATAGCGATTGCGGCGCTCGACCATTATGATGCGTCGAATCCTGACACACTTGGGTCAGAACAACAAGTATCGTTCCTTCTTCACTACAACAAAGCCATACAATTTGTGAAGCATCAGATTCAAAATGAAGGCAGCTCACAGCTTGTCATCCTGCTCACATGTTTGCTGTTCATTTGTCTCGAATTCAAGAGAGGAAACACCGATGTGGCTCTCAAGCATCTTCAAAATGGTCTAAGTATTCTCCACTCCCAACATCGCAACCATGAACCTTCAGAGCTTTCAGACATCAGACAAAAGCTTTCCAATATGTTCTCTCGTTTGGGTATACAAGGCTCATTAGTTGGGCAACAACCTCCGCCGGGTTCTCCCCTTAACCTCAATGCTTCTCAACCAGTATCCGTCCCGTTCGCCAACATTGGAGAAGCCAGAAACCACCTCATATCTCTCTTCATTGAAAGCCTGAGACCAAGCGGACCTAACTTCACCTTCGAAGCTAGTTTCAGCACTTTGTCTTCAGAGCAAGCTCGAAGAGCAACTCTCATCAGCCAGCTCCACCAGTGGAATTTCCAACTCGGCCTCTTCATGACCGACACATTAAGCAGTCCGACGTCCCAAGACATGCGCATGATCCGCCTCCTTCGCATCCAAAGCCTCATCGCTACAATTTGGAACTCGACTACGATCCCGTCCTCAGATGGCTCCTCAATCGAACCTGCATTCGACGCTTATACCAATATTTTTCGGACGATCCTCTCTCTCGCAGCATTCTTCATCGAGGACTCACCGAATAAAACCTCCTCGACCACCTACTCTTCTGCATCAACGTCTTCCACACCCTC
>FJOG01000001.1:452778-481772 GCA_900073065.1 Phialocephala subalpina
TTTGTGGTTGTGTAGCCTGGGAAGGTGGGATTACCGATGGGATTGGCAGCGGAAGGCTTGGTGCCCGTGATGGAGAAGCCGGTTTGCGAGTAGGAGTCGCCGCTGTGAATGTTCTATGAGCTCCACAGTCTACTCAGAGAAAGAAAAGTAGAGTGCTTACAAAGAGATCAGGTACTCGAATGCACTGGCGCTGGCTGCTGAGGTGAGTGGATGAGCTATTGCCAACGATGGTAGTACAATGGCTCGGACAAGGAAACGAAGGGGAAACATGATTACGACTCTTCGAGCAGACTCAACAGCAAACAAACATCACAAAATATAGCAGCGAAACCCCGTTTATATCTTACCCCGGAAATATTTGCTCCATCGCCCACCTTACCCCACACCACTTGGTTGATCTCATCTCGTCGTCGGAACGACGAACCGAGCAAGACACCAGAGAAATTCCACCTCCAAACGAATCGGAGTCTAGAACTCCGGTATACGTCACGACCAGATTGGATACCAAGGACCAGGGCGGACAGAGCCGGTAGATCGTTGTCGTAGGTTAATTAACCTTAAATCAGCCGAAGCGAAAAGGGGGGAGACTTCTCCCACCAATCACTAGCCACTTAGCCTTCATCGACAATCTTCGGCGGATTTTCTGGCTTAGTGCTTCCTCTCTTCCCATTGGCATTCTCCCAAGTCTGCCAATGAGCTTGAACTGACCTTTCATCCACACACGGGAGCTGCACTACGTGCACTGCTTGGAGAAATTTTTCGGTCACGTGCTGCTCATTTCCCATGGGGTTCTGGGCTTATTGGGTTGAGCTTCTCTTTCGCAATCGAGAATTGTATTTTCACCACTTTTCTGTCATGGCAATATATCAACGGATCTCTTGCTTAGAATTCCACGATGCGTGTTCAAAATCTCGGTGTCGAAACGCTTTTGTTGTGGCTGTTCTCGTTCTCATCCTTATGCCTCCTATTTTCGCTCCTGCTCTTCTCACGCACGCTCTTCCCACGCTTCCTCGAAGACCATTCAAGGACGCAACGCCTATATATCCATCTGGAGCCAACTCAACTATTGTGCGTCAGCTTTGAAGAGGGTCAAATGAAGTGAACAAGTGCCAAACACGTACAAGCTCTCTGATGGCTCATAACAGACCTTGCAATTTCTACGTCGCTGGCTCCTCAACCTTCGAGAATCTCCTCGACTCCCTGTCTCCAAGTAAATCAAAGGCGACTGTCAGATATCCATTTGTTGTCATGCCCTTCAAAAACACTGTTCGATACCCTTCTATAACTTATAGGGCATATGAAGCCTGGGAAGTCGATTTCGACGCATATCCGGCGCATTCCAGCGCACCCCAATTAGTGTGTCTCAGCCATTGCAAAGTATTCTCGCGCTACAAGGGCCAATGCCTTGCCGATACGCCTCCACCGGGGCCTTCATATGCTCGAAGGATTCAAGGGTAAGCGAGAGAGAGAGAGAGGAGGGAGGGAGAGAAGGAAGAGGAGCCCTAGCCCTCAGAAGTAGTGCCGGCGCAGTGGCGCTGCTGCATGCTGCAACCCAGCGTCAGCCCGAGCCTCACCTCTTGTCAAACAAATACGCTTGCACGATTCGGACGCTCCAATAGGAGAACGATACTCAAATCCAAAAATATCCACCCATTGTTCGATAATTAATCGAACAGTGCTTTGGTAGGGATGCTGCCACCGCGGCAAATCAAACAGCATTCTCAATGGCATAGGACCACGGATGGGATGTGGATTACTAAAGTCTACTATGCTAAGTTGTCCTGAAGGTTGTTACTCTTCTTCCATGATTGATAACATTGTGTTTGGCCAACGCAACGGTAAAGTAAAAACAAGCCCAGGGAAAGAGTTTCAAGTTGTAGAAGAAGCACTTCTCGAACGTGTATGGCGAAGGGATCAAAACTTTGAACTTGAAACGGTTTACTCTTCCTCGGTATTATATTTAAATTTGGAAAAACCAAAATATCCATTGGCTTAATCGCGTCGCTGCTATTAATACGGCTCGGCTCACCCAGACCTCGGGTCCCAACGCAGCTGAGCCCGTCCCGCCATGATCCCAGCCTGAGTAGCATCTAGTCACTAGTGTTATGAATAGGATCGGCAAGTGCTGTCGACATGGGAAGGCTCCAAATCGGGTGCCTACAGGAGCTCACAGTCATTTTTCTTAATGATATACTCTTTCAGAATCAGCAATCCTCGTACAATCCATCATCTGTTATGTGAATTGAAGACTGAAGCACTTCCAATTATCGAAATTTCGACGCTATCTTACGAGGTTACAACTCCCACTCGTTATTCGAATCCGAGCTTACATGCCTGAAAAATCCTCGATTCGGCAGGCGTGTGTCGGCTAACTACAGTCGCACTCCCAACCAATGGTAATCCAGACCTCAAAGTCGATGCGATTGCAGCGCGCCTCTTGGATAACATCGACCTGCTCCCACGCGGTTGTTTCACCGCAAATAAATGGAATCTGTAGTAATTGATAGGCCAAGTGAACTTCACGTGAGAATAGGCGAGGAATATATTATGACTACCCTAAAGACGTCGTGGCTGAATTGCTTTCGTACCAGATCCTACTGTTTCATCTCAGAATAGAAATGAGGAAATAGACGTCAGAACGTCTCTTGGAGAATCAAGTCTCTTAAAAAGGAGGTATATAAAGACGGAAAGAAGAGACCTCAATTGTAAATCAGTCTCTTCAAAGCAACTTGACAAAAATCTACATTTTACAACTTCTCTCCCTCCACAACCTCCTTCCCTGACACTCAAGAAACAACACCTCAATCAAAATGAAGGCCTCCTACTTCTCCCTCGCAGCCCTCATTGCTTTGGCATACGCCATTCCAGTCGACGAATCAAAGGCTCCCGCTATCCGAGCTTCTACTCTCCTCAACCGCCAGAGCGAAGTCGGAACCGTACCCGATGGAAATCCCTGCACAAACAGCTTCCAATGCCAATCCAGTTGCTGTGATAGCAATGAACTCATCTGCGCTGATCTTGCGTTCATTCTCGCAGCCGGAGAGGGCGGCTTTTGCACTGGAGGAACTCCGGGGAAGATGTAGATGTATGATGGGATGGACTCTATGAGCGGATATCATGTGGATGGACGGTTGTTTGAGCTTGGGAGATATTTTGGGCAAGGCTTTGATTGAAAACTTGGCATTCGTTGGGTGTTTGGGATTGGCTGGTTATATCATTCGTTCCAGTTTTGCGTTGACTAGGTTGAAGGACTTTTTGGGAAACCGCGAAGGCATCATGGAATAAACTTTTATTTCAAGATATTATAAAATGGAATGATCTCCTGGGCTAACTTCTGTGATTTATGTTGTCCTCTTCCTAACTACACGCCAAAATTCGCTGATGTGAAGCACTCCGGTTTTCATCGCGGCGAATGACATGAGCACGACCAAGATTCCATGGATGCGGATGTGTTTTAGACTGCGAAAATCTTCCAGGAAATGTTTCGGGTAACTGAGCTATCCTGTAGGATAGAAAAACTCGTGGTAAGCATTGATGGAGGATTCGACGATCGAAGTTGGGTTGTTTGCTCCTGAAAAGAGGTAGTCCATGACGGATTTATAGTCCAAGAGAGAGGAGTCGGCAGGGCTGAGAGCCTCTGCTGAAGCGCTCAAATTTCAGCTCTCTATACTTGTGAGTTGCGACTCGTAGAGCCTAAGGGTGCTCGGCCCTTTTGATCGGCGCTCATGTTTCTATTTTCTGATGCGCGTTGTCTAGAAAATCATTTGAAGCTATAATCTCGAAAATACAGGTCTGCAAGCACTCCAAGAGTGCCGTTCTGTGTTTCTCATCTTAAACTCTTTCCCCACTAGTTATGAACGGGAAGCTAAGCTCCTCACGTTCGTGCTGCGGGATTTGAAACCCATAGATCGAAGCCCCGGTCCATTGTTGTCACTCAGCACATCATTGTCAAGTATGATTACACTTCTTGCTATCGACCCTGTTACTTGTGTCTTTCGCAATGGCTGTGGGCATTTACACTATGATTAAGTCCACTATCTTGGTGCTACTTTTGGAAGCTAAACGAGCCCCTATTCCGAGCCCTCACACTCGAGAACCATCTCAGGGGGCCATCTCGGTTCGGCGTGAGAAGACAGCTGAATTGAAGATAAAATCCGGCCATGAATGGTGACGCGGCTTCTCCGAGTCTACTTTTGTTTCAAACCATCTCTCTTTGTCGAACTGAGCTAGATTTTCGAAGATCTCTCTCGGTTGCAATTGACCTTCGTTCGGGACCGAGAATAGTTCCCCACCACGAGCATGGACCTGATGACGCCGCCATCAACTTCTCAAAGAAAATTTCCCGAATTTTGCGGGGTAAAGGGCGGGTGAAAAGAAAATGCCGAGAAAATATCTTCAATGCTTTGTTGGTCGCAATTTTAGGGGCTGTATATATTGCTAACAACATCGCACCTATTGGAAAGGTATGTGCTGCCTCACACTCTCTCAACTCCAACTCACGGCTCACAAAATGGTCACCTCAATTGGTTTAAGCCTTTGGCTTCTATCTATCTTTTCTAGTTCTGGTTCTACTGCTGCACAATCAACATCTACATCGACGGCAACCACTACTTCCTCGGCCGTCTCCTCAGCTGATTCGCCAATTGTCAGCATCTACCAACATGGTAACATCCAGGGCAATCGCTCTCAGTACGTGAACTCCGTCTACAACTTCAAGGGCGTTCCATATGGCGGTGCTCCAATTGGGGACCTTCGCTGGAAGCACCCACCGCACCCAGCTGCATGGAACGGTACTCGAGATGGGACCAAATTCGCTCCAGCTTGCCCGCAACCAGGCGTCACGGATTACAGTGAAGACTGTTTGTATCTCAATGTGTGGACGCCTGATAATGCAACGCTCAACGACTACTATGCCGACCCGTCAGGTGTGGGCGTATTGCCGAATGCCACTGGCAGCAAGTATCCGGTGTATGTCTGGATTTATGGTGAGTCCCATCCATGACACGATGGCCTCGAGCCCGAGAGAAGAAACCGATATCCTAACTCTGAGATGAAGGTGGAAGATTTGCTGGCGGTGCGTCAAGTGACCCTCTCTATGACGGTTCTGGGCTTGCGGCAAAGGGTGTTGTCGTTATCAGCATGAACTACCGCCTTGGTGCACTCGGATTCCTGGCCCACCCTGAGTTAAGCGCCAATTCTTCCAGTGGTACTTCTGGAAACTACGGTCTTGTAGACCAACAAGCCTCGCTTCACTGGACTATCGAGAACTGCGCTACATTTGGTGGAGACCCCACGCGCATCACCATAGGTGGCCAATCAGCAGGAGCAGCTTCAGTCCTTGACCATCTCAACAGCCCGCTTGCAGATGGTCTCTTCACCCAAGTCATCGCTGAAAGTGGAGCTCGGTACCCTTCTGATCCTCTCATCGGCAGTCTTGCTCAGAGCTATCGTCAGTTAGCTGAAGCTGAAGCACAAGGAGAAGCTTACATCAAAAGCCTGAATGTCAGCAGTATCAATGAGGCTCGTGACCTGCCTGTTGAAGCCTTCCTGGCATCTGGAATGATGTCTGACACTACCTATGTGGGTACTGTTCTCGAGAACAACACCAACTACATGGAGCCACCGCTCTTCCGCCCAGTCATCGATGGCTATGTCCTACCTGCCACTTACTCCTCACTGCTACTATCTGGTAACCACTCGATTGTCCCTGTCATGACTGGAAACAACAAAGATGAGAGCGGCGCCAGTCCCAATCCTGGACTGAGTGTTGCTAACTATACTTCCATCTCTCAACTCGACTTCGGAAGTGTCGGTCTTGCCGATGAATACTTCGCTTTGTACCCAGCTGGCAACACTTCAGCTTCTGCAAATAACGCAAGCAACGCGTTCTACCGAGATCAAAGCCGCATTGGTTCATGGCTCTGGGCAAGCGAATATGCTGCTGGCTCCCAAAACGTCTCTGCCAATGGCAATTTCACAGCATACACGTACTATTGGACTCACGCACCTCCCGGACAGACAGCAGGAGCGTACCACATGAGTGAGATCAACTACGCTTTCAATAACTTGTATGGAACAGATCGACCCTGGACTGCCGAAGACTATGCAATTGCAGACACGATGTCGAATTATTGGGCCAACTTCATCAGCAATGGAAACCCCAACGGTGATGGATTGGCGACTTGGCCAGCAAACTCTGCTGAGAGTACTGTGACGATGGAATTAGGTGATGCATTTGAGGTTATTTCTGTGGCAAATTCGTCGAATATTGCTTTCATGAAGGAGTGGTTTTCAAAGTGGACTGTATACTAGGTCAGAAGAGAGCCTGCTTGACTTGAATTTGCTGCTCACCTCGATGCAGCTTACAAGAAAGAAAGCTCAAATTGAAATGTAGATTCCTAGGTTGGCAAGCACCTTCGACTCCCAGTCCAATTTCGGTTTGAGATCCTGAGGCGGATTGGAAGTGGGATGTGCGGGTGTTGAGCGGGGTAACTCTTCCTGCGTTCGCTCTTGCCACTTTTACTTCGCATTTCATATGCCCCCTGTCTCGCCTCGATAACTAGGTGCTTCTTCACTCATCTAAGTCCTGAAGAATTTCAATTTTCGTGGCCATGGTTGTTCTCTCAGTTTACTTCGGACGTTCTCTCTTGCCTAGCTTGGACAACATTGCTTGGTACGCTCGAGGTCGGTCTCCATCGCGTCAGCTCCTGCACTTGGTTACAGTTGCCCCTTCTTCCAGCGTAGAACACCCATACATAGAACTCGAGATACAGAAATTGCGGCAGGCAATGAGAATGACAAAATTGCGGTGTTTGAGCTCCCGGACTTTGGGGGGCTGGTGCACTGAATGTGGCAGTTTAGCGACTACAGTCCCTATATTTATAGCGCACATGCACTAAACGACTCCTGCCAAGCGTTCGGGTTCGGGCGGCAGTTCAGGGGCTCTCTAGGCGATGGCTACCCTCCAGATACAAGCTTCCAGCGCCCGTGCTTCGTGTGTATTTCAGCGAGCAACACCGTAAAAAACACAAACAGATTCAAGTGTCATGGTATCGGAAGTCCATGCAATGGAGATCTCATCGCCAAAGTAGCGGCTCTTGTGTAAGCTCGTCATTGAACATCCAGCTCATTGGGTCTGCATTTCCTGGATTGAGCGCATCTGACATCTAACACGAGGTGAGTGGGAGTTGAATGTTTTGGCGGTCTTTCACTTACCAGAAAGTCCCAGTCTCCCGCCATCTCAAACGGCGTATTCAGAGACATTTGTTGAAACTCGTCAGCCCCTCTGTCATGCTGGCCTTGGGTCGCCATTTCTTCCAATATTGGCAAGCATCTGTCTTCTGCGGCTTGTACAGCTTCAATCAACAGTTCTGGAAACTCATCCTCCCGGACCCCTCTCATGAGTCCATCAATTTGTGCAACAACGAGACAAGTGATCAGGTAGCCCTTTATATTTGTCTCTCCTGCTTCAATACACCGCAAACACCAAGCTTTCGTACCCTCTAAGATAGAAAGCAGGTCTGGTCTCAAAGGAAGAGGAGAGAGGCTGTCTTGTTCTTTCAGCTGAGCCCTTAGCTCCATTGCTATGAGCATGGTAGCCTGTATAGCAACGGTCTTGTAGAAGACAGAGCCGGTGACTGTGAGTCGAGCTAGATCGTCCCGATTTGATGAATCTGTACCGTCGCGCGACTGGGTAGCTATGATAGACGCAGATGGGTATAATGTGTACCATATTTTGAGCGAGGACTCGATCACCACTTTTCTGGACCACGCATAAGCTGCCTCGTGCAAAGCCGGGGCAAAAAATGGAATGTGGAGGGCCGAAATGTAACGATGCATCAGGAAGTCCACCACGCCTAATGCGAATTGGCTCGGTGAGCATCCAGTCTCCAAACGCCATCCTTGAATCGCTCGGCATAGAGCTTTGTATGATGTTCTGAGCTCTGCGTCAAGCCGAAGAGTATCCTCATATGTACCGTGAGAACCCATGTCGTTCAAGAACTTGGCAATTCCAAGCCGAATCGGGAATGTCTTGCGAAGAGCTATGGCGATCGAAACTTGTGTAAAATCTTCTTCCAGCTTCGGCGAAGGATCATCGGCTATCAGCTGATCATCATCGAAGTTGCTGGGAGGAAGAGTGTCAAAGTCGTCAACAGAAACAAAAGGAGGTCCACCAGAAGTCAAACTCGATTGCAAAGTGATCTCGAGGATCGTGTTCCACAGCCTTCGGCGCATCTCAGCGGCAAACTTTGTCATCTTTGGAAGCCGTGCAGGATCTTTATGCAATCCCATATACACTGCTCTTCTCAGCAACGCGCCTGCATCAATCCAGATCAAGTCTCCGCCAACGTCGACATTTTCGCGAGCGAGCAGAAGTAGAAGGCTGGTTTGCAGCGATTGGATTCCAAGTTGCGACTTGATATTCGGTTGTGAAAGCCAGTTCTGGGCCTCATATACCCATTGTATAGCAGAGGCGCGCAGAGAGAATTGCTCGTCGTATGTGGCAGCTCCAATAGCGAGCACTAGCTTAACTTGAACCAGAGAGGGCGTATTCATATCAATAGCAGACAGCCACAAAGCTTCATAATCTCTTCGGAAGGAAGGAATATGTAGCACGCGATAGATCGTCTCGCTCGTTCTCAGGTAGCATTCGATGAGCTCATCTGCTACCTCCTTGGAAGGCAACTCTGATATTGGGAGCGTCGGCCACGCAGGTGCGCGACGTGCCTTGACTATTTTTGCCAATCTCTTGCACTTTTGTAAGCCCAGGATAACCTTCGATTCCTCCTCTCGAATAAGGGGCTCAATCTTGTCTATCAAATCTTGATAATGCGTCGTAACGACGTTGATCCAGTGGCTTTGGCCGAATGAACGCGTCTTGTGGGTAACACTCCGGGTGATGGCTGCAGGTTGGCCAGGCCGATGACTTTCACGATGAACGTGAAAAGTTCCGCCAAGACGTGAAGTCGTTGTCTCGACACTAGAATCCGGAGTCGCAGGAGGGGATTGGGTGGATGTCGAAGCTGCAATTGCATGTTGCTTTTCAAGCTGGCTTATTATGCTCTTGGTCGACTTAATATAGGAAGCCGAAGACTGAGCCGCAGGAGTCGACGTGTTCAATAAATCAACCTCTAGCTTTGACTGACTGCTCGGGGCTGTAGATTCTTTGCTAGTGCTGGAAGCTCTGCTGGCAATTATTGAATCTCGAGTCGGCAAGACGACTGGGCCATGTTCAGCGTTTTGCGCATGCCCAGGACGTTGCCGTTGAGGAAGAGGTGGATGATGCTCATAGACACAAGTGCCATTTCTAGACCGTATGCAATTGTTGCATGGAATTTCTCGGTTGCATCGGATTTTCCGTTTCCTGCACAAAGTGCATGAACTATTCCTGTCATCAGCACGTGCGCTAGGATATCGATAGGAGAGTGCCACTTACACAGTAGGTCTTCTGCGACGACGTTCGGGTTCGGGTTCGGTCATGGTCGGTCCTTCGTCCTGCTGAGAAATATTCAAATGAACACGATGTTAGATCTTGGGACGCGGCTGATGTTAAGACCGGCATCTGCGTTCGTGGTTTATATCGACTGCAGGAGCGCCTACACACAGGCACCCTGACTTGCCTACGTGGGCACGGGTGCCTCTGCAGGCGCTCCTATCGACTGCCATGAACCGATTCCGGATGCCGAGTCCGACAATTAGTTCCGAGCCAACAACTTCATCTCCGACTTCGAGTGCGATATATGTAGAATCATAGAACCAACACCAGTATTTCTACAATATACATAAGAAAACTCGGGATTTTAGCTGTCTTCAAGTCAAATTTCTTCTTCTTCAACGACACTTTACTTCATTTAAAGTCTTGAATTCCCACACCTAGTAGACACCACACCTCATCATTAAGCGAGGCGGGAAAAAGGGGGAGAGACTCGCCTAATCTTCCAACAACCTGTATCATATCACAGCATGAGTTCAGAGATATCTCACAAGACGAAAGACGAGAGGCGAAAGTCCGTGGATGCACTGGAACTTGGAGCGGAGAAACCTTCTCTCGAACCTCCAAGTTCTGAAGATGCTCCAGATGGTGGCACGAGAGCATGGCTTGTTGCAGCTGGAGGCGCCGCCATCTTCTTCTCTTGTTTGGGATTCTCGAACGCATTTGGCGTGTTCGAAGAGTACTATCTAACGCATCGACTTCACGGCCAATCGCCAGACAACATCGCCTGGATCGGATCTACTTCGGCTTTCCTCCAATTTTTTGCCGGCCTGCTTGGAGGACCTATGTTTGATCGATTCGGCGCGAAGGTAAGATACCAATCACTTTGTACAACTCGACCCAATGCATACTGAGACGGTGGTAGATCATTCGACCAGCTGCAATAGCTTATATCTTTGCCATAATGATGCTGAGTCTCTGCAGAGAGTATTGGCAAGTGATGCTCGTCCAAGGTAAGGACGTCTCGTCTCCCCCACGGCTTTTAATGGAATTAGGTAGGCTAACACTGAAATCTACTGAATAGGAATTCTCATGGGACTCGTCATGGGCTTTCTACAAATACCAGCATTTGCAGCAGTCTCACAATACTTCGACAAGAAACGAGCTGCTGCTTTCGGCATAGTCGTCTCTGGTTCATCCATCGGCGGGGTGGTCATACCCATAGCCTTGTCGAAGATGCTGAATGGCTCTGCGTTAAGCTTTGGATGGTCAGTGCGAGTGATCGGTTTCCTACTAACGCCCTTCTTGGGCTTCGCATGCGTGGCCATCAAACCTCGTCTATCTTCGAGAACGACAAATTTCTGGATCCCAGCTGCTTTCAAGGATATCAAATTCAACCTCCTGATTCTAGCGCTGTTCTTCATGTTCATCGGCATGTGGACTCCTCTGTTCTACATACCAACGTACGCGGTATCGAAAGGCATGAGCGCAACACTTGCCGGTTATCTGCTTGCCATCATCAATGCAGCCTCCACGTTTGGCCGAGTCATCCCAGGGGTGTTTGCAGACAAGTATGGGCGATTGAACATGTTCGGATTTGGTGGAATCGCGACCGGTGTCGTCGTATTTTGCATGAACTCCACGACCAATAATGCTGGAATAATCGTGTATGCAGTTGTCTTTGGTTTCTTTTCTGGCACTATCATTTCTGGAGCGTCTGCAGCTTTTTCAATTGTTGTCAAGGATGCCAGAGATATGGGAACATATATGGGTATGGGAATGGCTGTGGCTGGGCTGGGAGGCTTGATAGGGCCTCCAGTGAATGGTGCATTCGTCGAGAGGTACGGAGGATTCATTCAAGTTTCCATATTCAGTGGTACCATGTGTGTCTTTGGTGGTTTCATTGCACTTGGGACCAAGTGTGCGACCGCTCAAGGGGTTCTGGGGAGGGTTTGATTTTAGAACTTTTCTTGAGCCAAGGTATACTGTTTCAATGTATCTGCCTTCTGAGGGTTTTCTGCTCTGTGAATGAAGATTGTTGAACATAAGTCTGTCCAATACAGTTTTGAGGTTCTCCGGTCTTACTCGCCAATTTGCCATTCCTTGAGAGACGTCCGCCAGTTGGAGAGACCATTGGTTGTGATACTGGAAAGATGATTGCAGACCTAGGACGAGGAGTTGAAATACTCTTTATAGAAAGTCCTTTGAACTTGCACTTTCGCCAATTTTTTGCTTGAATTTTTTGCTTTTGGTACAGCATCTCATTTAACCGAGTCTATAAGTATGTACATGAACCTTTAAACGCCCTTTCCTTCCCTCTCTAATCATTTCCCGCAACTACAAATACAATTCTGACATCACAAAGTTTCCAAGGTTCACTTCCTACCTTCTCTTCTCCCACGTCAAGGCCAAAGGGAGCCTCTCACTCGGCCTCCTTCTCCTTTCGGCCCATAAACCACAGACAGACCGTCCCCCCAGCTGACGTCTCCCACTTTCACTTCTCGTTCCCTCATCATCTGGCTCTCACTTGTGGGTGTCATCCTCTTCCTCGCCTCTTCCTCGGTGTACAATTCCAGTTCCTTAGCACTCGGAAGCATCTCTGGTTTTGCTGGAGGTAGTACAATCTCAACTTTCTTTTCCTCCTCCGCTCTCTTCTCGTTCGGACTTGAGTTTTGAAGGAAGGAGGAAGAGGATGAGGGGTCGTGGTGCTTCCCGTTCCCCCAAAACCCACTCGTTGAAGTTTCCGCATTCTCACCCCGCCGATCAAGCGGGTTTAGATCCGCAGGATCACTCGACGGTCTCCGCAAATCAATATTATCCTTCCACACCCCATCCCACCTAACAACATGCCTCCTCATCATCACATTCCAACTAAACGTACTTTCCCAAACACCTCCAAAAATGCTACTTCTCAACAACACTTCGTAGTCTACTAGGAGTTGTTGATCCCAGTTTAGAGCTATTAATCTTATCAGCACAGCAAAACTTCATTTGTTGGGGGAGGGCTTCGGAGGCTGCGTGGAAATGGAAAGTTTTAGCCGTTAAGATAGCTCCCAGCTCCGAAGTTAAGCTTACGAAACAATAAACTTACCTCTCAACTCCTTCCACTCCTCCTCATATCCCTTTGCGCCGGGACGGACAAACGTCCCAGGCGCCAACTCCCCACCCAACAACGTGTCTTTGGTTTCGATTTCGATTTTGGTCCCATTCCCAGTCGATGTTTGTGACGCAGCCGTATCGATAAACGATTGAAGGCCAGAAGGATCGATAGCAGAAACGAAAATCGTCCCAACTTTACTCGACTCAGCAAGGCTCAAATAATTCCCAATCTGCACCTCCCCCGGCGTCCACCCCGCCGCCTTCGCATCCGGTCCAGTCCTAAGATGGGCACCTAGGAATTTCCCTCCTTGGATACCGCCTTTGGATGGGAAGGAGAGGTCGAGAGAGTGTTTTTGGCTCAAAGCGTATAACACCGTAGCGGCTAGACGACGAACATCTTCTCTGAAACGGAGGATGCGGCCGAATGAGGATATGAAGAGTGGGTCATCGTAGGAGAGGGGGAATTCCATTATTGGTGCTTTTAAGCTCACCAATATCGGTTTCGCAGCCGTAGGCGGCTTCGGATGTGTAGCATTGAGTGCGATTTTGAAATCCGAGGTCCAGTTGCTGGGGTTGGAGAGGATGGAGGAGAGGAGGAGGGGGGAGGTTGAGATAGAAGCGGGACTGATGATTGCTGGTTTGGAAGTGGAAGGCTTGTCGAAGAGATCGTTTATGTGGTTGTAGATTTGGATGCGGGGGCAGGAGGTGGTGAAGGTGGTGATGAAGTGGGGGGTGTCGAAGAGGTGGGAGAGGGGGACTGGGGTGGATTTCTTGGGGTCGTTTGGGAGGGGTAGAAGGAGTTCGGGGAGGACGAATGCGGTGGCTGTTGATGGGTTAGAAAGAGGAGGGAAAGGAGATGGAGAGGGGAGGAAAGACGTACCGCCTGCTAGTATGGTATAGCGGACGCAATTGAGGATGATGTTCCTGATATTCGCGACTCCCCCTTGCGGCACCTCACACCTGAATATCAACCCCGGCGTCCATGTCGTAGACTCGCATAACGCGATCAGAGTCTTGTTATCATACCGTCCATCGATCTCACTATCCAACACACTCTCGATGAAAAGGCTTTTCTTGCCATTAACAGCGATTTTGTAGAGTTCCTTGTAGTCGGTTGAGGCGATTGAGCTGGCGGAGAAGAGGTAGTAGACTGTGAGAGAGAGGGAGAGGAGGAGCAGGGTTAGTTTGGAGATGTACCAGGCTCGGGGGGAGATGGAGGGCATGGCGACGGCAACGAGGAAAGAGAAGGAGGGAAAAAGAGAGTGGTGATGTTGCCTACATTCTTGGAATTTGGGGAAGACGTGTTGTTAGGACGGAAAAGGAAGAAATGTCTTAGATGGGAGACTATTGATCGTGGCTAGTGATGTGGCTTAATGGAACATATCGAATGGAAAAGGAATAGAATGCTAAAGGAGATAAAGTCACAATCGCGAGAAGCAATACTCAAGATTTGTAGCGACATGATGACCCGTAAACTTTGTTCGTGATGCAAGTATAGACCGAAGCCATGTTGGCGGGGCATATCAACGACGGGATACTGCTCCAGTCAAATATCTTCAACAACAGCTTATCGTCCCCAATATTGGCCTTCAAAACATTCTCGTCGATCTCAAAAGCATTATCAATTTGTTTCCGCAAAAGCAACGATGCATCTCAAATGCGGAGGTCTGGACCCCTACCACGTGATGCCCAGCAGAAGCAAGCTGACCATGAACTGCGGCGTACAATCGGAAAGCACAGAATTTGGCCCGACCGTTTGAAGATGCATCGACGGGCTGATGAAGAGGCCCATCACCAGTCGTTCCATGCAGCCCGCAATTGAGGCGTCCTGTCGATCGCTTCAACTTTCTGGTATGGGAACGGGATTCGAAGATCACCAGGACCAAGAGCCGAATCCCCCGTGACATTGGGGAAGCCGGTTCATAGAGTTGCAATGCATAAAGCCCATTTGGAACCATCTTGTTCTGATTGCTGCGATGGCAATCCTCGAGGATGTCTGTTCCTTTTACGCGTCTTGATGCCACCCTGGTAAACGCGCTCGGACGAAGGCACTGGCACGATACGAGCCGATTGACAGGATGTTCCCCTCTTCTCATGTTCACTGGCCTTGATTTCTGCATGGAACTGAATCAGGCACACCGTCGAGAATCGCTGGGAATTTGTACGGGAAAGTGCAGATGTTTGAGAGGAAATTGAAGGGGAATGGCAGCGGAATGGTTCATGCTGGGTGGTGGGTTGTGGGTGGTGGCGGTGAGGCTGTTGAAGACGAGAGGAAGAAAAGTTGGGGGAGGCGTGTGTGCCTGAGACGTGAGGCTTGTCAACCAGCTTGAAAGTGAGGCAGCAAGTCGCGTAAAACGCGAAAAGAACGCGTCACAGAGAACTCGAGTTCAGACTGAAATATCTCTCACTTCTCAATTGGCCGCCTAGCGTCTTACGAGCACATCTGTGATACCACGCTGGAGCAACCCCGTCTTTCCCATCGCTGTGGCTTCATCGTCAAGTACCGCCGTCTGCGTGTGTGCCCATTAACAGCAGCTTGGACTGTGATCAGCTTCCCCGTTTGTCTCAGTCGACGTCCACAGTCCCACCACAGCAGTTCGTCCCCTCAACATCGGCCACACGTCTTGCAGTATCACCACCATCCCAACTCCGCCTGGTACTTGCACCCAACTTGCCCTGCCCGTGCTCCTCTCTGCTCCTCTCCTGCACTGCAACCACAGGCTCCACCTGCCAACTTACTCTCCGGAAGACAGGCCGAGCACGGCATTGCGTAAGGTTTATTCCTTCACACGGTCTGGTTGGCGAAGAAGGGTGTTTCTGGTGCTCTCGCAGATCTGCACCACGATCGATAGAGTCAAGCGTCTGCAATTCTCCTTCCACCGGTCCTTGCCAGCCTGTGCCAGCCCAGTCAAAGCCAGTCCTCTCTCTAGCCAGAATCAGCGACGCGTCCAAGCCCAAGCAGCCCCCAAGTCCCAACGCGCTTGTGGCCTACAACCACTCCCACCACCGATCACAAATACCATCCCTAAAGCAGGCCGAAGCCCGCTTTCACATTGCATTGCACCGCATTCGACCCTCTCTCCCACCGCCGCTGCACTCAAAACCAGGCCTATCACATCTGCACCTACACGAGAATAGAAGAACGAGCAGCAGAAGAGCAGATATCCAGCGAGTAGGAACAACGCTCGCCACAAAAAGGCCAAAAGGGTTCGCGTCGCGGGTTCCAGGGTTGTTATCATTCGCTGCAATCTGCTCGCCTGTCGAGATCTTCACCCAGTCCGAAGGTCCTCCCACTCTCTCGCATCGACCTCCGACTCCCCACGCCCACGTTCCTGCCAACCAACTCAAACTCCATCCCTCACCCTCGCTCGCTCGTGGTACAAACCACTCTACGTTCTTTATACTTTCTCCTCCGTCGACATTCCTCTCTTCTCCTCCTTTCCTTTACACCGAAGATCGACTTGTGCGCACGCCCATTGCGCGATTCTTCCGGGTCGGAGTTTTCAAGGCGGCAACTAGTCGAGCCAACTCCCGCGACAGAAAAACGAAAGTCGAACTTCGATTGAGATCACGGCGCGATTGATTTCCCTGGCACTCGACTTTTCCTCGCCTCATACCGGTGCGCAGAGCTGGACTGTCCTTACACTTCAATTGAGCAGCATACCGACCGTACATTCTTGCACATAATATTCCTCCGTCGAGACCGCTGTCGCAATCGAGAAACCCATCAAGAACGACTCGAAACCGAATACCTCATTACACGAGCATACTCCCGCCGGCAGATCTCCATGCAGAAACCTTGAGACGACGGACAGCAGATAATCCGAATTGCTTCCGATACAATTAACAAGAGTCGCAAGGCTTCAATTCATCCTCGCTAGCTCGATCTCTGGATCTCTCGGCCTCTTCAACCGACCGCGACTCGACGAATCTTCTCACGAACCCTCACGAACTACGACCACGACCTTTCCTTCTCAATTCAATTCTACCGAGCCTCTTGTACCATACTTTCTGTAATCACCCTTCACACCAAGCGTTTGCTATCGGTGCTGTACACCTCCTTGCTTCCGGCCCTACACCTACGCAATCACATTCCAGTCGCGACTCCACAACAAACACGATGTATTGCCCAACGAACGGGGCTCATACGCTCCCACGCGGTTTCCGATTCCATCATGAAGAAGGCCCAAAGACCCCAGAACCTCTCTCTGTGGACGAACCTCGACAGCCTTCTCCTCCGCGCCCGCGATTAAAAGTGCGACGACGAAATGCTTCGACACTTCAGGCACCAACACAACAATTCCTCGCCTCTGTCGCTGCTGAAGACATCCCAATTCCTACAATCGAGATACCACGCATGCCATTGGAAGATTCAGTAATGGTAGATCGAGAAGAGACATCTGCAGATTCGGGCCTTCTTGCTCCTCAGCCATACACTCATCGATTCACTTCGCCTCCAAAGACCCCTCTACTTATGCAGTCGTTCGAGGAAGCTGCTTCTCGCCGCCCAGATTGGTCGATGATGACGCCAGAACCACCTCAGGATTATTTTACACGACCTGTGTCATCGATGTCGAACGCGTCCGACACCTCGGATGATTCACTCTATAGTGGAAGTCGAGCTTCCCGTCCATCAGACGATGGCAGTTGTACGAGTCCGGAATCGGAGGCTGGAGACCCATTTCAGTTCCCCATTATAAAGGGCAAAGGAAAGGCCATATCATATGAATCCGTTGAACAAGACATGCCTTTGAATGGACAACTTCGAAGCAAGCATAGAAAGGATGCCGCATGGACACACGCTCAAAGCGCTCACTTGTGGTCGACATACAATGTCTACCTTCAAGATCCTACTGTCACGCCATTCCGGATTGGTGCCAGTACTGTGCCTCCCGAAGGTGTCTGCCATCGAGTTGCCAGAGAAGCCAGAAGAAGCTGGAAGGGACCAAAGACAGCACTTCCAACACGTCCTTCCAGAGTCAGTTCAAACTCATCACGTGAATCAGAGAAGAGTGGCAGTGTAACTCCAAAGGGAGATCTTCCCAAGGTCTACTGCCAATGGCCCCATTCCAGCTCTGCAACACGCACCAAGCTGAGAGCTATGTGCAAGGCCAATAACAGTGCCGTCTCGAGACATCAACACCTTCAAACTCGCAGCCCTACTCCTTTCACAAACCAGAACCGACTTCGAACTCCAGAACCTACTCGAATGGGTGTCAATACGTTCAGCACGAAGGATATTGCCTTGTCTCTGACGACCAGCACTGCAGAGAGCATGCAACCCGATGGACCACTGGCAAAGTTGGCGACAGATTCTTTGGAGACACCTACGCCCGCAACCTTTCCTCCGTTGGAAGAGTATCAGCCTTTGAGCATTCCGAAATCACGCAGTATGGGCAGTGGCATTACCGAATTTGGAGGTCGACGACTAGGTTCTCCATTCGTTGCTCGTACATATGGACCGAGCTCCTCGAAGAACCTTCATCCATATGACAATCGACCATCTCCCCCTCGATCTCAATCCGATGTCCTTGGACCAAGCCTCCGCTCGCCCGTCCGATTTGACAAGCCCCGTTCTCTGAACAGTACCCAGAAGCGACGGGCCCAGCATGATCTTGAGGAGGAATTGAGCCCTAGTGGTGCGATTGTCCGACCTAGCATCCTGAACGAGCAGTTATTTGGCACTCCATTCACCCAACGACGAGTTCGAAGCCGTGGCTTCAGTCTTGGCGATGAGGCTTTACTACATCGTTCTCCTGGAATTTTCCAATCTTCTACATCTCCAGACCTCCGTGCGCCACCGAAGATGGAGATCATCACCCCAGAACCAAACTCTTCCGCAGCTCCTCGACTGCTTCCGCCTGCCAACATTTCCCCTCGTCTTGGCTCACCTTTCTCAGAGTCTGGTAACAATACCTTTCCACGTCGACTTCCTTCAGACGGCACCTCTACGATTCGTCGATCTGCTTTCGCTACCATGCATCAAACCCATCAAACACGTCGATCTATCGAGTCCTTCGACTTCGGCGAGGGTCCCAGCCTCCAAAGTCGTCTCGAGCAACTCGACATGAAGCTCAAGCAGATCCGCGAGCGAGAGGCTACCTCAAAGCGACAATCTTCCGAATAAACCAAAATATTTCACAGCCCAAGCTGTATCCAAAAAGCATCTGACGGAGTCTTGCAAAAATCTTGTCTAAAAATCTCTCTCCTTGAATATCTTCCATTCTCGCACGGCATTCGCATTGCAGGGGTCTTTTTAATTTCGATTCTTCCTCCTTCGGTTTTTTCCTTTACGATGATACGACGACATTACAAACAACGAAACGAACGGTCAGGGACGAACAGAACTGGCTGCTGGCGTTGCAGTGGAGTTTGTTTTCTTCATTCTAATTCTTCATTTCTATTGCTAGCTGCGTTTAAACACTGCTTGCATAGGTTACTCGTTCTTGAACTTCTTCTGCATGCACACCGGTCTTTAAAGACAGTGTGCCTTATTTCCTTTTCATTTGCGGTTTTAGTTCGACATGATGAGATGAGAAGTTGCATGCAATGAGAACGAACTCTTTCTTGGCCGGTGCACTGCACTTGATGATTGTAACGAATGAGACGACACGGCTGGAACTTATGATGATATGATGATCTGGTCTGGGATGGGATAGGGGATGGATGGGGTACATAAAGTTTGTGCGCAGGATGTGCATAAGTCGGGGAGCTTGGGGAGAGAGTGTGTAGATAGGTGATGAGAATGGTGGAGGGAATGACACCCTTATAGAAATGACATGATGACCTCGACACTCACTGCTTCATTCCTCCATCTTAGCGTGCTGTGCCTTTCTTCTCTGCTCCATCTGGTGCCAAAATCAATTTCCCTTCTGCGACTAGGTCGCTCTTTTCAACATCCTTTTCTGTTCATACTCCTCAAGGTCTACGGATCTTGATTGTCAATTCGAAGCATCTAGGCTCAAGACGAGATATCCGTGAGCTGCAGCCTTCAATCTCCTTGACTTGCATAATCTTCTTCCATCAAGTGCCTCCGGCGTGTTCCAATCTCCTTATCGAGGCGGGACATTCACCCCTCCACAATCTCGATTCTTGTTCCGAACTTTTGAATACTCCGCACTGGAAATCAACCCGAGATATCAAACGTCGAGATGCAGTTAGCACTCTCATCTCCAAATTCCTCATATGACAGACAAACAGTGTGGTCGAGAAGATGGTCAGTGTCCGCGAGAAGCTCAGAGCAAGAATCTCACGAATGATGAGTTGGTTGCTGTAGTACAGTAGTCGAGGAACTCAATGGTTGTTGAGATGGGATTGAACATCTTGTTGTTCCGATTGAGGGATTCGAGATCGGGTGAGAATAGGGAGTCTGAGATGAACATATAAACAAAGGCAGATTGTGGCTCAAGATCGAAGAGAGATCAGATAACCTCGAACCGTGATTGACCGGCCTAGCTCTATTCTCGAGCAGAAATGAGGACGGACTTTGGACGCCCGCGATCGGATTATGCTGGATGACATATATGTTAAAAATGTTGGCGCGGCGATTCAGGAGCCTTGGCGATAGTAAGCTTCGAAGTGAAGTGCAAGTTTTGAATCTCCCAGCAGAGACTTAGATGTGGAGTTTTAAAACTCCATATCAAGGATAAACATAGAGCTACTCACTCTCATCATCCCAGCAATGCTAGGGAAAGGAAAGAATTAAAACCCCACTTCCTAGGAGCCCTCGAGCTTAATACAATTCAAAATCCTTAATCATCAAAAGAAACAACATCATGGAAAAGGAGAATTAGGACGAATTTTCGCGATATCAAAAGGCATGGGAACATTCTTCCCAGAGCCCTCCAAGATTTGGGGCTTATCGTGGATATTAAGATTGCGATTGGGAAGTTACTATTGTCATCTGCGGGACATGGAGATTGAATTCGGAGTCTATCGTAAGGGTGGCTGAGGTTGAGTCGAATTGGAAAAGTATATTGTACTGCTGGTGGCCAAACTCCAGGGGTTCATTCGGCAAAAGGGGGTGGGAGGTGTGAGGGAGGGCCGGAGGAACTTGCGGAGGAACTTGGAGCTGGGAGGGCAGATGGTGTGGTGGGTGAGGTTTGATGCTCCTAGGTTAATATTCGTTTGTATTGGAATCACTGGAAGTTGCGGTGAAGTTCGTTCCTCATACTTCGTTTTCTTGCATCTCGGGAAATATAAGAGTTGGGGCTATAGCTCGTGGATCCCTTTGAGCGAGAATATCAAAATTTTATAATTTTATAATTTTATGAACCTTTTATGAAAATTCTTCAATTTAAGTTTTTGTATAAAAAAGTAAAGAGTAATACTTATAATTTAATTATATTTTAAAATTCGTAATTTAAAATCAAAATTTAAATAGGTTTATATAAGAATATAAAAATTATATTTTATATTATAATTATTTTAATTAAATATTAATATTTTTAAGTAAATATTTAATACAAAATTAATTTTGGTATTAAAATATAAATTTCTTATATTTCTTTAAAACTTTTATATTAATACAAAAAATAAATATTTTTATTGGTATTACTAGGAATATTTAATTACATGTGAATAAACTAGAAACGAAATATGTGGGTATAAGAGTAAGCACGCGATCACGTGCGACGCTAGGCTGCACTAGGACTAGCGTGGGAACGCGTAAAGTTAAAGGATATAACTTTCTAACTTTGCGCTTTTACTTTTGATTATTTACAACTCAACGGAATATAATAGTATAGTCTTATTATATTACGTTTCTAATCTACTTATATATAATTAAATATCCTTGGTAATATTAATACTAATTAGTGGTTATTTAATTAACTACGAAGTAATTAAGTTTATACTAAAAAAAGCTAATTGCGATGCAAAAAAAGTAGTTACGCGCTTAAAATAATTAATACGATTTTGGAGGCTTCTTGAAAGAATGCGCTAAAAACGTTGCGATTATTAAAGGACTTGAAAAAGAAGCGCGAGAAGAGTTTTAACTTTGTGCTATTTAATTAAGTTTGCGTTTATTACGCAAAACAACGAACGTTTACGAAGACTTGGGATAGGCAACTTAGAGCGCTACTTAAGATCAACGTTAAGAACAACACTATTCTATAGCCCCGAAGCGGCGATTTTTTAGTTGAGTTTTTGTTTTTATCAATTAAGAAAGCGCAAACTTTTACTCGAATAGCGATAACTTATATTTACGATTATATCTCTGATAAGATTTCGAGTACGATTTTCGATAGCTTACTCTCGATAAACGACTTTCGATAGTCCTTTCGATAAGGTATTTACGATTAGACACTTTGCGCTTACGATAAAATACTTTGCGTAACTCTCGTTACTTGATATTAAATGCAATAATATTTAATCGAATTACAATTAAACTTTTTCTTAATTAATACTAAATTATATTTCAAGATAGCGGACGTATCGAAGAAAGATTTTCTTTACGATGAGGATAAATAGGGAAAGTGATTTAACTCTACGAATAAAGACGATTAGAACGAGGAAATTATCAACGGATTTATTATGCGTTGTTTTAATATTTATAAGAGAGAAGGATATATAGACTACAATTTATGGGAAGCTTTTAAGGAAGATTTCATAGGATGGATAATAGAGATCTTTCGTTTGGTTGACTTTGATTTTATTTGTCGTTTGCGCAATTTCTTGCGTATATATAAATACTAAGTACCAAGAGATAAGGCGTTGATTATTGAGAACTTTATTCGAGTTATTAACTCAAAGGAATTCCATAAGTAGATTACGCAAGAGATCAATAATTAATTAAGAAATCGCGGTAGTTTTTACTTATAACAAAATCAATCGTTGCCTTTAATTGCTTTAAATTAACTATTTGTATTATAGTAGGCACTTTAATAACAATTAAAACAATAAGTAATTACTAAATAAAACGCGATAAATTTAATTATTAAAGATTTAATTATACTTACTACTATCGAAATATTAACGGGTACGAATATTTAACCTCAAAAGAAATAGTAATAGGATCAAGTATAGTCCTAGCAAAGTAGAATAAATAATGTCCCATTAACCGGTAACCTCCTATATAAAGACTTTTACTCGGATTAATAATCGGGCTAATTAAGCTCGATAACTAAGTTAATTATAGACTTAATGAAAGTTTACCCCGAGGATAAGAGATATAATAGAGAATTATACGATTTTCTTGATAATAAATTACAAGTCTTTTATGATTACTATAATAAAGTCAAACTATTAGAGGACTAATTTAATAAGGCGTTTTCTATTATATTAAAAAGCCACGCGAGTATTTATTACTATAATTATATTATAAGAAGAAATCTTAGCTTCGAACTAATGATAAATATAATTCGAAAATACTTCGAGATTAAAAAGAATCGATAATTATATATATCGATATAAAAAGAAATTATATTGCTACGAATCGTTGAGAGTAACCCGTTAAAGACTAAATTGGAGTGTCTTTAAATACTCTTTGATAAACTTTAAAAGATTTAAATAAACTTGTCCGGCGAGTATTAGAAGGAGTATAACTTTCGAGATTAAATTATTAGTGTTTACCGCGAAGTTAAGGAGTGCAACTTAGCACTTTATAAGCCTATTACTACGTTCGAAGGTGTTTGCGCCGAGCTATAATCGGTAGTCGGCACTGCGATATGCTTACGAGAAATATAATAATATAACTTGGATAATACTAGTAAATACTAAGAGAGTAGTAACGACGACGACCCGGAGTAACTATAGATTGACCGAATATATGGACGAAGTAATAGAGACAAAGGAGGATAAGGCAGAGAAGGATAACGAGGTAGAGGAGGCTCTCGCAATGGATATCAAAAAAGACGTGGATATTAAAAAAGTTCGGCTTCATATTAAAAAAAGTGCTACATTTGTAATAAGTCGAGGTGCTGGTTAATAAAATACCCGATGGAAGAGCGACGTTAAGCTTACGACCGATTTCGATAATAATCTTAGTACAAAGTAGACTATGATATTATACTTGCGTATTATTAGAGCTTTTTTGCTTAATATAAGGGTATAGAAGGTTTAGAAGATAAAAGATAAACAAAGTTAAACCAACTACTTATGAATATAAAAATAAAGGATAAATATAATAATTATATCACGGAACTTAAAGAAATTGATAGTACGCAAATTATTATTATTTTTAATGATTAATTTATTCGCTATATAATTACGAGAGAGGATATCTTCCATATTTTAACGCTGTCCTAATAATTAGTACTCGGGTCGGATTAATATTTAGCTTTTATATTTAAAAATCGATACTTATTAAAAGTTTTCTAAGAAATTATACTCGATAGCGGAGCCGTTAGAATATCAATTGCTAGTTAATCATAATTTATAGCTCTGCGAAAGATCGATACTAGCGTACAATTAAATACTACTATAATTAGCGCTTATAAAATCAGATTTAGTAAAAGTACTATTATATTTCAAGGAATAATTCGAGTCGATATTCTATTAGGAATTATTATCTTTTATATTATCCTTATAAATACGCCTTTCTTATTTTATATTTAAAATATAAATAAAATGGGTATAAAACTCGATAACTTAAAGAATATTCTAATTTAAGGAAATAAAGTTATTTCGATTATATATAAGTAGGGCCACCCGTGGATATTACTATATTAGTACGAACAAAGTATAACTTGGAATTATTTTATTGAAATTGAATTATGCCAATTATATTAACGTTTTGGCCATTTATTAATTCGATGACTATTAAGAGTCCTTTAGCGCGCTGGCTATAAAGTAAACGCTAAGCATATTAAATACTTTATTAAGTACTACCACTATTACTAAATGCACGGTAAATCTCCGGGAAGATTCAAATTTACTTTACAAGATAATTACGAATTTAATTACTTAGTTATTATCGACGTCTTATACTTAGACAATAAGCCAATCTTATAAGTAGTAGACTCGTTTATAGTATTTCAAATAACTCGATTTCTTAAGGATATATTTGCGAGAGAGGCATAAAATGCTCTATATATATATTAGATTGATACATATTAAAGACTACTTAATTATATTATATACGACGCTAAAAAAAACTTTTTATTAATAGAGTTCTAATAATACATTAAATTTATAGTAATCGAGATTAAGGAAATCCCTATTAAAGCTTATAATAATATAGGAAAAATGGAGAGATATTATACTCCGTTATAATAAGCTTACGAGATTATTCGCAACGAGTTAATTCGTGAACAAATTAAGAAGGATATAGTTTTGCAAATGGCAATTAAAGTTGTTAACAATTCAATCGGATTTAATAGACTTATATTAACTTTACTAGTCTTTAGGGCCTACTCTAAAATAACTAGTAAAGATATACTATTACTATTAATTATTAAAAGAGTTGAGGTAATCCGCGTAGCTATTAAAAAAGTCCGACGCCTTTACGCTAAACAATAAGTTGCGGACGCGCTAGCCATGAGAAATGGACCGAATATCACGTTTACTCTAGGACTACTAATCATGTTTGACGTATACGTTTAGTGCGAGAAGGGAGAATAGAGTAATCCATACAAACTACTAAATACGAACGATAAAACTTATACTATCGATATACTCTACGGACCGATAAACTTCCGATTAACAATAGTTAAACTATACTATAAAGACGATAATAAGTAATTAACTTTCGACGATTTGACCCCTCGAGTTTCCCCGTCGGATGGTCTAAATAAGGAAAGTCCAAATTATAAAGAGTTAATCGAGCAAAATAAGACAATTTAATGCCGTGGTTATAATAGATTTAAAGGATCACGAAATAAAGTCCAATAATATTATACTGAAAATAAGGATAACGAGGACTTTAATAACGTATTTACGATTATTATTAAGAAAGGAGGCATATTATTTATAGCTTTTATAATAAGCAAAAAGAAGTTTAATATAAAGTTAATTTTAAAGCTACGTCGGGAGAGTATAATCACCATTTTTAGATATTTATTTAAAGCTTTTTAAAAGAAGGAAATAAATAGTCTCATTATTAAAGGGGTATTTAATCTCACGAAGCTCGATTATATTAAATATACTAAAGTTCGTATTTTCAATTCGAGATTAATTAACGAGGTTAAAAGCAAAACTACGAATAGTTTATACGAGAAATTAAAACTCGTAATTTAAGGCTATAACGATAAAAGAAAGCAAATAATTCTTATATAATCTCCGATAATCTAACGAGCTAATTAGCAAGTTATTATAGTACTAGCGCTTATTTTAGCTTAACTTTTAAGCAAAAAAATCGGATTATAATTTCGAAATATTATTTAAGTTTATACTTAATTTGCGATAAACTTCTAACGACTTATATTAGTACGATTACCAAAGGAGACACGTTATTTATACCCACCCGATATTATTATAATTATTTTAAAGCCATTATATAGTATTGCGGAAGTCGGAACCCATTGGTAAACTACGTACTATAAGCATTATAAGGAGAAGCTATTTATAATTATATTGATATACGATTTTTGCTTTTTAATTATAATTACGAAAGACGTGTTCGGCGTTATTAGTATGCAAATAAATAATACTCTCATCTTAATAGACAAATTATTCTCTGCTCTTGAGGAAGACGAACTCAAAAAGGCTAAATTTTTGATTAAACCCAAGGAAGCCTTAATACCGAATACGCTATTAATCTTCAATAGATATATTTTATCCTAGTACGAAAATGCGATCGAGCTAAGACAAAAGGAGCAAAGCAAAAAGCTTAAATTAGTTAATATCAAATCTATTAATTTCCAGGTCGATTATAAAGAATAGCGCGCTAAAAAAGTATACATTGCTATTATTTACTAATTGAAAGTAATCTTTGATTTATCCGTTGCTACTTAGTATTAAAACCCGATTAAGAATAAAGTCGCTGCTTTTAATAAAAGACTTAAATAACAAATCGATAATATAAATAAAAGTATTACGTATATCCCTTTCTAATTATTTATAATTAAGTTGTTCGTTTTCGTCGATAAATTATTCGCAAATAATAAAGATTTTAACTCTTAAATTGAATATAAAATCGTTCTTGCGAATAAATCGATTTAATTAAATAATAAGGAATTCGAACTTAAAAGTAACTTTATTTATTAGAGCTTGACAAAAAGCAAACGCGTAACTAAAAGCGTATTAGCCTTTAAGATATATAATATAATAAGAAGAGTAAATATGATTATTATTATTAGTATTACTATTAATATAATCACGGAATAACTTGGATTTCCTATTATTCTTATTATCGTATATACCGATTCTTATTCTTTGTACGAGTGCTTAATCAAGTTAGGCATTATTAAGGAGAAGCGTCTAATGATCGATATTATGGTTTTACGTTAATTATATAAGCGTAAGGAGTTGCAAAAGATTCGGTGGATTAATGGGCAAAATAATATAATTGATATTATAACGAAATTAGCACTTAATAAAACTCTAGAAAAGTTCCTGGATATTAATTGCCTTACGGTAAAAATGGAAGGATAAATTAAAAGAGGAAAGGATAATAGAATAGTAGAGTAAAGCGGAGAGAAGTAGAGAGAGAGATAAAGAAGGGTAGAAAAGTGATTTACGCGTTATATTTTAGAGTTATAATTACTTGATCGATAAAACTAAAAATAGAGAATTTCCCCTTCTTTTGGCCTAATATTTTAAACAATTATTGAAATGTTAACGAGTTTTACGTATTAATAGTATATGGTAAAAATAAAGGATAATTGCGTTTATTTCTCTGGAAAACTGGCCTTAGTCTTTACTATAAAGAAAAAAGTGCTAATATAAATATAAAAGTAAGTACGTAATCACGTGCGACGCTAGGCTGCATTAGGACTAGCGTGGGAACGCGCAAAGTTAGAGGATATAACTTTCCAACTTTGCGCTTTTACTTCTGATTATTTATAATTCAACGGAATATAATAATATAATCTTATTATATTACGTTTCTAATTTACTCACATATGATTAAGTATCCCTAATAATACCAACAAAATATAATAAGATTATACTATTGTATTTCGTTGAATTGTAATTACTAAGAAGTAAAAGCGTAAAGTTAAAGAGTTATATCCTCTAACTTTACGCGTTCTCACGCTAGTCCTAGTATAGTCTAACGTCGCACGTGAGTACGTATTTACTTTTATACTTATAATTTTAATTTCAAATTCAAATATATATTAAAATATTATTTATTATTTTATATATATTTTTTAAAACAAGAAATTATTAATTATTAATTATAATAATTAGTTTCAAATAATATAAATTTTTAAATTTTAATACTTTTATATAAATTCGCGTAAATTTAAACTTTGATTTATAAATCTAAAAAATATAATTAAAGTTTATTTATTATTCCTTATTTCTTTATACTGATCTTCAATTTTAAAAAGAGTTATTAGAATTTGGAAGAGTAGTAAAATTTTAAAAACAAAGGGTTTTTTGATATTCTCGTTTAAGGGGCCCACGAGCTGTGGCCCCAACTCTTACCGAGGATTTTCGTTCGGATCTTGTTGCGACTTAAGCTCCTCCTTCAAATTTTAGGGAAAGATCAAGTTCGAATGGAGAGTTCTTCCCGTGGTTCAACCTCTGTCATTGTTCCTGCTAGACTGGGGAGGTTGAAAATGCTCTCTAGGAGCGGAAGCGCATGCAAATTACTCGTCTCTTCTACGTCGCGAAAGATTCACCACGCTATTTTATTCAAATTTGGCCCAGGCACAAGTTCTTCAAGCTCAAATTCTATCCTCACCCAGGTCTGGGTATAAAAGCCTCCTCTTCCTTCTTTGCAACCACAAACGAGATCGAGGCGAGGATCGGGGCTTTGGAGGAGCTGAGGAACAGAGGGTTGCTTTCTTTCTACGATTCTTCGAAGTTTGGATCTTCATTACCATATGCAAGGAGGGCCTAGGACAGAAGTGAAAGAGAGGGCCTGCTTTGAGGTGATTTATAGAGACGTGATAATTGTTGTCAGGATCTGGTTTGTGTTGTCACGTTCAATTTTTTTGCTCTCATTTCTCAACTTGCAGTGAATTGTGAGTGCACGGCCAAGGATGTTACTTCCGCGGAATTCTAAATTCTGCGAAAATCTGCTTACGAGGACTATGTGATACCCTCCACCAGGTTGGAGAGTGACTCAAGTGAGAAGAATGGGGGTCTCTGGTCCTTTGGTCTGTGTTATATTGAATGTTTGAAGATTCTAGGAGGGCTGATTTATATGGGTGGGCGCATTTCTTGATCTCCTCAGCCCGAGAGAAAATCAAATTCGAATTTAAGTTCGAATTTAGAATTAGGGGTTTCTTTTCAAGCTTGAACTCAAATATGAAAGATTTTACTCCTTTCTTCTATCTTTGCAAAGAGGAACACATCTGGCTGGAGGTTTGCTGAGGTTCGCCAATTTTTGTAGTAGAGTTATATCAGTTGC
>FJOG01000001.1:482548-522130 GCA_900073065.1 Phialocephala subalpina
GAGCAGCCAGTGATGGGGCGAGAGAAGAAGTAAGGAATGGTGGAACATTGACTGATTCGATGGTCTGGAACGCGGGGCGGGGTTATAATGGCAGCGGAAAGTGGGGCACCACGTGAAGGATTGCCTCACCCTCAAACTCTAAACCCCCTCAGTAATACGAAGTCCAAGCCGTGGCGGAGTTTGAGTAGGAAGGCTTTTAGCCGGTTATGCGATAGAACATTTGGCACTTGTGAGACATCTTGGTATGTATCCTTACATCTTCTTCACTGACGTTGGCTCATTAGTAGTTGCACACGACTTTTTTCCTCTTTGTCCCAAAGTCAGTTAGTCAGCCTGGCCGCTCCAACTCAGACGCTAATTACCGTCGGCTCACCCAGCTCACCTGAGATCACCCGACTCAATGACCTAATTGGAGATGGAATGCGCATGCGCTGATTTCTTCGCCTGTCGACAGAGAACTCGAGGTTTGCGCTTGTGACCTTGAAGTGGCTGGGACGTACACTGCGCCCGGGTCTTTCTCCCTGCTCTACAATCTCGGCAGGAGGGGTTACAACGTAGTATTTCCTTGACCCTACTGTACGTGTGCAAGTCGGCTCCATTATTTCATAACCGAGTAAAGCTACTCGTGCTGCTGTGCTGAGGGGATCTGGGGTCTCCAGAGTGGGGCACAGGGGAAAAGCCTCGGCTCAATTTTCTTTTACAAACAATGTGGACAGACGTCCATGTGTTTAGGGCATTTCGCTAACAATTATACCCTCTGAGAAATTTGGAACGTTCTTAATTTTTTCAAGTCAAGAATTTCTCAATTAAGATACTTTCATCAATTATTTATATAGTCTCTTAATTATAAATAATTATCTTAAGTAGTTCTTTTAAACTTTTGAAGTGACAAGGGAGACCTTAACTCTCGACTTTTTTTGGGGGGGACGGGGGGGTGAAAAAGTGCCGTAAACGCACGGACTTTGTCGTTACGGTACGTTTTGTTTTCCTACGCCCTAAACAGAGGCACGGAAATGTATAACCCTAATTTGCTTGGTCCTTTGAATTATCCTATACAATATACTATTAGGCAATCCGGATAGTTATTGAGCTGCTCGGCTATCATGTTCGCGATGCCCTGTTCGCACAAAGTAACGTAAACGAAGAGCAGAGGTCTCTCCTTTGCTTTTAAGATATCATATAGGCTTCAAAATTTCCCGTCTTAGAATTTGCCGCTGAGTCTTCCGGCGCAGTCAAGCCCTTGTTTGCATTTTCACCATTCCACTGCCTTGATAGAGAATTTTGCCATGTGAGTGCTTCTTTCGTCTTGGCCCTTAGTATTTGCCTCTAATTTTGCACAATATCACAGAATTTTAAAACAGCCAGTCGGCTGGCCCCATTTGGACTCTATTAAATGAGAGCGAACGTTATGAAATCCTACCGCATCTCCATCCTAGAGGGCCTCGCATTCTTGCAGCTTTGCGCGACGTCTTTCGCTCTCGACTATTATGTCAGCAGTGTCCACGGCAGCGCTAGGAACCCAGAATCTCTTCAGTCTCCCCTGGCTACTATTTCGCAAGCACAAAATTTAGTTCGGAAGGCTGTTGCATCCCAACATGAGGACATCAACGTCTATATTGCCGACGGGGTTTACTCGTTAGAAACCACGCTAAACTTTACGAGTGAGGATTCCGGTAATAATGGGTTTAAGGTCAACTACATAGCTTCAGGTTCCCAGGCTTTGATCTCCGGGGGAACCAAGCTTAGCAATTGGGCTCTCAACTCCACGACTGGCATTTATTCCACAAATGTCCCCGTGGGCACTGTCTCACGCAATCTCTATGTTGGAGGCATGGCTGCACAATATGCAAGAACCAAGCTTGATCGAGGAGATTTCACTTTCACGAATAACGGACTGACCTGGACCTCGCCTGGCTACGACTGGATCACATCTCTTTCTGGTATTGGCAGCGTGGAGATCAGGGGTTTGGGCTCATTCACTGACCGATATTCCCCTGTAGCCTCGGCAGGCGATCAGGCCTTGGTAATGAAACAAAATGCTTGGATCAACAACCTCCAAGGGTATGATACACTGTCGGCGCCATTCCAAGACGAAGGATTCTTCATCCAGAACTCTTTGGACTTGTTAACCCTAGGGGGAGAATACTATCTTGACTCCGCAGCCGGGAAAGTCTACTACCTACCCCTCACTGGCCAAGACATGAAGACGATAGATACGTATCTTGGACGGCTAGAAGTTCTGATGGCTATCGGGGGTATATATGATAGTCCAGCACACGATATCACCTTTCAGGGACTGCAATTCGTCAGTGAAGATCCTCTCATGTCCTTAAGTTACTAACTCTCGGCAGGCCCATACAACCTGGAACCGGCCAACCGCTTTTGGATATGTTGACCAACAATCAGGAGGCTATTGGGGAAATAATATAACCTACCCAGTGAACTTCGAGGCCAGTCGACCCAATTGGTACCAAATGCCAAGTGGAATACAGATCAGTGCCGCTAATAACATCGCGTTCACCAATGGCAACTTTTCACAATTTGGTGCTGGCGGCCTTGGTATTGGCAACGACGCTGAAGCTCACATCACTGGTATTGGGCTTGGAGCTAGCAACATCACTGTCGCTGACAGCTACTTTACGCAAATAATGGGCAATTCGATCACTGGTGGTGGAATTCAAGCAGATGCACATCATCCTACCGACCCTCGAATGATCAATTCCAAGCTTGAATTTACAGGGAACATCTTTTACAATACCTCCTCTCTTTTCACTGGTTGTGCTCCAATTTTCGTCAGCTATGTGCAATATTCTACGATTGCATACAACGATATTTCCGCTACGCCATGGGCCGGGATCTGTCATGGATATGGTTGGGGGTCAAATGATGCAGGGGGAAATCCGGCATACATGGAACGTGGACTTTACAACTACCAACCACTTTATACAACACCTACTACATCCCTATCTAACACTATCACCGGAAACCTAGTTCATGCTTATGTCTATGAACTGACCCGCACGGACGTTGGTGGATTATATACACTCTCCGACAGCCCATCAACAGTCTTTACCGACAATTATGTGTATGATTCAACTGGAAGAGGACTCATGTTAGATGAAGGTTCGCGCTCATTAACATATCTAAGCAACGTCGCATTCAGTGAAGGGGTGTGGTACTACCCTAATCCGAACCCAACTGCGTACGTTGGAAACAACACTCTCATTGATAGTTTTGGATACGTTGGAGATGATACGCCGAACGCCATCAATGGATCAACCGTAGGCAATGATACATTGCTTCGGAATTACGTACTTGTTAATGGGTTGACGTATGCAAGCGCTCGGGGTCTTCGAACTGCATATCGAGCTGGAATCCTCCCAGCGTCGCGGGGGTCGAGACCAGTTTCCAATGGTGCGGAAGTTGACTTCTCTATCGGCATTTACTTTCAAGGCGACAATTTAATCGCCAATTTGTCCAACTTCGACGACTTGCCATTTACCGGCGTGTCTTTCAAGCCAACAGTGTCAGATCCCTACACGTTGTTCGCACTCAGTGGTCCATCGACAATACCTGGTAATAGTAATGGAATTGCAACTTGGTCGATTCTTGGGTCCGGCTGTTTGCCACCAACAGTCTCCATGACCGTGAAGTACACCAATTCGCGCACCAAAACCCAGAATACTGTATCGCAAATCGCCACACGGGCGGGTGTCTCAACTCTTGACAACACTTTTAAGTCTGCGACGGACTGGTACAATTCGGCATTTGGTCAAACATGCCAGACATACGGCATCACTGCCTCGGGTAGGGACATCTACACACCGACTGATGACTGGGCCGCACTCTACAAATCAGCTCCAATCTCTGATGGTGCAATAGTTACGGCTTACGTCCAGTCCATTGACCCGAGCAACCCTTGGACGAAGAGTGGCATAGTGGTACGCAACAATCTAACCGCCAACGCTTTGGGCTACGCAGCTCTTGTCATCACGCCTGGTAATGGCATCTCCCTCCTCTGGGACAACGACTCGTCAGGCATTCTAACCCAGTATGATCAAGTCGCCGACAGTGTTACTGCGCCTCTTTTCCTGCGCTTGGAGATTAACGGCACATCTATCGTCGGGGCATACTCGAAAGACTTGTCCACATGGGTGGACGTAGGGTCAGCTGAATTGACGGGCAGAAACGCCACACTATATGCGGGCCTAGTGCACAGTTCCCATCAGGGTTTTCTAAACTCCACCGCTCTTTTCTCCAATTTCACAGTCACTCTTACTTAGTCACGCGAGGACGGGGCTGGCGGGAGCTACGGACAGCCTGTTTAACAATATTAAATGAATTCAAGGTTCAGGAAGAACAAGATTTTCTGTTGTATACTGTTGAGAGCCATCGTTCTTTTGAAATTCGAAGCCCGATCTTTTCACCTGGTCAAGATCACCTGTGAAGAAGGCAACATAACACTAGTGCTGAGGGTTTGGAGGGCTCAAGAGCAATGAGTGGACGTGAATGGTCAGTAAAATCCGGTTAATTGGATAATTGGAAGCGATGAGAAGGATCCAGGCCGATTTTCCAATGTCTCCCAGAAAGCGGGACGGTAGTTTCGGGTAAACTCACATATGTGGGGACAGGATGATTAAGATCTTACTCGCCGCAAGAGGTCGGATTTCCAATCAGGTGCAGAGAGTGACCCGTATTCCCTCATACACCATACTACGCTCTGACCGATTAAAATGTAGCGAGACTGGCGGGAGAGGGTGTTTAAACCGATTATGGTGATTTTCTGGTCTGTGCCTGGAAACCCCTGTCTCGCTATATTTAAAAGGGCAGATACGTTGTAATCAGTGGTGGCCTTGAAACCCAAGGCAGAACATTTTCCCCGCAATTTCTCTCAGCCAGTCTTCTTGCCTTGCTGCAAATGAGTTGATGTCCAGATCTATTGCTCGCGCTCTCTCAAACGTCTTTCGTCCAGCCTTCACTAACAGCAACGACGATGTCGCACGTCGGCATGATCACGCAGAACGACACCCAGTCTCAAGAAGCACGGGATGCTGCCGTCTCCAACGACGAAAGGACAGTGAGAAAATGGAAGAGGATCGCCAAGGCATGCGACGCGTGCAACAGTATCAGGACAAAATGCGATGGGTGTATCTAATTCTGATTTCACCCAGCCTACCTCAGAGCTTGCTAATATTGGTCCTCCAACAGTAAATCCGTGCGCGCATTGCAAAGGTAGGAATTCCTCAGTCGAGCCTCAAGACAACAGGTCATCTGACCTTACATTTTAGATAGCAATCTGCAGTGCACTTACAATCGGCAGTCTCGCCGGCGTGGAAGGGTTGCAACTGGCTCGAAGAGAGCCCAGGCGGGCACCGAGAGCGAAATTCGGTCGCGGAATAGCATGGTTGAAGGTCCGCGGCAAGATGGCTTTACGGCGACGTCACCAAATTCACTCCAGATGAGCAAAATTCAATATCTTTCAAGCCTGGAAAATGGGACCCTTGAGTCTGCCATACACCCGGCGTTCGACTCTCTGTCCCTTAATCCAGGAGATGCTGGCATCGATAGTGTGGAGAGCATGCAAGACTGGTGGAACATGCCCGAATTCAACTTTGGATTTGGTGCTTCAAACTTCAACTATGCGAGCAACTCGATGAGAGGAAATACCCCCCATGGCATGGAATCTGTTTTGAGCAACGGCAATGGAGAAGGTGCCAGGTCTGGTGATCACATCCCTAGGAGCCAGCAAATTGAAAGCACAACAGCAGATGATATTCCTCCTTCCAACAGAAGCAACAGCGAAGGAGCTAGCTCCCAAAGTTCCAGATCTTCCGTCCAAAACAGTCTCCAAGCTATGGGACAGCCCAGCCAACCTCAACTAAAATATCCTGTCCTCATACCACTACTGCCACACTTAGGATCCATTGTTTCCTCTTCAGTGGCCTGTGATCTACTAGAAGCCTACTTTGCGACATCAGCAGGCAACATATTCCAACCTTCTTCACCTTATCTTATAAGCCATGTTTTCAGGAAAGATGCCTTTTTGCGGAGCAAATCCTATCGTCGTTGCAGACCGGTATTACTAGCCAGTATTCTATGGGTTGCTGCCCAGGCTGGCGAGCGCCCCTTCTTTGGCAATGACCATAACGCACGGGCACAATTGACTCAGAAGCTCTTTAATCTGGTGATCAGACTTCTAGACACCGGGTTTTCCTACAACTCCGCAAATGCCCATCCAACTCCGATGATCAATGTAGAGCCAGGGAAGGAAAAGACACCAGAAATCCCAATGCCTAGCTCTATAGACGATCAGAATGCGGCATCGTTGGATATTGTGATCACATATATGCATCTTGCGGTTGTCATGTCTGCCAGTGAGCTAAAGCCAGTTGGTTATCAATGGTGGCATTCTGCATTCCAGATGGCGAAAGATATGAGACTGAATTGCGAAATCCCAATTTTCCATAGCCGACATAACCCAAACGAAAATTCCACGAGTCCCGAACCAAGCTTCGAGAGGGATTGCGACCCCGCAAAGGGGAGGGAGGAAAGCCAAAGTGGCCATTCTTTCGATCCAGGCCGTGGATCGTCAGCGGAGTGGCTCAGCTCTGTTACTGGCTACGATGTAAAATATTCTCGTATAACGCAAGAGCAGAGAGAAGAGAGACGTAGGGTTTGGTGGGTTCTTTATATTTTGGATCGCCATTTGGCACTCTGTTTCAACAGCCCATTGGCTCTGAAAGATGCCGAATGCCAGGGCTTGCTACTACCCATGAGTGAAGCTGTATGGCAGGGCTATTGCGATGAAAATAGCGCTCAGATTCAGAAAGAATTATCACACCAGAGGCGAGGCCCCGTTACAGACTGCAAGGGGATTGAGATGTTTGATCTCTTCATCGCAATAGCCGCAATTCTTGGGCAGATCATCGACTTTCATCACGCCAAGTCTCATCCTCAGTGGAATTCTCTTTTCCTTGACAGCTCGGTGACTTCAGCGTACCACAATACCTTGAGTGCTCAAGTGGAAAAATTTGGACGGAGTTTATGCGACATCGAAGCGTCACCAGAATCACCACGTCGACAAGTGGGGGATATTTTGGAGAGCCCCTTGACACGGATATTGGCTATCTCGATCCGGAATCAGCGAAAAATGGTAATCCTCTATGGGAGGTATATGATGCACATTCTCTTCATTCTACTATACGGAAAATGGGACCTCGAGTCAATGATGAATGACAGAGATCAGTGGTGGTCGTCGCCCGCTTCTTCGACCACCGTGAGCCACGCAATATCCGCCGCGGAGGCCTTGGATGCTCTTCTTGAAGTTGACTACGACTTAAGTTTCAGCCCTAATTTCTTTGGTATTTACCTCTTACACGGATCCTTTGTGCATATCGGTGCGGCTACAAAATTTCAAGGCCAGACGGCGCCGGCCGTTTTGAGGTCGTGCTTGACATTCTCTAGGGCGCATGAGGTCTGCGTTGTTACCTTCCATAATGAATATCAGGTATGCTTGTCTACTTCGTCTAGGTAAACTCTGATTCGTCCTGACATATTCCTGCAGCGCAAACTTCGACGGCTTATCGTCTGGACGCTCATGAATATCAAACGCTTGCCGGAAAAACCGCCAGCTGATGAAGTTTCTGTGTATCAGAAAATCATAAGGCTCTATCGGTGGTCTACTGATGGAACTGGGTTGGGCATATAGGGAATACTGAGCTGGCCGCCTTGCAGTTTATGTCAGCAGTTTGAGAAAACAGGTTAATTAATTGTTTCTTGCACACAACGACAAAATGGCGCACAATAGGTGAGAAATCCGTTTTTCAGTCCGGTGATCCAGAAGATCGTCAAAGGCCTTGGGCCTTACGCAGGACCGTATAGCATTGTACAACCCTCTTGGTCTAATAGTCTACCTATAGGTGGTGTTCTTCTGATAGCACAGTCACCGACACACTTGGGCCGTTCTCCAATACCATCAACCCCTGAATTTCCGTCCCGCTACAAATCTTAACACTCACCCCATATTCTCCTAATGTCTTTGCGCTTGGGACTTTTACCTCCAAAGATCCTGACAGCGAGAATGCACCAACTATCACTTGCGTGATGCCGACCTCCCAATCATAGTCAGGGCGATCCTTTTGCCCGATCAAAATCGTGTGGTTCTCACGTACGAGAACCGGAAGCATGTCGTTGGAGAAAGTTTCCACGTGCCACGAGGGACCGCGCCTCGTCTTGCCATCCAGCAGGCCCACCCAGGTCCCAGCAGGAAGATAGAATTCTGCGCGCCCACCCGCATTGAAGATAGGTGCGACTAGTAGGCTCTCGCCGAGCATATACTGTGCGTCGAGCGACTGGCACACACGATCATCGGGAAACTCGAGCACCATAGCGCGCATCATTGGCACCCCAGATTTTGTGGCCTCCAGGGCTTGCGCAAATAAGTACGGCATCAACGAGTTCTTCAGCTCTGTGTACTTGCGCAAGATGTCCGTAGCTTCGTTGTCAATATCCCACGGCACGCGGTACCGCTTCGAGCCATGCAGGCGTGAATGTGACGACAACAGTCCAAACTGCACCCAACGCTTGTAGAGACTCTTGTCTGGGAGCGAGTCGGACTGGCCCTCAGACATGAAGCCGCCAATATCGTGTGACCAGAAACCAAAGCCGCTCATTCCGAGAGACAGCCCGCCACGCAGGGACTGCGCCATGCCGTTCCACGTCGACTCGCAGTCGCCGCCCCAGTGCACCGGATAACGCTGTGAGCCGATAGTGGCAGCGCGGGCGAAGAGGACAGCTTCGTGGATACCGCGCTTCTTGGTGATGGCATCGTACACGGTACGGTTGTACAGCTTCGCATAGTGGTTGTGGCCAACACGTGGGTCCATGCCATCGTGGAACACGACATCTTCCCAGGGGATGCGCTCGCCGAAGTCGGTCTTAAAGCAGTCAACGCCTGGAAAGGGAGATGAATTAGCAGTCGAGGGAGAGGAGGATGTTATCCCGCAAGAGGGAGAGGAGGTTACCTTGTTCGAGGAGGAGCAATAGATGCTCCTCGTACCACTTAACTGCGCCGGGATTGGTGAAATCGACGACCCCCATCCCAGCTTGCCAGATATCACTCTGCCAAACGTCGCCGTTGGAGCGTTTGATCAAGAAGCCCCGTTCCATGGCGTCCATAAAAACCTCCGAGTCTTGCGCAATGTAGGGGTTTATCCAGACGCAGACTTTGTACCCGCGCGCGTGAATACGGCTTAGAAACCCCTTTATGTCGGGGAAGTAGACAGGATCAAAAGTAAAATTACACCACTTGTGTGCTTTCATCCAGAAACAGTCAAAGTGGAGGACGCTCATAGGAATGCTCTCAGTTTTTATTCGTTCCAGCTGCGTAGTGACGACGTCTTCCGAATAATCTGTCAGAAATGAAGTAGAGAGCCAGAGACCAAATGACCACGCTGGAGGGAGAGGCGGACGTCCTGTCAATATAGTATAGGTTTTGAGGATCTGCCCCGATTAGACCATTCTGTTTATAACGAACGGAGTTTTCGCACTTACTTCTTTTGGCGATGGCCCGTAGATGATGTACCAGCGAATTTGCTCGCCTTGTACGGATGCTTGAACTTTGGCAAGCTTCTCGTTCTGGATTTCTAAGGAGACGGCATCGGTATGGTCAAAAAAGACGCCATAACCTCGATTGGTCAAATAGAAAGGAATATTTTTGTACGCTGGGAGCTAGTCAGTGGCATTTTTGCGTTTAAAGGTAGAATCATGCACTTACTATACGGTGTACACGTTCCAGCGTCTTCATTCCACAATTCAATGCTCTGTCCATTCTTTACCAACGGCCCAAATCGTTCTCCAAGTCCATAAACAAGCTCACCCACTTGGAGCCCCAGAGACACAGCCATATGGGGCTTATTGGATCGGCTTATAGGAGCTCGGTAGTATGGATCTGCGATCGTCGTCGAAGCAATCTGTGGATCTGAGATGCTTGCTGCTGCAGGTGCAATAATGTATTGTAAACATGACCAACCTATTTCTGTCAACTCCGTCTTGCTGTTTGTTGACCGGTATAGTATATTGAACGCCGAAGGTGTAGTATTCAGCTCTGCCGTCAGGCCACCAGCCACAATGGAAATATTGGCTCCGTCCGCCTGCAAGCCTGGAGTCTCGGATGCATCTGGCTTGACATCGGGAAAGAATTCGGTAGGAGGCGTGCGGTCAACAACGCCTCGAAAATGGGTGGCAGTACAGGCAATGATATTTGGAGCTGGCGACGAAAGTGTGACAGTGATGGTCGGTTTATTTAAAGTGTCCCCTCGATCCCGTATGTGTCTGGTTGTGCAGAGAGCTCTGATTTCATTGCCGCGCAGATGGGTCACGCCACCAACTTCGACAGCATTGTAGATCTGGGTGTGTTCTCTATCGAACCAGATACCATTGGTGAACTTCATCCTGTCTGCGTTCAGTGGAGTTCTCTGGAGATAACTATGGAGCAGAATAGCTAGAGGTTCGGAGATATCAATTGAACAATGAGGGACAGAGATAGAATGGGAGAGACACAGACAGAGAATAGATTCGCTGCTGATAACTAGGTTGAAGGAGGTTACACGAGAGACATCAAAACAAAAAGTGGCATGCATTACTTTCCAGCTCGTACTCGTGTGGGTCCTCAGAGATGTCGCTATGCTATGGGAGGGAGCATATGCTGCCAGAGTGTAACAAAGGTATAGAGATTGTGGGGATTCATACTTCCCTTCCAGCTTGATAGCCGAGAATGCTGTCTAATGTTTGCCGATGGCTGGGCTGAGCTGAGCGGCTCGAGCGACTCCATTGGTTGGGAATGATATCTCCGTGTCGAAAATTACTTAGGCTACTATATATTAGCCGGGAAAGCTAGCCGAACAAAATCAGGGGCCCCGGGTCAGAATTAAACCGAACTATTGGCAGTTAGCGAGCTCCCGCCGCAACGCATAGCAATGTTATAAATCAGGATATATCAGGACGTATCCACAATTCAAACCGAAATCCAAATCCAATCCCACGCTTTGCAGTGCATAGCAGCTTGCAAGCTGTTCACCAACGCTCAAGGCCTTTTGTTCCAAACGCCCTCTCCTACGTTAAGTCAGAGTGCCTTGAGACTGAGTCTTTCACCATGCCGAAATTCATCTCCGAGCATGCCTCGGCCTACAATTATTTCTGTGGTATGTATATCTATCTCAGGGAATCGCGATAGGAAAGCAAGTGGCTACATGGACTGACTGTCTGATCAACCAGCCTTCTTCGTCTGTTTTGGCTCCCTCTTGTGGGGTTATGATTCTGGTACGTCGATAATTTCTCAGCGCTGATACGGCTCCATCTTACCTACTTACCTGACCCAAATCCTAGGCATTTTTAGCACGGCCCAAGCCCAAACCTACTTCAACGAAAAGTTCGCTCCATCACCAGCGGTTCTGGGAGCCATCGTCTCCTCTGTATGCTCTTTCTTCCCGAAATTTCGAGGCCCACGCTGAACTCTGATAGTACACAGCTGGAGGAGCCATCGGATGCCTCCTCTCCGACCCCATAGGGAAATATAGTGGCCGCAAAGGCACAATGCAGTTTGGCGCCGTCGTCTCTATCATTGGTTGCACCCTCCAGACCGCCGCCGTCAACGTTGGCATGTTATGTGCTGGTCGCGTCATCGCTGGTCTAGCTATCGGGATAATCTACTTCGCAATTCCCATGTATCAATCTGAGATCGCACCGCCAGAACACAGGTTTGCCTTCCTTGCTGGGAATCAACGTAATTTACTGATTCCTTTTATAGAGGAAGCTTTGTTGGCCTGCACTCTCAATTCATCGGATTTGGTTATGCTGTTGCTAACTGGATCGGCTTTGGCGTCTACTTCACTACGGGTCCCTTCACGGTTAGTTGTAAGAGTCCCAAGTGGAGGTGTTAGTCACTGAATTTTTGTTATAGTTCCGCTTTCCTATCGGCATGCAAATCGCGTGGGGCGTGATTCTTCTGTGTGGTAGCTTTTGGCTCCCCGAATCCCCACGTTACCTGATTGAAGTCGAGAAGAATGAAGAAGCCTTCAAGCAACTAAAGCGCTTACGGAAAAAGACCGATGGTGACTTTCTACATAAAGAGTTTAACCAGATGAGCGATCAAATCAACTGGGAGAAGGAGAATGAAGTCAGTTCCCTCAGGGGTATCCTCGCAAAGCCTTCTTATCGGAAGCGACTTATCTTGGGATGCGGTGTTCAGATTGGACAACAGATTTGCGGCATTTCAGCAATCAACTACTACCAAACGAAGATGTACGAATCCCTGGGCATCCAGGGCAGCCTTGTTCTTGCTCTTGCCGGTGTATGGGGCCTTACAGGACCCTTGGCGAACATCTTCTGTCTTGTCTTTCTCGTCGACAGAGTCAAACGCAGGACTCTCCTATTTTGGGGCAGTATCGCTATGACTATGGATATTGCTATTGTGATGGCTTTCGTTGCGGTGTATGGAGGAGGGCCCAATGAAGTTGCCAACGGCTTCGGTATCTTCTTCCTCATCCTCTTCGGCATCCTATTTTCCCTGTCGTGGAATTCTGGTTGCCCTGTTTATTGCACCGAGGTGTTTCCAACTCAGATCCGTGCCAAAGGAGGTGCAATTGCTACGTTCTGGTCGTTCATTATCCAGATCATTCTGGCCCAAGCTTCGCCCACCGCTCTTGCAAATGTGGGGTACAGATACTACATCTTTTTCATCGTTATGAATCTCCTTACCGCTGTTTTAGTCTGGTTTTTCCTTCCTGAGACCAAAGGCAAAACCCTAGAGGAAATCAGTGAAGTTTTTGGAGATACGTTTGTTGCAATCCACATTGACGAAAACCTCAAGATTGAGCAACCAGTTAACAATGTCGAAAAGGTCGCTCTTGCCAAGCCACTCGAAGATGCCAATTATCTTGAGAAAATCTAAGGGGCCAAGTAATCTCTATATGTTCTCTACCTACAAATTATAGTTTGTATTAGGCAATATCAAATACGGAATTTAAAATTTAGTGTGAGGTGTAGAATAGAAGGAGGCAACAATAGGTCAGATTGGTACTAGACTAATCTCTGCCCTTCGGCCAGAGATTCAGAGGGCCCCTATATACAGAATAACAGCCTAAGAATAACAACCGCACAGCCCCCGTAAAACCTCCTACGCTACGCGTAAGCTTACGCGAACCCTACGTAGGTTATGGAGGCTGCGCAGCCTTAGGTGGTGGCTGTAAGCCAGCCAGAAGCTGCGCCAGCAGAACATCCAATCCAACACGTGACAATTTGGTCAGATATCCTCCCTTCTGAGAAATTGGTTTCATCTCCATTATTTGATTTATAAGATCTTGGTAATCTTTTCTAAAATTTCTCTAGGTTTTATTTTATTAATTTCAACGATCGAAAAATTATTAAATACTTTAAAATATATATACCTTTAATTTTATTTATCCCGTATTTATTCTCTTGAAAAATATAATTAGAATAATAATAATTTTTTAATTAAATAAATTTATATTATTTTATTTTATTATAGAATTAATTTGATAATTTTAAATATTTAAATATAATATATAATCGTAATATACTTAATATTTATATAATTTTAATTTTGAAATATAAAATAATATTATATAAATATATATTAGAAAATATTAATTATAAGTAAAAATATTTTAAAGGATAAATCTCGTTTATTATATAATATAAAAGCTTAAAAATTAAACGAGATTAAAAAATATGAATATTTTTAATTAATACTTGAAAAAAAGTTATATAAAACTATTACCATTCTAATTATACTCGAAATATATCCCTGGAAATGGAAATCAATTTAATATCCTCTCTAAAATCTAATATATGCTTCTCATATCGACGTATTTGAGGCTAGTGAGTTTTCGTAGCATCGAGTAACCTGTCTACTAAATCTTTTTGGGGGCCATAATGAAATGAAGACTGGGTGGTGATATTGCTCGGGGCATCGAACAAAACAAAACCATGATGGTGTTCTATTGAATGGGTCAGATCATGGATTAAATAAATGGTTAACGAGATACCTACTTGTCACTGGAACCATATATTGAACGCTAGCAGCAGAAAACAATCGACCCATTCCTTAGTGTCGAACTTTGTGGCGGTAAGATTCGGGAAGAAGTAATTATAATTGAAAGTAATACCGCAAGTCTCTTCGTGATATTGATACGTTTGTGATTTGAAGGTAGGGCCTACAATTATATCAGACCCATTCGTCTCGCATTTCAAGGTGCAAAAATTTACTAACCATTTTTCATGCTTTTCCAATATCTAAGCTTTGTCAATAACTTCTTGAAAACAGAAACTGAACACGAAATTCGCCACTCAGTATAATATTCATTGGAGCCAATATTTACATAAGCCGGCATAGAATAAACACCCCAGTGAATGAAAAACCCAAACTTAGCATCATTATATTGATTAGGACTCGGGTAATATATCAAAGGTATTATATTAACCATATAACCCCCCAAGATAAAAGCTTGAAATAAAAATAGTAAGAAGTAAAAATGAACTTTTTTTATGAATAAAATAAATAAAATAATTAAGTTTAATATCGTAAATAAATTAATTATTAAAATTTAAATATATATTAAATTAAATAATATAAATATACCAAATAAAATATATATAATTATATTATATAAAAGAATTAAATTATTAAAAAAGAAATATAAAAAAAATATATATATATAAAAATAATAAAAATAAATATAATATTATATAAAACAAATTACTAAATTATTAAAAATATTAATTATTTTATTATTTTATATATTTAAAATTTAATTAAATAAAATTTATTTTAAATGAAAAATTATTTAGCTTTATAAAGCGCGCGTAGCCCGTCGCTGTCACGTGACACACTAGTCCCGATTAGTCCTGATAATACCAAACTTGTCTTGAATTACCATAGTACTAAGCATAGATCGCATAGCAATTATTGATTTTTATATTTCTCTCCAATCGCTTTTTTCACCGCTGGCCTTTCAGCAATGCAACTTACCCACTTTACCAGATGTGGAAACTCTTTCATTTCCTCTTCAGTATAACCACTGGCTGAGTAGTTCTTTACCCATGTCCACGTTCCAATATCAGCAACTGAATACTTCCCCCTGCCTTTTCCGGCCAAATAATCACGTGGCTCGCCAGTGTACTTGCCCGAGAGTCTGATTTCCAAAACGCCGAAAACGCGGGCGGTTTCTTTACGAAATCGCTCAATGGCAACTTTGTAGTGAGAGAAGAGAATGTGTTAGTATTATAGCGTGAGAGGCGGCAGGGAATGGAGAGCGCGACTTACAAGGGAGTTTCTCTGCTGCGCGACGGAAAAATCCAAGATTTCCTTGATATGGAGCACCACTACCATGCCAGAAGAAAAGCCATTGCAGACACTCGCTGTTCTCAAACTCATCTGTGAATCCAAATTTGCCATCCTTGTCGAATTTTAGCAGGTACAAGAGTTCAGCCGATGTCTCCATTACGGGGAATGGGGGCGAGACGGAATTGTCGACAATCACCGGGATGCGGCCTACCAAGATTAGCTGTATTACCGCTGAGGCACCAGAGAGTACGATCTACCGTTTGGGTTAAGACGCAGGAACCAGTCCTTTTTCTGCTCGTTGGTTGAGATATTGCTGCCAATGTCAATAAGGTATCTATTCAACGCAGATAATAGAGATGTACATCAAGGTCGTGGTCCACTCTATCCCGTACACATCGGCCAACTCCTCTAACAAAATCTGGACTTTCTGGCCGTTAGGCGTACTCTGCGTGATAAGATGAAGACCCTGTGTAGATTATTAGTTCTTCGACGCCCTAGCAATGTTCCAAGTCTTTGGATTATGCATACCTTCGCGTCCTTCACGCCCGCAGGGGTATCATTTCCATAGAGCTGATTCGACATCGTACCTAGCAATAATAGCTTATTTTACCAATATTGTAGGAATGTGTAGAATCTGCGTTGAGAAATTGGAACTTCCAAATTTATTTAACGATTCCAAAGAATCCCATTGTGATGGCGTGATTGTTCCCCGCATCCACGATTAGAAATCCAGATTACAAAGCTTTAAGCCTGACCACATGACTACATGACCACATCACATGCCTAACCATTCCGCAACGTAATAGACAGAGAAAGGACTTGAATAGATGCTAAGAGCCAATGATCCCGGGAATCCATTCAAGAAGAGTCCGTCCGAGCACTGCACGATTCTAAAGCGACTGAGACGATAGGCTGCCGGCGGAGGCTGGCTCGTCTTGCTGGAACCCATCGTGAAAGGAGATGCAGGTCGATTGCAAGATTGAAAAAGATAACAGCAGCTTGAGAAAGAGAAAAGGGAGAGAGAAAGCGAGGTTGAGAAGAAGACATCCTCACCCTCGTCGTCGTGAAGGCAGCAGGTCTTCTTATATGCAATTAATAGTTAAGAATCTCCCCTTTTTTAGGACTACATCGTTCACAACCAAGAAACATATATAAAGTGATATCTCAACGAATCTATTCAAGTATACTACATATCCATATCATCATCTGCATCACTATTTATATCCTCATCAACGCTCTCATCCGACTCGTAATCAAACCTCATATCTGTATCATCCTCGGAGTCTGTAGTGACTACAGTAGAGGATGTGATCGTCATTTGGCTTGGAGGAGGCCCAGGAGTGAACTTTAGATGCGCGGGCATAATGCAAATACAATAGATGATACAGTAGATAATAATATTTTGATGAGTAGGTGGGTGAAGGAGGCATCGCAGATGTCGAAGTTTTGGTGAGGAATAGAGGGAAATTAAGATTAACGTCATGATATCAGACCCCCTCTTCATATAAGGCCAGGTCCCTAACCTTGATCCGACAGACTAAACCGTATAAGACCGTGGTCTTATAATCCAATTTCTACGGTATCTGGGGTTTTGGCATTCAAAGTATGCCACAACTCTGGGATCAAGACGCTCGTCGATATCTTGAAGTGTCCCGGGTATTTCTGAGGCCAATAATAGAAAGGAAGGGCGCTATTTCGGTCCGCAGCGGCGCGCAGTTGTCAAAATCCCCAACATTCGTCCCATCGTATTCTCCTCAATGGCTCCCAAGAAAGGCAAAAAGCCACCTCCCAAACATATCAACCCGCTCAATGCTCCCAAACCGGCAGCAGGCAGAAAGTGGGGTACAGCATCCCTCAGCTCCCACTCCCCAAGGAGCCAATCCGGGAAAATAAGGAAGAAGACCGTTGCAGCGCCCAGAAAGAAAGAGCAACTCGCTGTCGGGAAAGGAAAGTCCGATACTCATCATTGCTGGAAATGCAAAAAACCTCCCACGAAGAAATGTTTCGACAGGGGCCATTTTATAAACTGTGCGAAGCATCAGAGTGTGTATTCGAGGGGCGAAACTTGTCGGTTTTGTGATATGGATGAGGAGCAGGCGGCGAAGAGATGTGAGAGAGTGGCGAAACGGGAGGGAGGGATGCTGATGAGGTTGTTGCGGAGAGGAGGAAGGATGAAGCGGCTCAAAGGTGGAAAGTTCAGGAAGGGGAGAGACTGAAGAAGATTGAGGAGGAGTTTGAGGAGGGGCAAGCTGAGGAGCAAGGAGATCAAGACATGGACGGTGTTTAATTCCATTTAGAGCCTGAACCGAATGAGGTGAGGTGGGACGTCGTAAGGGAAATAAGGGCGAGAGCTCCGTAAGAAGATTCGAAGTTGTTGATTTGGCCATGTTTCTAAAACCTTCTTGGCAATCAGCTGTAGGCGTATTTGGTTCTGTCATCAGGATTAAGCAGTGATCTTGATGAGGCCAATATTCGAAGAAGCTCCGAAGTTGATAACCTCCTCCACACCCTCTTTCGTTAGCTTGATCTCGCAACAGTCCAACAAGAACGAACTTAGCGCACCTGGCACTGGTCATCGGATTCTGGATCCCTCCTGAGAACCCTTGTCAGCATCGGAAACACGATTCCCCCAACCTCCTTAGGATCGAGACAATAATGCACGACCACGCCTCCCGCAACATCCGTAACGCAGTCTTCCCTCTGCAACATGAATTCCTCATCGAAATAGAACTTCTGGACCTTAGTATGAGTCGCACAGCCATCCGGATAGGTGACTTCCAGCACACGCCAGATCTGGCCGTGCTCTTCATGTTCCGTAAGTTCGCGTGTGGAGACCCCGGGCAAGTGAAGCAAAAGGGGGTCGTGAGGTAGTTCCAAAATGCGTAGCCGACGAAATATGTGAGATGGAGATCATCCTAGGGTGTAGTGCGAACATGGCCTGCGAAGGAAGCGTGGGGCTGGTTCTGTCCATCTTAATTGAGCTGTCGATGCGTTCGATCCATGTCCTCTCTGGAGTGAAGATGAACTTCTCGTCGGGTGCACCGCCTAGACTACGAAGAACTGCATGTTGCCTGTTTGTGTCGATCGTGATCGTTGGCTGGTAGTGCCTGGGATAGCCTTTCATGCTTAGGAGCCAGCCAGAGAAATTCCACGTTGAGTCAATTGATGACATTTCGTTGAATCCTTCGACGCCCCATGAGCTTCGAGGGCAGATTGAAAAAGATCCGATCTGATAATTGTTAAGTACCCATTATGAGTCAAGAAATTAAGGTCTCTACTTACTTTTCCAAGGAACATACCAATTTTTAGCTTTTGAAGGTTTAACGTGTTTCCAGAACGGAATTACAAGAGCTAACTCTCGCTGAAGAAGAGTGGGATCGCGAAGAGATCATGGAGGTTGATATATCTCCATGTCTTGCTTACTGGGGCACTCTCCACGTTGCGTGTTGCTTGACGTATAGCAGTTTTCGGTCAATGGTCAATGCGGCAAAGCCGGGCTTGCAGATCACTAACTACGATTCCTCAGGATGGCATCCTAGGATGAAGTGCGCAGTGGTGGGAACGGACTCCGCACGCTTCAGAAGAAGGGCATGACCCAGCAAGCTAGCTCGAGCGCTGAAAGTCAATGGCATGCCAGGCCCACATATGTATGGGTGCTCTCTGAGGAATTCTTCCATGCCCAACGCTCCGCTCTAGCTTTCTCCACATGATGCCTGCGATCATGGAGCCATCTTCGCGCCTCCTCATCAGTCGTATCAGCTGGCCACTCACGACTTAACTTGGTCAGATGGTCGCTTCCAAATGCGAATGATACGCAATCAAGAGAGAGTGCGTAATCTTCGAAAGAATCTATAAAACTTGTAATGTGTAAGCAAATTTGGAGTAGCAGATAGACAAGTACTCGAGTAAGATTTAGTGGAAGAAAGTATAAAAGAGCAAAAGTTTTTGGGGAAGGGGCGAGAGCATATTCTCCTTAAAAAGACTTAGGGCGACACTATATTACGAGAAGAATCTGCCTTCAGATTAGAAAGATATATTTTTAGGGGATTATGTTTGGGTTTGATAAGAGCCGACTTAATCCCCCTAAATACAGTTGTGTAGAGTTAAGAACTTTCGCACGGCATAACTAAATAGTAAATAAATCATAACCAGTCGCTAAGAGAGAGAGAGCAGGAATGTGACTAAGCAGCCTGAGCAGAGGGTGAGGCGAGGGTGAGTGGCGCCTGAGCAAAGCGGCGATGCTTCATTCTACCATGGTCGTCCTCCAGAATAGTCCTTGAGAAATGTACCTTCCCTTCCAATGTGCCAGCCTTGTGAGGACAATGGTAGAGGCTGCGCTCAACGAGCTCCAAATCCACAGCACGATGCTGGTCAACGCCAATCGGTGATCCCAAGAAGGGAGTCGCGAATGTCCACCCGAAGCTAGGTGATCCAAACGATATATTGAAGTTCCAACGAATCGTAGCTTACTGTTACTCATGTAGGCAAGTTCGATATGCAATCCAGCACAGTACTCATCCAGTATCACTCGATGATTGAACATTAACTTGAAGTAATAACATGTCCACGGCACAAATGTTCCCGGCAAATCTGGACTATGGGCCGATTGATTCGTTGAACCATAATAATCCACTCCGCAAGCCGCCAAGAAAATTACCGAGGACATGTGGCGTAACCACCACTTCGTGGATATAACCCACGGCAACCGCAACAACCTCCCATCGGTGACTGACGAACCAGAGGAACGTGAACTTCATAAGGCCCGGGCCGCCAAGAGGCAATGGTTTCAGCCAGAAGGCGCGTTCAGCACTTGGGGCAATTAGAGCAATCGGCTACCGCAGAGGTTATGCAGAAGCATAAAGGTAGAGATAATGTATGCTACTAGCAAGTCAAATGACCTATAGTTGCTTGGAGGTTGGAGGGAACGTATCTAGGCCAAAGCGAAATAGTCAACCACTGTGGTATTATGACCTTGTTCAATGAAAGGTAGCATCCCTCAAGGAGTTAAGGGAATAGACCAAAGATGTCCAGACAGTGCTGGGACATTATAACATTACATACACCAAAGATATGCCATGCTCGTGGTTCCGCGTGTATGGAGTTTTGAGAGGCTGGCCGTGAAGAAGTAAAATTCAGGGATATGGTGGTGCAGACTGGTCGAGGTAGTGACACCCAATACCATCCAGAAACGCGCAAGAACTCGTAAAATGCCATCCTCAAAGTCCCGGAGACCCAAGGTCTTTGGCAACCCTGCAACTCGCATTGTGGAAGTGGAATCTCATGTGACGATAGCATTTTGGGAGCTTGAGAACTGTTGTTGAAGTCGATATCGATAGCACGTTCGAAATCGGGTTTCGAATATCCTTCGAACTTTAGAACAATCTAGTGCTCAGGATGCAGAGCGGGAATCCAGACCTTCAATCGATGAAGTGTGGGAGAGGTAAGGAAAGCTTTATCTTGCTACTGTTGAGGTTTGATTTGCGCCGGGCGCAAGCATCCACCTTCAAAAAGGTACAAATTAGTGAAGAATGGTTAGAAAGTGACAATATACCGAGAACTCGATCGCAACTAGCAAAAAGCAAATGCACAGGGTAAAGTGATAAGAAAGCGTTTGCTCCGCAAGGTATCCCGTGAAAGATCGAAAGATCGTGACGTCGGAAGAAGCACTCGCGTAGCTTCACTTGAAATTCTAGACACAAGGAACGTTGCACTGGCAATAACATTGAGGGGGTGGGGAAATCGAACTGCGAAAATCCATGGGTGAAAACTTTCGGATGCATAATTTGTGTTTTTATGAAAGGCTTCGATGAAAAGAGGTGGCGGGGAAGAAGCATTGCTGCCTCAGGGCGTTGTGGGCTGTATGGCGTTTTGGTCTATATAGATTTAAATACGCAAATCTTGTTGTCCCCTTCGGGGTGACATGTGAGTCTCCCCGTTCTAATCCGCATCACTAAACTTTAATGCTAATACTTTCTAGTTGGTCAATTTGAAACGATACAGAGAAGATTAGCATGGCCCCTGCACTAAGGATGACACGCTCAATCAAAGAGAAGCTACCAATTTTTTTGAAGTTTTTTTCTGTTGTGGTTCAGTTTTGATTTTTTTTGTTGCAGGATTTTGCCCATGTACACCGCCTTTAGCTCGGCTGAAAGCCGGCAGGCGAAGGCATTATTAGCGCTAGCCGAGAAAGCCTGAACGCGCAGCGCGTCCTCTTCAACATCTGCCCCTCTATTGTTTTCTCCCCAGCAAAATGCATGCTATGATACCACGATAGGAAACGACGCCTCGATTTTTGGCCAGTCTTCTTACTACGTTGTCCTTAGCCTACGTACATACACCATGGATATCTCGGACATTCTTCAAGACCTCAATGCTCGACACCTCGACCGCGATCCCTTCGCAGGGAACGAGGATGGATACGGAGAGGATGGTCAGCATTCTGGCCAGGCAGACCTTCAAGCCTTGACACGAGCCTGGGTCAATGAACGAGGCGCTGCTGAACTTTTACCGTATGCATTCAACTCCCTTTCATAACACACATTGGCAGGTTGAACAGCACTGACAATTGCACATCACAGCTGGCCAAAAGATGGCCTCATCGAGCGCGCCACGAATCGAATCAAGCAACAAATCGAGCTCGTCGAGCAAATGACAGGCGATATGGACCCAAAGACAAACTTCAGCCTCATCATTATCCAAACCGAAGTCGAGCGATGGAAGTTCCTTATCCGATCCTACCTGCGAGCGCGAATTGCCAAAATCGACAAGCATACCCTACACTACCTCTCTACACCTGCGTTGATGGAAAGGCTGGGCGAGACGGAGGTTGCGTATGCGACGAGACATCAGCAATTGCTACACGGACATTATTTGAGCAGTTTCTTGGGAAGCTTCCCGGTCAATTTGCAGAATTTGAATGATACGGCGGGTGGGATAAGTATGATTGGTGGTCCGGATGAGGAGGGAGGAGTGTTTGTTAGGGGATTAGGGTCGAGGGATGGTGGGGAAGGTAGTGTGGTGGTGAGGGGCAGGGGAAGAGATGGGGACGGCGAGATTGATGTGCAGAGAGGAGAGGTGGTAGTTGCGCGATGGTCGGATGTCAGAGAGCACGTCGAGAAGGGTGAAATGGAATTGGTGTAACGGAATGCAGAGGAGATGTTGAAGTTGCACAGATTGGTCACCACACGGGCGACCGATGGCCAAACACCCATACGTGAAGGGACATTCACGTGCGGAATCCACAGTACATCAACCCTTCTACAGGATGCTGGCACGTCGGCCCATCAAGCACCGTTCTCCAGCTTTGAGCGACATCCCCCTGGATTTATGTGTTTATCTCCGGAGGAGTCCTCGAGGAGGATACCTTTTCAGGAAGACATCGACGTATATTTTTCCTGCAGACCCACGAAGTCGGCCCAGAGGTGCTCAATCCCAACATCAAGCACCCCGTTGATACTCTATTTGTGGACTATATCAGTATGGCGACCATAGCTCTTGTTACAGGAGCAAACAAAGGCATTGGCTTCGAGATATCACGCCAGCTTGCCTCGCCTCCTTCAACTACCATGTCTTGATGGCAAGTCGCGATCCAAGCCGTGGCGAGACAGCAGTATCTACACTTGCAGGACAGGGACTCTCAGTTGAGCATGTCATCCTCGATGTCACAGACGATGATTCGATCATAGCCGCGGCAAAGGTCGTCGAAGAGAAAAATGGACACATCGATGTCTTGGTCAACAACGCCGGCATCATCGTCAAGCACTTGAATGACCGCTCCCGCCGCCAAGCTTGGAAGGATACCTTCGACACAAATGTATTTGGAGTCGCTCCTGTAACGGATGCGTTCATCCCTCTCCTCAAAAAGTCGGTCGATCCAGCACCAAGGGCTGTCTTTGGCTCGAGTGATCTTGGCAGGCTGGAAACCAAATACGATCCGCAGCACCAACATTTCAAGCGTCCTGTGTTGGTCTATCGATGCAGCAAGACTGCTCTGCACATGTTAGCATTGTACTATGCAACAGACTTCAGAGCTGGATGAGGAGGAGATGGCAAAGGTCCCGAGTGGAAAATCAACATCACGTGTCCGGGTCCTACGAAGACAGACTTTAACGGTAACAGAGCAGAGCGGTCTGTCGAAGGCGGGCCGAAGAATGCTGTACGACTTGCTGTCTTGGGCAAAGACGGAGAGACGGGACAAATCAGTGGAGATGAAGGCATTCTGCCATGATAAAAATTGCCACGTTGATCGATGCTAATGATGAATGAAAAGATGCAAATTCTCACAGCAATTCACCGCGACGCAAACTCAATTTTGGAAACCAACTTGAAACCTGCATTATCACCTTGAGACAGGAATTCATTCTAGATTTCAACAGTCAGCGGAGGTAATGCACAGACGGCTTAGGGTATCGCGGGGATAGTAAGCACCCTGCAGCCCGCTAGCAACTAAGCAGCCATTTGATGACTTTCTTTTCCACACGCAAAGAGCGAGCCTGGAAAGGGAATTTAACCGAGCTTTCACCCCTACCAAGCCCTGCAATCGTATCTCTCGGGCTTGACGCACCCTTGCGGCGCCAATACATGTGGATAACCATCTTGCAACCCTCTTTTTCACTCGACCTTCTTTGAACCTCGCCGCTCGCTCTTCAAAACTCTTCAATTCCCACTCGATTTGACGGCTTCGGCATCAACACGAGCAGAGATGTCGCGTCCTACATCACCGAGTGCTGGGGTCGACCGGACGAACTCGTCGATAGCTCCCTCGGACAACAACAATGGGAGGCGGGGCTCTGTGGCCTCCAGACTCGTGCGCAATGCTTCAGAGACATTCGCTCAATCGAGACCACCTGTGGGAATGTTCCACGCCTTTGGCAATGTCGGGTCAGGAATTCCCACGATGAATGACATCCAGTCTGGAAAGTTTGGTGGTGATGGATGGTCAGGTCCTGGACAACGACGGCACAGCCTTGCACGTCGCGACTCAGATCTTCACGTCCTGGCTGAACATCGTCCCGAGACTTTAGAACCCATCCCAGAACCTAAACGACCGGAAGTCGTCGACGAAAAGAAAGAAGGCGGCCAAATCGAAACCATATTCTCTACCCAAACGGAAGGGAACTCTATCATCGCTCCTCACGATCCATCTGTACCCTACGCAAACGGATACCAATTTCCACCCAAACACACCAAGAAACAAGCAATCGTTATCGGCGCCAAAGGAGCCTGGAAATTCGTCACCACACCCTTCGGTTTCCTGCTCACGCTCTACGCACTCAACATCGTCGCCTGGGGAGGTATGCTCTTCCTAATCCTCATTCGAGCTACCCCGGCCATGGCTCATCCCAGCTACAACTCTTGGAAGAGCGGAGCTAAGACTTGGCTTGAGATCGATTCCCAGATTCTGAATGCTCTGTTCTGCGTCACGGGTCTGGGACTGATTCCTTGGCGGTTTAGAGATTTTTATTATTTGATTAAGTGGAGGTATAAGAAGGATAATAGTGCGTTGAGGAGGTTGGCGGGGATTCATAATAACTGGTTTCGTTTGGAGGGGAGTCAGTATTTGCCGATTACTTTTGATCCTGCGAAAGATCCTATTCCGGAGGGGGTTGATGAGATGACGCTTGCTTTGCCGGTGGCGTTGAGTCCTGGGCCGCCGTTGACAGGGGAGAGAGCTACGCCGTCAAAGTATTGGAAGTTGGATTTTGTGATCTGGGGGTTTGTGTGGAATACGTTGTTGCAGATTGTGTTGTGTGGGTTGATGTGGGGGATGAATAAGTATAATCGACCAAGTTGGAGTGTCGGGTTGTTCATTTCTCTCGCGTGCATTGTGGCTTCCGCGGCGGGGTGGGTTATTTTCAAGGAGGGGAAGAGGGTTAAGGGTGTTGAGGGGGTACCGGTCAGTGATGAGGATAAGAAGATTCTCGAGGAGATGAGGAAGAGGGAGAGGGATAATGGGTCAGTGTGAGGGGTGGAATGGCTATGATGGGGTGGGATGTAAGCTTGGGATCGGTGGATAATGGGAAGGTGCTTGGAGTTGCAATTTTTCTCTATGCAGCTTTCATTGCGATACTGCGTGTTGGTCTGCGCTTCTAGGGCGTTGTACCGGTATAGCATAGTTCTGGGCGATATAAAATGATTGTTTGACCTACGATCACTCTCCCTGTTCGTCGTGAGTGTTAAAATCCCATGAAGGCATCCCACGTTACTTTTGACTTCACAATCATACCTTGGATACGATTGCCTTCGATCTCGTATTTAATTATCTTATGTTTGAAGTCTATAAAATAATTTTGAGTGCGTCTCTGAAGGGCGTCGAAATAGGCTTCAAACACTGAACTTCTAGGGCTTCACGCTATGTTCCAGGGTACCCTTCCACTGAAGGTCCACTGCAACTTCCACGCGACATCCCCCTACCGCCACCAAATTAGTGATCTCTCCCTGTCGCCCCTTCTGTAATCATTATCTCCCCGCAACAGCCGCCCATTGGGCAGCCAAGACCCGCGTTCCCGCTTACTCACCTTCCCAAACTTCACTACTTCGTATTCTCCATCGTCCTTCCTTCCTCACCAATCCCCAACAACACCTCGTAGCTGCACCTCTGCATCATTGTGCTTACCTCCGACCTTGCCATTGGAGACGTATCCAGCAGTCCTTGATTCGACTTCTCGAGAGCCGCAAATGGCTCGCCCGGATGGCGATGCGTGGTGGCGATCAATTCGGCTCGGGCGCACGATGAACGCGACACCGCGACACCAAGCGCCAAGGGATTAATTGATTACTAGAGAGGAGAGTTGCTTACGTCTGCAATTCGAAGGGTTTGATCTCGTGGCATGAAGGTATGGTGTGTGAGGTCGCCATTGCTTCATTGATTGCGAGGAGTACGGACGTACTGATGTATTGCAGCACGTGTGCTCGGTTTCCGGGTTGGAGCCCGAAGATGCCGCGATGATGGTTTCGTGCTTCGTGCGAGTGTAACGATGCGATGCGGCAATCCCGAGGAGAGGGTTGACTGTACGACATGCAGCAATGCGATGTGTGTACAAGAGAGAGGGTACTCGGGTGAGGTAATATTCACAGAATGTTCCTCAATTTTGAGTCGCGATCGAGCTGCTTTGTTCATGATAATTCCTCAAACTTTCAGCTTCGCATTTCAAATACCCGATTGAGTAGCTCTCCTCCTTCAGGTATATCGATTGAGATTTTTTGTTGTGTTAATCCAAAAAGTGCTCGATTCCGAGAGTATTGTCTTCGAAAACTCTTCAAGGCGTTAACACCAGGCAGGTATCGGCGTGCCGGTTCTGTGGTGTGAATCATCAAGACTCCAAGATGATTCAAATCACGACATTATTCACGTTCGTGTTGCTCGCTTTCTCGATTCCAGTCATCTTCTTCAGTACAAAAGCCGCCATGGAGCCAATCGAACCAATTCCTCTCGTACTCAACACGACGTTCTACTTCGAGCAGACATCGCCATCACAGCGCCACCGTTACAGGCTTCACCAACTCCATCAAGTGCCAGAACTGAATCGATAATGGCAGCAAACCCAATCTCGAGTGGTTTCTCTCCTCAGCCTGTCGAACTTCATGCTTCGGGGAAGATGAGCACTCCCGAGATCATAGAGTATGTCAAACAAGCAGTCAATGATTCGCACAAAGAACTCGAGGTATGAAGTCAAATTAAATCCACATTGAAAAGCACCTGACTAATGCTCCTCAAGGATAATGAAGTACACCCACCAGCATTATCTCTTCCTTTGGAGCATACACGGGAGAGGGCATCACCTCTGAGCGGTACCCCATCTCCTGAAAGTATCGAAGCGGACGAGGATGAGTGGAAGTCCGTCGAGCAACCAAGCGACGACGAGTCTGGCCAAATGCCAGAATCACATCCTGATGCTTCTTCTGCGGCCTCGCGTACTCAGAATGAGGGCCCAGCAACCAACATCGAAAATGATCGGGTCATGAGTGAATCTCATCTTATGCTGCACCATAAAACATTGCCGAATGACGATACCAACGCAGTTCCCTCGCTCTCGGACTTGAAACTGCTGGAGGATACCAATTCTCCCACAGCCAAAACCTCACTCGCAGCTCTCCTTAGTAGGCATAAGCACTGCACTTGCGGTGTTACTGTATCGGACACAGGCGAAATCGACCCTCCGTTACATGAGATCGCCATGGGCAGTCCGTGGATAAAGAAATTGTTTCGACGTGCACACGATGGCAATTATATCCTCTTGGACAAGCAAAGTGGCCGATGGCATCTCATCTGTCCGAAACAGCGACCTGTTGCAGCTTTGGCGGATCTTAAAGTCATTGCGTCAGGTTTTTACAATCGTACGTTTCTCCAAACAGAACTTTCTGGCTAGGCTCTGAAACCCTTCAAGCATGTCACAAGTTTGCAGTGCTAATCTGTTGAGTAGCCTATCTTGTCCGAAAACGAAGGAATAACTTGCGCGGCCTGAAATGCCCATGTTATGACGAATCTTGTGGCGAAGGAACGGCGACGAGGTTACTGAAAGATATATACGCAACAATGGCCATGTTCTTTGATAAACCGCCCACAGGATTCAAGACCACAAGTTATTCCCTTGATGAACCAAGCTGCGATCTCTCGAAGGAATTTTTTCTTGGCAGGGCAAGGACTGTTTTGGAGAAGCGCTACCTTCGGTTTTTCCCGTATTTGGAGAGACAGGCCCTCGATCGACATGTCAGGGATGAGGCTGAGTTTCTCAGCAAAGCATACGGCCTGATACTTGAAGGCCGCCTAATCGACGACGAAATTATCGACTTCCACAACGCGAGGGATTTTGACGATGGGAAAGGTCTCGACGACATCGATATACAGCCTGGAAGACGACCAGGTTCATTCCCAGACTCGCCAACCCTGCTCAGAAAAAGGATGTCGCCCAGCTGGGAACAAGTTCTGTCTGCTCTGACAGCGAAATATCTGCACACTTGGCCTTGGCTTGGAATTGAAGCTTGCAGAAGCCTGGCCGCTTTCAACAACACTTGGCTGCAGGAACAGATGCACAGCTGCGGGCCTGGCCTCAGCCGTCATGCTGATACTCTAGTCATTGTTTTTTATGGTGCAGATGATTATGACGTTTCCGAGTGACGAACTAAGTAGAGTTTGGTCTCACAATCATCTTAGACCTTGTGTTGTTGCTGAAAGTTTGGCGTGTAATAGCATTGAACTCTTTGAATGGTGTGCAAGTCATGTGATGAGAAGATTGCCCCACATGCCCTTGGACCTCGTAAGCACTGCGTTGAGTTTTCTTGTTTTGTCGATGAATTTTAAAGCACAAGTAGAAATGAATAGACGTTGATCTCAGGTGCGCTTGCCCAGTGCTGCCATCAATGCATTTCATGATTGGATCTCTCTCCCATTTGGGAGCTTGAAGCTTGAAGGATAGCATTACCTTTTGCCACACAAATGCGTCTTCTCCCTTGCCATCATATCTAGCACTCTCCTTCGTCTTCACTTGAAAAGACTGGAAAAGCTTGAGCTTTCAGGGTAGTACCTGAGTCTCTCACATCCATGGTCACGTGCTGCATATTTGTTGGAGAATACAAGGTGATTGCATATTTGCTCTAAGCGTTGCAATACATCATGAGTCCTCAGTAGTCTCGTTGCCTTGTTTCTCCAAGCCTCTGATACATATCGCTTCCCCCCACGACTAAGTCATGAGCGCATACATTCTTCTTGCCTGTCATCAATGAGAGTGCGTTGAACGCTGCACGCACAACACCCTCAACTCCTATGAATGCATGTTCAACGGAGTTCCATGATACGTCTCCACTTCTTGACCTCCCGATTATCTCGAGCTGACAGCGGCCCGTCTACAGGCAGTTCCATAGCAGCGATCACGTCGAATGGTTCGGCCTTCACACTCTCGTTTCCAGTTCGCAAGAAACCATTGATGGTTTCAGCTGCAAAGGAAAATTTAGTGCGCTCTGCAGATTCCATCGACGCTTGAACCTTAGTTCTGCGGCTCAGTAAATCGCTCTGGTCAAGGTCCGAGTGCCCGAGGTCGGTAAGTATCTCAAGTGTGGTTATTTGATTCCAAATCTGAAGCATTTCCGCGCTGGTTTCCGCGAGTTTTCGATCTGGGACACGCTTGGATGATGGAAGATGGTCTCGAATTTGATGGAAGAGAGCGTTGCAATTTCGGACAAGAGATACCATATCAATGTCTAGGACCGAAATACTCTCGTTTATACTATCCCGCAGTCCTGCTAGTAGCTGGAGGCGTGTGGAGTTGGATCTTCCCGGGGCCTGCGCCTGCTTCTGTCCTTTCTGCATGTTGAAAAGAAGCTTCTCTGCAGGATCTTCGCCTTCAAGATATCGCAGAAGATGAACAGCAACATCCGATGCCTCGAGCATGTCCTTCGGCTTTTTCACGATAGATGAAAAGTTGGGGGAATGACCCCGCTGTGCTTGTGCGACGTATGTTAGTGGAACTCCAATGCACAGGAAGAATCGACTGATGCGCTTGTCGATTGTGCTCGGTAGCGATCCATTGAACACCCGACTCAAGTTTGCTTGAATGGCTTCTCCATCAGAGACCAGCGACCTTGTATGTGTCCCGATTGTTGTAGGGCATTGTACAAGTGGGCCATAGTAAGGAATGAGTAGAAATCGTTGGCGAGATTTATGCCGATATTGTGCATTGCAGAAGTTGTCCTCAATGCTTCGAGTCCACAATAGACTGGCTGGTGACGGTAGAAGGATAGCGGGTCTGGAGAGGGGACAAGCTTCTTGAGTTCGACATCCATCTTTCTCATGAAGTTCATCGTTTCCTCGGGCCAGTGATCGAAGTCTTCGTTCAATTCCTTTCCCAACAGAACATGCTTGAGGCCAACCAAGTGTGGGCTCTTGATAAGTACGTTGACGCGTTTTGAAAGGAGAGCGGCTGCAATGAGAGCTTCCTTGCGAGCGCCCCATTGCTCCCTCAATTCCTCCAGGGTTTGTTCACATCCGTTTCGAAGCTTGAGGACTTTCTCCTGAGTAGACCAGGTAATCTCAAGCCGCTTATCCACTGAAACGCCTCGGGCTACAAGATCTGTATGGAACTCTTGAGCCTCTCCATGACCAACAAAGAGCATTATATCTAACAATATACGAGCCATGAAGACTTGCGTTACATCAAGCTTCGGGGGCTCACGTGCTGCCTCCAGCGCTCTGGTAATCTCGTCTGACACAGGCTCGGCTCGGATATGGAACTCGGATAACTTCTCGAGTAAACCAACGTGGCGTGCCTTTTCGGCTTGTTGACCAGGAACTTTTGCGAGTCGTATGAGTTCGACATCGAGCATAATCAGAGAAAGTATATTGTCTTCGATAGTCAGGCAACTACCGGCGCTGCGAGGCAACAAATCTAGCTCTCGCATGTAGAGAAAGGTAATTGGGAGGACCATAGGAAGTCGAGTCTTTCCGTATTTCATCGTGGTATGACACTTCTCAAGCGAATGGAACACAGACGTGAAGACGAAGTCGTCGATTGTTGCTTCTCCCTCTCGATATGCTGTCTTCTCGGTAGATGCCTCCTCGGTAGGAAAGGGGACGCTTTCGTCGCCTTCGGCGCCTTCCTCCTCTTGTCTGCCACCTTCGCTTCCATTATCTCCATCATCCTGTGTCTCTCCACCTCCAAACTCAAGCATGTTCACCAGTTCTTCTTTCAATTTTGCCATGGATTCTTCTCGCTCGACGTTGGCTTCAGGGGACTCGTTGAAGAATCGGACTGGGTAAATCTTCGAAGTGGTGGTGCGGTAAGAACCTCCTTCAAGGCCTGGAAACATTCGAACAAGTTCCTGTTCGGCTTTGCGCACAAGCTCCATGCCAACGTTGGTTGTCAGAGCAGCAGCCATGTAGTTGAGTTTGCCCTCACGAACTTGAAACCATGTACCGATGAGGAAGTTTCGCATTCGGTGCAAGTCTTCGTAAAAGCAAAACGCCATGAACGGAAGGTCGGCATCGACATCGATCTCGAGCTCCAATTTTCCAACCTTTGGGTTGCTTTGCGGAGTGACGGAAGGAAGTGAGTCGTAGGCGGCCTCGTCAATGTCTTCCATCTCCAAAATCTCGAATCGGTTGATAACTTCGTTCCCATCATCATCAACGTCAGCGACCATTGCAGCACGAGCCGGCTGCTGCTTCGGCATCTCGAAGCAAGGCTCCAAGATATCATAAGTCATCTCAAGCACCTTGATGAAGTTCTCATGAGTATGGTTGCTCTTGTCAAGCTCCTCCGCCCGCTCCTCGTTCTTGGCCAACATATTTGTAAACCAGTTCGTGCATCGCTTGCGTGCCCCGATAGCCTGATGTAGTAGTCGCTGTATGATGATTGGGACCTTGATATTCTTCGGCGACGCTGCGATGGCTTTGGCTTGCTTGACGAGCTGGATGGTAGGTAAGACATGCTTTGGCTCTTTGGGTATCTTCGGTTCTGGTTTGGGTTGTTTTAGCAGGAACATCGCGGCAACTTGTGCTTCCTTGCGAGCCTTGCCCTTCAAACAACCGGGACCGGGTTGCGCATTGTCGTCTTCGTAAACTGGCTCAACGATGATGTTGATAGGCGCAGTGTAGCCACACGAGAGCGCGTTTGCGTGAAGCCAAGCAACGAAGGTATTTGTGTCTTTCTTGTATCGATCGTAGCTGCTGGCTAGATTATCTGGTAACATGTTGGCGAGCACCAACGCGTCAACAGACGTACCCGCAGATGGAGATCGAAGGTTGGGGTCAATGAAAAGCAGTCGTCGACCGAGGTGGATGGAGGTGTCGAAACTGTGTTGTGATGTTGTGAAAGCGGAAAGATTTTATGCTTGGAGATCGAGGGAAGCGAGGCAACGCTAAGGATTTATCACGGTATAATTGCGGTTGAGGGTGAGGCTGGGAAATACATCATCTTCAAGTCACGTACCATCTCCAAATACACGTACCGCAAGCGAACACATATCGGAAGGACGGAAGCGCAAAGAACAACTCATCTGGGTGCACTTAGCTTCTAATCCTCCTTAACTACCCTGTAGTGCACTAGCTCTCTAATTTAACAACGCAGTCACTACCCGGCATCGATTTGGCGTTGGTTATTAAGTGGCGGAGTTTGAAATATCCCTTCTGAAGTTGAGATATAAGCAACGGTAGATACCCAACCGATTTTAGATAATGAAGCCCTAACAAAACAGCGAGGCACTATCTTCAAAGTCAGGCGCAAATCAGAATCCGTACAAAGCAAGCCAAGGTTGGCCCTCCAGTAATGGAGCCGCAGAAGCCAACTTCTGCGTAGATTATCCTAGCTCGAAATACGACATATCGGCAACGTCAAGTACTAACTCAATATGAGGCATTGACCCCAAAGGAGATTCGGCAACGCATCAACTTCAAGTCCAAGCAACGCAAAGCACGTGTAAAGCCAGCCTACCTCACGTCGCAGAGGCGCAGAGGACAATCACTTCTTCCGGCTAGGCTCTCCGATGATTACAACCAACCCTTTCACAGCCAGCTTTATTGTCTTATATCGAGTTGCTACTTACATTTGCCAATTGGGGAATAGACAAAGCATTTTTGATTGAGGAATTATACGAGGAGGAAGGAGCTGAGGTTGAAGGAATTTGGCTTTTGCATGGTCTGAGTTGAGAAGAGGCTTTCCAGCCTTTGCTCCAGTTTCCAAATGTAAGCGTGGCTCGTCTTGAACGTTAGTAGCCAGTTCCTCTAATCCAAAGGCTTACATTGAATCAACACATAGCACAACATAACAATTGACTGAGAGAAGGTGCATATGAAATGGCAAAGGGAAAGAGGTTGTGCGCATTCACGTGATACCCCTTTTCATTTGGACTTACCTTTGGAACCTTCAAGAATTTTGCGTTTTGATGCAAAAGTATACCTAGGTATTGATTGAACTGATGAACTAAGTATTATAGGTGACCTCTAAAAGACTAGAAGTTCAAGTACTTCAAAAAGAATCCTTGATATAAAAATTTGAAAACTTCAAGACTGGCCAACTTCACTAGCCGACAGGAAGTCATCTTGGCTGGTAGGACTTTCAGAAATCTCAACGCCTCAGTTTCAACATTGCAAGCTGAAGTGAGATGGTCAATAGCTGCTCAATAGTCTCCAACTTAGATCGTCATTCATTTCTTGATTACTTGCCTTGTCCCACAACAACTCCAACGTCGCGCCACCCTCTAAGTCGCGTTCCGCCAACTTTCCTTTCATTCTTGTCCTTATCCCACAACAACGGCAAAGTTGGGAACATATCAGGACCCTTCCTCGGCATGGTATTCAATCACATCAAAGAGACCTTCCGGTCGCGTCGCAGTCGCCATGAACGCCCCGCGTCTGCCATGCCCGCCTTCGACACTGAAGATACTGAGAGAACCGAGAGAGACGAGCGCGCCGAGCAACTTCAAGAGACTATGAACGTCTTCAACATGCTGGGTCATTCGATCTCAAGCAAAAGGATCCGCCTACCGCCACTCCCCAGCTTCAAGCCATTGAACCTCTCCTCTATGGGTGATCTCTTCAAGAGCACAGATGATCCGGACCAAGACGCTAGTGAGTTTTCAGACAATCGCGCTTTTACGACGCGTTATTGTTCTCACAGACATTCAGCTAACCGTTTGTGACATAAAGTCCCTGCAGAGATCCGTCGCAAGCCATGTCCCCCGCCTGCCAGCAACCTCGAAGCATTTCCTGTTTTGAACAACTCTCCACGCTCCGAGATGTACTACGAAAAGCTACGAGAATTCGATCCCTGCGCTCCGGTCACCCACCCCTTCCTCCACAAGCGAGCCCGTGAGGCATTAAAGCGTCGATACCTGAGCAAGTTCACTGAAGAGGGCGACCCACGGTCTGATAGTGACAATGTTAGCAATGTCTGCGGTGCTAGCATTCGACGAGAATATGGCTTCAAAGTTGAGCGTGGAAAGTGGTGCAATGTTGCACAGTTGGATCTTAAGGTCTTGGAAGATATCGTTTGGGTCAGGGAGCGATTCTTACAGGCAAAGCAGGAAGAGCCAACTGATGAGGACATTATTCGGTTCTATGATGCTGAGCAGTTTGATGTGGCTGCTAGGTCGGTGTTCTCTTTTGAAGGGAGCACATTCAAGGGCTTTTCAGACATTGGAGGGTGGTCATGATCGGAAGGTGACGGGCACCGTGATTGTCAGCACGGCTACAGACATTCGAAAGCTGCTCTTTCATGTATGTTTGTGTTGAGTAGTCTTTGTTGGAGTTTTCATCACCTAGTATAACGGTCTTCGTGATCTGCCTCCTGCTATGGCGGTTTGGAACATTGCTTGAGGTATAACCTCGAAATTAAAATCATGGCTCCCCCTTCCACTTCAGACCATTCAGTCCCCGGCTCTCTTAGCCGAAGTCAACTTCCCCCGATACCCACCGCGCCTTTCCGACTCGATTCCCTCCTTGAATCCCAATAGTCGTCCTTCAACAATCAACAGCCACGTAGCCAGCCTTCTTCACATGTAAGGCAATCTTACCGACATCCAAACCATGACTCACTTATTCCCGTCCAGCAGGCCGACACTCCGCCCCCACGTCAAACTCCGCCGATCGAGTCTGTTAATATCGTGATACCGCCAGAGATCTCACCACCAGCTCGACCCACGGTAAAGCTTCCTCCTAATCATTGTCTTGCTGCAGATGCTACAAAAGAAGGGGACAAGACCTCTAAACAGCCAGTGAGCAATGGCAAGGGGGATGGTAATGGTCACAATCTCCGGGGAGCTTCTCTGGACTCCAAGCCGATACGCCACCTTCGATCACAAAGGTGAAATCCTAAGGCTCTACGAGCACAACTCTGTTCCTGACAAGTTGATATTCTAGAAGACCATGAAGATTGTGTGTCTAGCTATCCAAGCTGGCGGTTGCCCGCAGTTCCGGTCGTCTCGGGGCTCTCAGCATCCACGACCTCACCCCCTCGATTTCTACGGCCTCAACCGCTCCTACCGCGAATATCCTATACTTGACAAGAGTACTCCCACGCCGCATATATGCGAATTTACAACTGGCTCCCGGGGCTGTGACACCCTCAGTGGGATTATAGTGACACCATTCAGCCTCGGCTAGCCCATGCGAGAATGCTGGGATGCTCCAGCAGCTTGGAGTCATCTCTCGTCGTTCAGATCGCGGAGGACAGCGGTCAGTACATGCGGGTCTTCAGGGTCCTAGCTGCCAGTCCCGTCCTAATGGTCTTATCCGAGTCGTAGAGAGGTCTGGTCCTTAAGACTCTGCTTTCCTCGAGCGTACCCGAGAGTTGAACTTCTTACTCCCTTTCTCCCAACGCGTCGCTGCCAGTCCGTGCCTGGAACTCTTCGAATGATGCGGATGACAGTATAGCTTCCCTTTGGTAGTTCAGATGACTCATAAGTTCTTATTAGAGTGGCGAGGAGGTTGGGAGCTTGAATCGAACGGCAGAACGAGAGAGTTGTGCAGATAGTTCATCGAAGATGAGACCGGCGTGTCCACCTCAATCGTATCCTCTGTCTCATCCCCGATGTTTCTATTTTGATCCCGTATTTCTTTCATCTTTCTGCCCAACGCCTTGGGTGTCACCAACTCTTTTCCATCCTTCAAGCTTTGCTTTCTGCGATCTCATTGTGTATATCCAAGGCCCCGCTTTTGAGATGGACGGTTGCGGGAAGCAATTTCAGCTTAGATATGAGATCGATCAGGTTTTGTAGAGGCTAGTGTTTCACACAGAAGCCATTTTTGGACTTTGGACGGCTTCCTATTCACGGTTTGGACAATACGGACAAGGCGATAATCGACATCAAAACACACTAGTTTAAGGAAAGATACGGGTTCAGTGCCACGGTTCTCCTGCGTCTCAGCCAGGCGCCTAAATAGACTCAGCATACCTATAGATCATCACACCCTACGCTGAATAAGTGCTACGTTGTTCAATACACACGAGGGGTACTTCGTATACACGTTTCCCAAATCATGATGGGGCCATCCAAATCGACACACGTTCCAACCTGGGCATCGATAACAATATTTATTGAACTGGTAGGTCTAAGTCATTAAACTAAAGTAAGTTATTAAGAATAGATAAAGGAGTGCAAGTTTAAATATGGTCAAGTTATAACCTGCAGGGGTTGCTCCCACCATATCTCACTAAACAGACTGTTGCCATTTTATTTTAGTTTTAAAGGAAATAATTTTAGGGTTTATTATTTCTGTACTGCAGGTTCTAATATCATAGGTATCGTATTGAGCAAAATTTGATTCATCCCTAATTCATCCCTGAATCATCCTTGAACCGTCCATTTCGACCCAAGACTTTGTGCAAGCCTTACGTAACGAGCCTGGGATCAAAAGTCTGTGTTTTATAGGCCTTCTCGCTAACAAATAAACGCTGAAGCCAAATTTCGATTTTTAACCACAAAATTAAAATGGCTCCGATTTGCTTGATAAACTCACTGTAGCCTCTTGTAAGTATCGCATTATAAGCTCAAATGATTCCGATTTGTGCGTATTCTATAGTATGTAAGTAAAATCGTTAACTTTGGTTTTCATCGCTTAAAAATGCCCTGAAAAATGCCTGTAAAACACAGACTTTTGATCCCAGGCTCGTAATATATGATCCTGTTCTGTTCTCTCACCGGTTCCGCCTCCACAAACACTGCCATCGTATTGAGTAAAGCCCTTAGCAGATAATAACTTTGACGAGCTTGTCGGTGAACGAGTCGAGCCTTCTTGGAACTCAGCTGCCAGGCGTCTCAGAGACTGACAGGTGACAAGTGGACCCTGTTTCAAGAACGGTTCATGGAAGACTGGCCAAAACCCCGTTTTCCATGCATATGATTACGGTGCCAATATTCAGATCTGTGCTGTGCTGCTTGATTTTATTAAGACAGCTTATACTTCGACAACCGAGCGCCTTGGCCCACTTCTCGAGAAGCATCAAATCACGTATGACCTTCTGTGGACGCTTTTCAAGCCGAATACTCTGGCGCACACAAAATGTTTTGGGACTAGCTAGCCACAATGCGTCAAGTACGAATTTGGGGAAGAGGAAACAACGAAAAGTGGGGTACAATATTTCCACATTAAAGCTCGCTATTTGGATTTTGACGGGAAAGTATTTGGGGAAGCTTTAAGTGAGCATACTATTAAGAAATCCCGTGGGGCGAAACGGATTATTACTCTTGAAGTGTTTCCCTTTAAGTACTATCCAAGCGAAAAGCATATGAAGGCCTATCTCACTAAATGCGGTCAGAAATTTCTGTTTATGATGGATATTTACCTTTGCGAGTACGAAGGCAAAGCATTTTATATCGAGAAAGAAAAGGTTATCGAGATTTTTATTAAAAGCCGAGTCGTAACCGACGCGGCTTAATTTCGAGAAGAGAACTCGAATTACGTTAGACCGAGCATCAAGGAATCCGATGAGGGCTTTGGCTGGATTTATATCGATTTTGACGAAGTTAGTGAAAAGTCGTCGTCGTCGGCTAAGTGCAACGGAATGGATCCGTTAGAGGTGAAGGGAGACGACTTGCTTATTTGTAGTCTAACTGTTCTTGGGTTCGGTTTAGCTAATAGTAGATGGGGTGAGTATTTGATCCATTTTTACTGTCGTAACAAATTCTAATCGGCTGACACATTAATGTAGCGGAGTTAGCTATCGCCGATATCAAAGAGATTGACTAGAAACAAGCGGCGTTGGATGACCTTCATATTCCCCTAAAGAAGAAGGCCGCGCGAGCTCTTTCCGAAGCCCATGTCAAGCGGGCGCCGACCAATGCCTTTGACGATGTCGTTGAAGGAAAAGGGCAAGGGTTCTACGTCCTGTTGCAGTAAGGGTGTCCGGTCTCCGCTTTCGTCGTGATTCTGCTGACAGGTTGTATTAGCGGACCACCAGGTGTGGGCAAGACCTTGACGGCCGAGTTACTCGCCGAACATCTTCGAAGAGCGACTGCCTCGTATCTTCAAGCGCGCTTCTCGATGGAAGGCGGCCCTCCTCCTAGATGAGGCAGATGTACTTCTCGAGCAGCGCTCAGCCTAAGATATCCATCGAAATGCTCTCGTCTGTGTGTTCCTCCGGACCCTGGAATACTATCAAGGAATAATGTTCCTCACCACCAACCGGGTAAGGCAGATCGGTTTGAAATGGATCCTATAAGCGATGGCGTCATCGAAGTATGATAAGTTAAACCTGGAGCAGTGGACCAATATCTGGCGACGCTTTCTGGAAAAGGCAGCTACACCTCAGGAGCACCAATTTACAGCCAAGACGCCTTCGATTCTTGGGTACGCAAGGAGCGCAATGGCCGTGAGGTAGGTTCATATTTCACGTGTTCGAGAAGCAAGCTGATCACCGTACGGAAAAGGCCCCCCTTGTTTCTGCCACACCACTTTAGAAAATTTGTGGGGAGTATCGCAGTAACCGATTTCCACTGTCAGTGCACAAACCCATCGAATGCACACCCTATTTATCCATTAGCCTCGCGACTTTAAAAATTATAATTCAATAACCTTTTTATAGAATCTTTTAAAATTAAGAATATACTATTGCATATCGTATTTAATCTATTTATATTAATAATAATCTCTAGTAAATGTCTCTAATTAATATATAAGATTTGAAATATAAAATAATTAAATATAATTAAATATATTATATTATATTAATAATAATAATAAAATATTATATATTTATTAAATTAATTAAAATTGAAATTTTAAAATTTAAAATATTAATAAAAATATTAACTTTTTTAAAAAGAATAATAAAAAGTAATTAAAATATATTATAAATTTAATATTATAATTAAATATATATAATTTTATATAATATTTCTATAATCGAGGTTTCCTTGATATTAATTAGTAATATTATTATTACTTTAATTAACCGTAATTAAATATTATATTTAATATTATATTATTAATAAAATTAAATATTTATTTTTTAAAAGTTCAAAAATAATATATATTCAAATAATTAATAATAATATTAAAATTATAATATATAATATAATTTAAAGTAATATTAAAAGTAAAAATATAATATATTTGAATAAAAATTTTATATTTATATTTATAATATTTATTTGAAGTTTTCGAAAATAATAAAAATATAAATTATAAATAAAGTTTAATTTCTATTAATAAATAATATTTTATTATTTATTTCAAAGAACTTTATATTAAATTCTTTTATAAATAATTTTTATATAATATAAATTTT
>FJOG01000001.1:530399-578216 GCA_900073065.1 Phialocephala subalpina
TTCTTAATATTGCTTTCTTCCCCTGGCCTTCTTTCTACCCTCCTCTTTGACCAAGGTTTCATGAAGCTTGGCTTGGCTAAACCACCTTGCTCGTCTTTCAAAAGGATTATCAACTGAACTCAACATGACAGGGAGGAAGAAGAAGGGTGGAGGTGCTTCAATCCTCCCAAACACTCCCACCAGCACACTCGGCACAGAGAGTATTACCGACAGCCTCGCCCATCTCAACATCGGTTCCAGCGCCAGCTCCAGCTCAACACAAGGTGTGAATCTGAACGCCAATCAAACCGACATGAAGGGCGAAACGACGAAGAAGAAACAGAAGAAGCCGAAACGCGATATCGTGAAGGATTGGAGCGAATACATTGGGGACGAGAGCAAGCTCGAGAACTGGGCCAGGTTTTGCCGTGATCTTGGATTGGTGGGGGAATTTACTAGCATCAATAAGTGCAGGATCGTAAGCATCACCATTTGCCTACATCAGCACGATCTTCACATCGCCTCTCATCAAAGCTAGAATCGCGCAGAGGCAAGAAGTGCAAGACTGACAAGAATCTTCAAACAGGCCCTCGAACCGATATGGGTCAACATCCGCGACTTCCTCGACGAACGACAAGGGAAAGGGAAGGCAAAGAGATTCCAATCAGAAGGTGCGCTTGCAAAGTACACGATCAAGACTAGGAAGTTCTATCCGAGGGAGAAAGCGAAGGAGGGTGGACCTCTGAGAGCACTACTCGCTCATATCTTCAGTCATCGTGGACATAAATAGGGTGAAGGGAATGGGGGGGACATACGCACAAGTAGGGTTCTAAAAGTGCTCCAGAGACTAAGAGAGGGAAGGGGGAATAAAGTCTTCGAGTGGTGTGGGAAGAGTGCGAACAGCAAAAGAACTCGAATGATCAATGCAAAAACTTCTCATTGCTCGTGAAGCTGAACACAGCTGTGACTATGGGTATATGGTGCTTGAACTTTCTATTAGCGTATATGTTTGAGCTTGGTAGAAAACAAGAGGGTAGGAGAAGCGAGGTTGCGATTGAGGGCGAACGAGGGGAAATGAGAGGGGCCGTACGTAGGATGAAGCACTTGCTGCTATGCGATTCTACAAGAAGCATTAGGCGAATGTCGTCGTCTTGCATCGCGAGATCGTGTGTTCAGCCGTTTTCGGAAGTCATTTCCTTTGTTCTTCTTGCCGGTGCGGCTTCTATTACCTGCCATCGATGATTGCCAGGAACACATGAGGTACCATTTTCTTTGTCCGATCGTGATAATGAATAAGTCAAAAACTAGACCCATACAACTCATCACGCAAAACTAATTCAAAAGCTGCTCCAAATATCCACATATCCACCCGAAAAGACCTTCAGCTAGCAAGAGCGCCCCCTCACTCCCATGTCACCACCCCACCAAACCAAGATGTCCCAGGAACAGAAGGAAGAAGATACGAACACAGACCTCAGCACATGCTTCGGCCATCAAAACAAGCTCAAAAACTGGCAGCAACTATGCCGCGATCTAGGAGTGAAGAACGCTGAAGAATTTAGTAGCATCACTCAATGCAAAACCGTATGACCTTCTACCACCTCCCAAAATCTCATATCCGCAATCTCACCATTAACAGGCACTGAAATCAAAACATGTCAATATCTGTGACTTCCGAGACCAAATCAGAGGAGGGGAGAAAGCCACAATCTTCAAGACGGAAGGAGAACTACCGAGGTACAAAAGGAAGGAGAAGGAGATGTATTGAAGGGCGCAGGCGAAGAGAGAGGATCCTGTCAGGGCGTTATTGAAGATCATCTCTTGATGGGAGATGGAGGTTGGTTGGGTGATGGAAACAGCAGGAAGATGGATGCTGCCTTGGTTTATGGAACGAAACTGGTTTAGTGATTGGCCATGGTTCGGTGTCAGCAGACGGAAAGAAAAGGGGAAATTGCAGGCACCATGTTCTCCATTCTATGGATCTGAAAATCTCTCGTGGTACAAGTTTACAGCTTGCGAGGAGCAATGGCCTACAATCATAAATCAGCGACAATCCCCGAGATATCAAGAATAATATAAGACTCACCTCTGGCGCCTTAACCCAATCACAAAATCCCCCCATATTATTCAAATATCCATCCGGCCCCAACCCAATCATCGTATGCGGAAACCCCAAATCTAACGGACTCGCCTTCTCAATATCCTCAATATCCTCCTTTGTCAACTCAACACTCAACCCCTCAATATTGCTCTTCAACTGTTCCACCGTCCTGCCTCCACAGATCGGGAAAACGTAGGGTGTTTTAGCCATCACGTAAGCGAGTGCGATGGAGGTTATGGCGGTGGATTTCTTGTTGGCGATTGCTTCGAGGGCTTTGGAGACGGAGAGCTCTTTGGCGGAGGGGGGCATGAAGTTTCGGCCGTTGGTGGTGGAGGCGCGTTGGGCGTCTGTTTTGAAGTGTCCGGATCCGAGGGCTCCCCAAGGGGCGAGGGCCATACCTTCGCTAAGGGGTGGTGTCAGATTTTTCACTGCAGTGAGAGGAAGTAGACACCAGAATGAAAAAAAGTACTTACGAGATTGCCATCGGAATGATTTCTCGTTCAAAATCACGAATCGCGGCTGACCATTTTCCTTGGTAAACGACGAATTGACGGAGCCCGTGATCTCGGGCGTATTGGTTTGCTTTGGATACGATCCAGGCTGGCGAATCCGAGATGCCCAAGTAGTGTACTTTCCCCGCAACGACCAGATCGTTCAAAGACTGCATCAACTCCGCAATAGATGTCGTGTGGTCCCACCAGTGGACATACAACTGCACCGGTCAGCCATGTGCGTTCTTGCGTGGTTTTCTGAGGCTTCGGAGCCATGCTGCCGAGCTTACCAAGTCGATGTAGTCTGTACGAAGATTCTTCAAACTCCACTCCACTGAGCTCTTGAGACTCTTCGTGCCGTTCCCACCTGTGTTGACGATGATTTCCTTGTCCCCGAAGCCTGTTCGGTAAGGCGTGGTGTATTTGGTAGCAATGACCATCTGCTCACGTACCCCACGCTTCTCCATCCATTGCCCGAGAATCTGTTCTGACTGCCCCTTCTGATAATTATTCGCGCTGCAATAGATCAGCGTTGGAAAGCCAGGGGTGTAGGTAGGACGAACGTATCGATGAAGTTGCCTCCATTCTCATGGAAGGTGTCAAGCATAGCATCTGCCTCTTCACACTTGCCCATGTGGGCCCTTAAGAAATTAGCTAGTGCTAAAATCTGTCGAGAGGAAGCTTACCATGAATCTCCAAAGTTCATTGCTCCCAGGCATAGAGGGCTGACTCTGACTGAAGCGGTTGGGGAGAGGTTGCGGTAGTAACCAAGGCCAGTCTTTGCTGGAGGAGGGGGTGCGAATGCTGCCATTCTGGATTGAGTTGATAGTGACCGAAGTCGTAGTCTACGAGATGGAGGTAGATAATTATTTGAGAAGTACGAAAGAAGAAGCTTGAGAGGGGGAGAGGGCGTATTTATACCACTATCGATACCCTGGTGATCATCTCAGTCGAAGCACAAGTCCATTCCATTTCAAGATCATGCTGGTCAACGGAGGTTAGGTTAACCCCACCCAGTATTTCCAGGAAATGGATGCGGTTTGCATCTTGGCTAAAACCGCCCGCATCGTGGGGCTCACACCAGGTGGTGGTGGAATGATTTCAAGTCTCAGATATGTTCGGCCGCAACGTTAGCATGCATGTCCATTGTGGTTCGTAAATCTGTATCTGTAATACCCGGGGTGCAGCGCCCGAGTGATATGTTTAAATGCACAACATACCAAAAGCTGGCAGTGAATGTCAGTCAGCAAGTCCACAAGTAACATCCTCCGCACATGGCGGGTGATTAATCCACCGCGAGTTGTGCTTTGAGCAAAAATATCGACAACTGCAAGGACGAATAAAACATGTTCCCGAGATTGTTCGGATCGGGGCCATCGAGATCGAGATATGAGCTTGATAACCGGGAAATCCCCACAAGAGGCGGCGACACTTCGCTCCGATTCGGTTGATAGATGCCCATCTTCATATGCAACTGAAGAGACACACGGCCGACTGCAACCTGCCGACTTTCTTGTTATCTCCGACTCGCGCATATACAAGATTGACTTTCGTATCTCTTTAGTTGCGAAAATGCCAAGTTGGTCGTGCGGTGCTGGAGAGAAGGCGGGGTTCTATGACGCCAAGTCGGCAGGCGGGGATAAGATTCCGAGACCGCAAGGAGCATTTGCTACCTTTCTATCTCAATACGTCCAAAAGCTTCGTGAGTCATTGGGTCCGACATCTTGCAGCTTGTATTGGAGTCGCAGAAGTGCGTATACCTGGATGTTGAAAGTGCGGTAGGAGGAGGCACGTGGTGAATGCTGCACGCGTTTTGAAGCTGTTCGAGAACGCGTTCGAAATGGGAGGACTTTTCTCCATTAATAGAAAGGCGTCTGACAGTATCGAGTAATAGGCATACGAGACCGATTTGGGACTCTGCAGAGTGTGGCCAATGGTCGTTGCCAGCTTGGTACTTTGTAGGGAAGATGTTGAGAGAGGAAGAAGATGGGACATTGACATGCAGCCTTGCTCGCGAGGCTGACAGAGAATCCGCGCTAAATTCGACCCCTGCAAAAATACCGAAGAACTTCAGAAAAAGTTGTATCGAAGACTTGCCCGCATCATCCACGAAATATTTCCACAATGCCCCGCCAACGATCCAAGAAATTGTCGGCCAGCCGGAAAGTTGAAGCTGATCCTGTTGCTGAGGTTCCAACTGCAGAGGAACAGGCCGACAGCGACAATGAAAGCATCGACATATTGGAGAAAGATGCAGAAGAGGAAGAATTGGACAGACTTGTGCTAGGGGACGGCTTTGGCTTCAAGGCGCAATGGGGCAATGATACGGAGATGCAGGACGGAGAATCAGAAGGTGAAGGAAACAACGCTGTTTACCAAGATTCTGAGGGTGAACCGGGGCTTGAGGGTGTAGATGATGCGGATGTAAGAAGACCTATGGGACATTACCAACTAGTGAGACTAATTTTTACAGCTCTTCTTCCTCGATGCAGGACCATCTGGACTTAATACTACCGATTTAATACCTCTACCTGCTTCGGACAAGGCAGACGGCGGTGCGGCTTGGGAGGATAGCGACGACGATCGCCTCACAATATCTCTTGCTGGAAATACACGATTGCGAAAGCTTCGAATCAACGAGGACGAAGACATGGTGAGCGGAAGAGAATACACGAGACGTCTAAGGGCGCAATATGAGCGCCTCAATCCAGTCCCAGAATGGGCACAGCCTTCTTCAAGACCAGCAAAACGACGTCGAAGGTCGTCTGCGGGTTCCGAATCCTCAGTATCTTCAAATGATATGGACGTCGACGACTCAGACTTGTCAGCCTTACCTCTGGCGCGCATATTACAGGATGCAGGGTCATTGACCAGGACCCCGCAGAGTGGAACCAAGAAGACTAAGCTTCGTCCAGAGGTTCTCGACATCCAGCAGACGCGAGCAATCCCTCTTGTTCAACCTTCGTCTATTACTTCTCTCTCCTTCCATCCCGAATATCCAGTTCTGCTATCCTCAGGTCCAGCGTCTACACTTTACCTCCATCACATTGCGCCAAACGCGCATCCTACACCCCACCCTCTCCTCACATCCGTACATATTAAGCATACTCCTCTACACACATCCGCCTTCCTATATCCCCAGGGCGACAAGATAATCTTCTCTGGTAGGCGACGCTACTTCCACACTTGGGACCTGCCATCTGGCACGATTCAAAAAGTCACACGAGTCTACGGACAAAAGGATGAGCAAAAGAGCATGGAAAAATTCAAGCTCAGTCCATGCGGAAGATACATGGCGCTGGTAGGAACTTCCAAAAAGGGAGGCGGAATCATCAACATACTAGACGCGAATACGACCCAATGGGTTGCTTCAATGCGGATAGAAGGCGCGAACGGTATAGCAGATTTTGCCTGGTGGAGCGATGGGAGCGGTTTGACTGTTGTGAGCAAGGGAGGAGAGGTTGCCGAATGGAGCGTCGAAACACGCTCATATGTGGCACGATGGATTGACGAAGGCTTTGCACCTACTGTTCTTACATTAGGTGGACCAAATGGGCCAACATCGCTTGGTGGGGATCGATGGGTTGTCATTGGATCTCAGAGCGGAATCGTCAACATTTACGACAGGAGAAGTTTCGTTACTAGCAAGAACGAAGTCGAGATTCCGGAGAGGCCAAGCCCAAAGAGATCTTTCGACCAATTTACGAAACCTACGAGTTTCCTAGAGATCAGTCCAGATGGCCAACTTTTGGCATTCAGCAGCAAGTGGAAGAAAGACGCACTGAGGCTGGTGCATCTTCCTAGCTGCACGGTGTATAGGAATTGGCCTACCGACAAGACGCCACTTGGAAAGATCTCGGCTATCGCGTTCGGAAGGCAAAGCGATATGTTGGCTGTGGCTAATGAAGCTGGCAAGATACGCCTATGGGAGATTCGAAGTTAGTCATGAATTTAACCTTTTGTTACGTCTACCTTTTCCGCGAGGCCTCACTCGTCCATTCTCTTAGCAGCAGTTCCTTTTAATGCATTATCAGCCTAGACATTGCTTAATCGGTAATTATCACCTTCGGAACCTAGCGCCGTCCGATCATCAGGATCCAAAGTAAGCACTTGTGAGGCGATATTTTCAACAGCCTATGATCATTCCGCGTTCGTATTTCTGAATTTGCAAATGTTGACCAATAGCAGACGCGAGTCCGGACTTCCCAATGAGTTTCAATGTCCCCACTAAAGCTTATTACCCAACATACCCGCAAGCTTCCAGCTCAAGTCTACTACTGTAAGACTTACAGAAGTTCCATTGGACTCAGGTCATGTCGGCACATCGCGACAGTTCCCTAATCTGGGGTAACGCGAGTGCGGCTGATGTCAGCCTACATCCAACCCCAGAGTGGTTTCCCGGTTCAGCGAGTTTAGCGAGTTTAGCGAGCTTGATCGTCATATGTGGAGTCTTCTGTATCGGCCGGGTATTAGTATTGATACTCTGACTGTGTTGTGTTCAGCGAATCTCTCTTTTATTCGGATGTAGCAAGTGCCACTCAGCCCTACAGTCATGAGATCCCTTTTATCAAGCCCTTTTTTTCTTTTCTCCTAATGTCCCAAAGTCCATCAAAAACTCGACCTCCTACCTTCTTCAAGCATTACCAACTCTCTCTAACCATCAATCATGGGTTCAATATCATTCACAGACCTCTCCCTAGAAGGACAACAGACCGTGCCTCGACCCCGAACCACCAAAAACTACGGCCAACGTCTCCTCCCCCAAGTCATCGACGAGACCGCACTCGAAAACCCATCTCTCGTCATCGGCCTGACTGCAAAATCAAGCACAACTGGCGAAACGCCATACGAATTTATTCCACTCACTGTCTCACAATTTGCAGATGCCGTTAACCATATGTCTCATTGGCTTGATGGTATTCTTGGGAAGGATTCGAAACAGGTTATTGGGTTTGTTGGGTTACAAGTAAGTCTCTTTCTTGCAGGCAATGTCCCATTACTCCTGAAACATCCAAATCCACCCCGTGATCCATGTACTAACTCAGAGTTTTCTGGTACAGGATTTCAGATACCCAATCCTTGAAGTAGCCGCCATAAAAACAGGCAACATGCTTCTCCTCCCTAGTCCTCGAAACGCACTATCAAACACACTCCACCTCCTATCCACAACGTCCTGCTCAACAATATTCTACCCCGGAGCAGGAAGTCCAATAGAAACACACGTCAAAGCCCTCCAGCACCAGCTCGGCTCCGATAAGCTACAACTCCACCCCATCCCCAGCCTCGAAGAAATGATCTCCACAAAGGCAGAGCATTATGAATACAACAAGACATATGAAGAAGCAAAGAAAGATGTGGTATTGATATTGCATACTTCTGGATCGACAGGAGCTCCCAAACCAATACGCTTGAATAACGCTTACCTCAAGCGGGCTGATTCGGAACATCTGACTCCAGTTATTGAGGGACGAGTCCATGCCGATCTTAGGAACCTAAAATCACCACTCTACAACGGCTCTCCATTCTTCCATCTCAGCGGCATAGCAGTTGCATTTCGAGCACTGTTCGCAGGGATAGCGGTGGTGATTGCCCCCCCAGAAGTCCCTGCGACGCCGAAGGTTGCGTGTGATATCGCGAGGAGTATTGAGTTGAAGACCGTTGTGGCGGCGCCGCATGTTGTGGATAGTTTGTTTGCGGAGCATGGGGAGGAACTCAAACGACATTTCCAGAAGTTGGAGCATGCTATTTGGTTTGGTGGTACGTTCTGCTTTTCTTGATGGTTTGTTAGGGGAGTGGTGTGATTTGGTGTGAATTACGCTGATGAGAGATAGGAACATTGGCGCATACGACTGGTGATTGGATCATCGAAAACCTCCCCCACGTCCACCTCTGGCAATTCTACGGCAGCACGGAGATGGCTTGGTTTCCTATGTTAGTAGCGCCTAAGACTCACTGGTCATACATGGAATTCCACCCCTCCCTCGGTCCCCATCTCGAACCCCACGACCCCTCTTCCGACCTCCACGAACTTGTAGTCCGTCCTCACGCCAATTCTTCACATTCATGGGCAACACCAATCTTCGACATCTTCCCCGAACATAATGAATGGCGTTCCCGCGACCTCTTCAAACGCTGCCAAGATCCTGGCTTTGAAAACCTATGGAAGTTTGAAAGTCGGGTAGACGATATTATCATTCTGAATAACGCGTTGAAAGTCAATCCATTACATGTGGAGGTTCGGTTACAGAGCCATCCTGTCTTGAAGGGAGCGATGGTATTTGGGGAGGGGAGGGTGAAGTGTGGGATCCTGCTCGAACCTAAAGAAGGAGTTCAGAAGGAAATTCTGTTGAGAAAGGTATGGAAGGATATTGAGAGGGCGAATGCAGATGTGCCGGAGCATGCGAGGGTTGAGAAGCATTTGGTGGTGGTTGCGGATGAGGAGAAGCCGTTTGTTAGGGCGAGCAAGGGGACCATTGTTAGAGCTGCGACTGGGAAGTTGTATGAGAGGGAGATTGAGGAGGTTTATGGGAGAGCGGTGGAGGTAGAGGCTTAGGCACGATTCAATGAGATTTTACGTTCTATCAAGCCGCTGTTCGCAGCGAGCAGCCCGATTACACTTGCCTCTGTAAGAGGCTAGAAGAGAAGCTCGGTCTTAGGCGTTTACTCTTTCCTTCAGCATTGTCTCTGGCGGATCGAAGGGATTCGTCACTTTAGATTCAAACAAGAGGCTATCGAGAAAGATGTCGCTGCATCGCCATTTTACTCCTTTCCTGTCTGAGAACCGTATTCGTATTCGTATTCATGATTGCGGAACTTTATTTACGCGCGCCAATCAACTCAGCTCCCTCTCTTCCCTCACCTCAACCTCATCTCGCATCTCAGCAACCACACATCCATCTTCACGCTCCATCTGATTCTGAACTTTCGACGCCTTCCAATATCTTGAAGCTCTTAAGGCCGGCAAGCCGAAACACACGAGAAAGACGCCACAGCCTACGGGATAGGAACCTCACTCACATCCCACCTTCCGCGCCACGGCACGAAGGTGGAATGAAACACCAATTTCTTCACGGTATATGATCGTACCATAACTTTTAATCAACATTCTCATTTGGTCACTTCCGAGAATCGCCTTTTCATTTTCAACATGGATTCCTCATATCCCCAAGAAACATTCCACCGAACGACCTTTGAACCCTCCTCATTCTGGGCCAAGCGACGGGCTATCGTACGCAAGAACACTTTACGCACACAATTGAACATTCTTAAGTCAACAGGGCGATACGATGCTTTTCGTCTGAAATGGCATCCTGCGTATGATGATGGTCATAAAGCGCTCTTTTGGGACTCCGATGTTGCGAAGTGGCTGGAAGGAGCGTGCTACTTTCTCGCCGAGGAGGGTGACGAAGAAGAGGATGCTGTGATTGACCACGCTGTGAAGGAGTTGGTTGACATGATTAGAAGTGCGCAGTGGAAGGATGGATATCTGAACCTCTTTTTCACTGTTGTGAAACCGGGGCAGAGATTTACCAACGTGAGAGATCTACATGAGCTGTGAATCCCCTTCCACTTCAAGACATTCAAGACTGATTGAAATGTAGGTATAATGCAGGGCATCTCATCGAAGCAGCTTTGTCTCACCAGCAACACTATAAGAATAATCTTCTTCTAGACCCAATGCTCCAATATCTCGAGCTCATTCATGAGAAATTTGGCCCTGGGCCTGAACAGCTCCACGGATACCCAGGGCATCCTGAAATGGAGCTTGCTCTTCTGAGGCTTTATGCCCGCACCGGTAATCGTCATGCATACGAACTAGCAAAGTACTTCGTCACAGAGCGGGGAAACTCTCACGGAGTGCAAGGAAAGCATTTCTATCTCATCGAAGCCCAAAAGCGGGGTGAGAGGCCCTCGGATCGCCCCGATTCCTGGCCCACAGCAGACTCTTACTGGTACGAGCAAGCCCATAAACCAATCCTGGAGCAAGAAACAATCGAAGGACATTCGGTTCGAGCCATGTATCTCCTGACTGCCGTTTCAGATCTTGTTCGTCAATCCCGCATAGTCGAGACGGATCCTACACAGCTTGATGTGTACAAAACTGCTTGCGAACGACTGTGGGACAATATGGTCAACAAGAAGATGTATTTCACAGGCGGTATTGGTGCCATTGATCAGTGGGAAGGCTTTGGTATTGACTACTTCCTGCCTCAAAGCACGGACGAAGGAGGATGCTATGCCGAGACGTGCGCAAGTATCGGCGTCATGATGCTAGCTGAACGAATGCTACAGCTTGATCTCAGCGGAAAATACGCCGATATCATGGAGCTTGCCCTTTACAATACAGTCCTCGGAGGCATGAGTCAGAACGGCAAGGAGTTCTTGTACGAAAACCACCTTGCTAGCTGCCCCGCAAGACCTTCGAAGAGGGAGGATTGGTTCGATTGTGCTTGCTGCCCGCCAAACCTCACCAGGACACTTGGAATTCTTAGTGGATATATGTGGTCTTCTACCATCCAGGGGAATGATGTGACCATCAGCGTTCATCTATACAGTTCTGCTACTCTGACCTTGGATGTTGGTGGTCAAAAGGTCACGCTAAAGCAAGAGACGAATTGGCCATGGGGAAGCCCTGTCACTTTCTTTTTGGACGCTCCTTCTTCTGTCAATGTCACCATCAATATGCGTATTCCTGGATGGGCCAAGCCATTCGAGCACGGCATGTTATGGGAGGTATGATGATCGTGCAAAAGCTTGATATCTGTTAACGAAGCTAGGTCACACCTTCACACTTAAATCCCTTTGGCGGCTTCCAGAAACATTACCTTACAATGTCTCCAGGCTACACTTCGAAACTTGGCAAATCACCTATGATGTTGTCTTTCAGTCCAGCATCCTTCGCTCCACGAATGCTCCTACACCACCCCGCCACCAACCAGAACACTCTAACCATCGCTCGAGGTCCACTCATCTACTGTGCTGAAGATGTCGACAACAATTGGGTCCAGGACCATTTTAAAACTGTCAGCATCTCATCAAGCGCGAAGTTCGAAGAAATTATCGAGCAGGATGACATACTTGATGAGAGATATGTCAAGATCATTGTGCCTGGCCTCAGAAGGCTCGATACCAGGCTGTACGCCGCGATTGGATACTTTCCCGGGTACGAGGCTGGCTATGAGGACTATCTCGAGAACCAAGAGGTCGATATCAAATTCATACCATATTTTTATCGGGGCAATAGGGGAGGTAGGGGTCATATGCGGGTTGGGTTCAGGAGGTTGGATCAAGCAGTGAAGTTGCTTGGAGGTGGAACTTGGCGTCCTTGAAATACATCGCCACGATATGATATCTTGTTTCTGTGTATGCGAATCTGGTTTCCACCCTCTCGACCCAGATGTTTACTTGAAACTTGCCCCTCTGTGCGAGAACGTCTACTTTCCTCCCCAATCCTCATCTCCTTCATGCTCAGAATACCCTCCCAGTCATTCTTTGTGGCTATCGACCTTGGGTACAAATGCCCATGTGACTGCCATCACAATGATGAGAGCTGCAACAATAGGAGGAAGTACTTTGACTCCGGCGTGGGTTGCGATGACTCCAATCAAGGATGGGAAGATGGCACCTCCTGCTTGTGCAACGACAAATATCATACCTAGCAAGGTCAGTGGCGAAAATCAGAAGGTCTGGACGAGACTCACCCAATGCAGCAGGCTGAAGATGTTTTGGAAAAGTCTTCGAGGCGACCGAAACACCCTTGAAGTTCATTAGCATGATTTCAAAAGCTGAAAAGCAATGGCAGACACTCACAGCGGCAAAGAAAGGTCCCAAAAAGAAACCCATGATACTAAACATAGCAATACTCGAGATCAAATTCGGCACAAACCAAAACACCAACTGCAGCGCAAAGCATATCCCAGCATACAGTAACAACATCCTCCTCTCTCCAAATCTATGCGTCGGCTCTGCAAGCAGAAGTCTCCCAAGAAAGATGCCGCCATACGAGCCAGACGGCACATACCCCATTTTGGAAAGGTCTCCATGCCTGACTCGAACAAGGAACTCCACGATCCAGCCTCCGGAAGTGGTGCCAACACCGAGGTAGAAGAAGAAAAACAGACAGAAGACCCAGAGGTCGCGAATCTTGAGCATCTGCTTGACTTCTGTTATTGCTGCCCTGCTTCTGCCTTCTTCCTCGTTCGCTTGTCGCTGCTCGCCAGAAATATTCTTCAAGTGAACAGAATCTTGGAACGCGATCACAACCAAGACGAGATTCAAAACACTCATACCAAGAGGAAAGAGGTAGAAGAGCATCCATCTCCCTTCTTCATGCTGCGTCTTCACCGCAACAGCAGTCGCGACAAAAGGACTAATGAGCAATCCCAACCCATAACACGCATGAATAAATCCCAACCACCGATGCGCTCCTTTCACCGTCGACACAAAAGTATTCGCATGCGAGTCCTGATATGCTTGTCCGAGCCCAGAGATAAAGAAGGTAATGACAAACAGAGCGAATGGAGGTGTCCAAGCTCTCAACACATGGGGTATAATTTGAATCAAGGCGCCCCCCGCGAGCAGAGCCCCAAGCGGAAAGAGCTTGGCGAGATGAGTATTCGTGATGGCGCATACGAGCCAACCGAGAAAGGTGGTGAAGTAGATGAGTGAGATCATGGAGGTCGAGATGTTGTAGGTTGATAGCATGTATGGGAGCAAGGCTCCGAGAGAGCCATCGTTGATGCCGGCGACGAGGAAGGAGAGGCCTGAGCTGAGGAGTTTGAAGATTGGAAGAGGCGTCGATGCAGCTTCAGAGTCGACAACGATTGTTGTGAGAGAAGGATCTTCTAGAATCGTGGCTCCTTCCTGGACATTTCGAGCTCGGAGCTCGACCTGATCTTTTAAGGTGGTTGACATTGTGTCGACCTGGTCAGATTCTAACAAAATGACGCCTTTAGGAACGATACGGTTTGGATAACAATGCTGTCTATCTTATATCTCATGCGTTGCTCCAAATTGAAGTACGGCAAGATGTTGAAGGCACACCGCCGCTTGTGATCTCGCTGGTCGAGATATATCAGCAAATCGGAAAGAAATCCTCGCTTCGGATAAAGCCATCGACCGACTACATTGATGTTGCTGTTTTGTGGTTACACCTGTCGGAATCCCTCCATTTACGTATACCCCACCATTCGGTAGATCTTCGGGGTAGTCACGCTTCACCGGGCCGCACTTCCTTTGCACAGATGATCCATCCTAAACCAATAGACTGGCCGACAAGAAGACAGACGACTAAATTGTAAGATCTTCTTCGATCGGAGAGATGCTTCCAAACATTCCGACCGAAGTTTGCCCATATGAGACTCGATTGAGCCCCTTTTCAGGCCGTTGTGGCACTAGTGTCGGGGATAGCGGGGAAGCTGAGAGGGACACCAAAGCATTTCTTCACGGCGCAGCCATCCTCTTCTCTTTGCCTGGTCAAATTTCGCAAAATGGATTACCAACACTTCATTTGGAAAGAAACGAGTCCCGGCCAATATGAGCGAGACATCGATGAGGCAGAGCAGTCTTACACTTCCTTGGCAAAGACATGGGAAGGGACAGGCCACACTTTTTTCGCCATCACTGCTTGCATTGGGGTGAAAGTCACTCAAGAAGAAGGCGCCAACTCTCAAGAACTGGATGGGAAAGTCGACAATGCTTTTAAATATGCATGGAAAAGGTTACGCTTCGATCACCCGACTTTGGCGTCGGCTGTGATTTTCGACACCGCGACGAAGAAATGCAAGAAAGTGTACAAGTCGCCTTCCACTGAGTCCGATATCGAGGCTTGGATGAAAGAAAGCTTCAAGATCATCCAAAATGGGCAGTCAGGTGAAGAGTTCGCCAACTCCGATCCACCTCTTGGAGCGATGGCAACCATTTACCTTGTCAAACCTCCTCAGACTAGCTCAGGCGATGTGAGACGCGACATCTTCTTTCGAAGTCATCATGATATAATAGACGGAATGGGTACACTTCACTTCTTGAGCAACCTCCTACGCCATGCATCATCTGCATTCGCACCAGACAACCAAACACTTGACTGGAACTTCGGATCAGAGATCAAGAACCTATCCCCACCATTCAGACTCGCAGCCTCACTCCCCGCCTCACCAAGTCCGTCCCAACTTGAGAGACTAGAGTCCATCCGAGCAATCAACGCAGAAGCTCGTGCTGAGAACGAAGTCCTCTCTCTACCCATCACGTCCAAAAACATCATGCCAAGAAAATCCCAGCGAGTGGCTCTCCACTTCAGTACAAGTGAGACAGCATCCATAATTTCAAAATGCAAACAACACGGAGCAACGCCAACACACGCTTTTCACGCTGCCATCGCACTCGCGCTCCGCGACATCCAAACTCTGGACTCAGAAGCTCGTCCTGCGAGATATATGACTTATTCATTGCTAAACCTTCGCAACTCTTGCTTCGCTCCATATAACACCCAGCAACACGCAGCAGCAGTATACCATTGCGTCTCTGCCCGACATCTCGTCATCGACACAGCCGTGCCCGCTGCAACAGAAGGAGAGCAGAAGGGAAAGAACCAAAATCCTGAGGAGTTTTTGACAGCATTAGAGCAGGTGAAGACGTACGCGAAAAGCATTAAGGTTGACGAAGATTACCTCTCTATCGTGCCCTCCCTATTCTCAGCAGTCACACCGCCTTACCCAGAAGGTCCATCTCCAGTTCCAGCCCCGAATCCTACACCTCCTGTCAGTTTGTCGAGTCTAGGTGTCGCAGATCATATTTTCCAACCCCGCTATCGAGATTTTGAGATTGTTTCCGAGCCGTGGGTGGTTGGAGCAGAGTACTCAACAGGGTATGGATTGTTTCTTGGGACGTGGAAGGGGGTTATGTGTTTGAGTGCTGCGTATAATGAAGCTTTTCATGAGAAAGTGGAGCTGCTTGCTTTCTTGGAGAGGGTGGCGAGTATTGTTTGTGAGGGGCTGGTTGTCGATAGGGACGAATGATCAAATCACTTGAGCGTGTTACTAGAGAAATGCGTTATTGTCTATCAACTCTTTGACATTCTGTCTCCAACGTCATCAGAGATTCAAATTTTATCGCCATGGCGTGCATGGTCCTTATAAAACATCTTGTTGACATCTCGGAATTCTATACTTCAAATTTTCTTTCCCCAATACTTCCACAGCTGAAGTTGAACCACTGCATAAACTCGAACCAACTCTCATCTAACACATAGCATCCTCCTTGATCCCTTGAAGAAAATGAGTCACTTCGGCTACGACCCCTACGGCTGCGACGGATATGGGTGGGCTGTTAACGACGAGTTGTGCCGTAACACAGGTCTACGTACAGGGCTTGGTATGCGGACGCGCCGTGTATACAATGATACAGGATTAGGTGGACCTGGAGCGTTCGAAGGCCTGGGTGCATTCGGTGGCTATGGCGGGTACGGCTGGAATGTATACAGCTATCCACATGAGAATGCATATTTGTGCCAGAACACAGGTCTGCCTAGAGAGCTGGCAAGAGGTCGAGGATCTGGTGCTGACCTTGGGGCCACGATTCTTATAGTCACGATATGTCCAGGTTCGGCGATGGTCATTACGCTGGAGGTATGGGATGTCGGGGCCGGGGAGGGTGTTCATTATCGAGTCCTTGCGGGGAGAGAAGAAGCCCATCTCCACTTGGAGGTGGACGTGGAATAGGACGCTCTGAATCAAGAGGAGACGGCAGACCTGGATCCCGATCTCCTTTTGTGCGACTCGATGATTGACCAGAATATAGGCGCGATGGTCCCGGCGCATTTGCAAGATTCAGGCCGGAGTACCGAGGCGGCTCTCCTTTCCAGCGCTTTGGAGAACAATAAGCTGGAGTTGAGGGCAACTCTGATCTTGTAGATCTGCTTACGGGACGAGAAGATAAGCGAAGCGGTATCGTCATTGGTGATGATGACAATGGAATATATAATTAGGCAACACTTCATGGCACAGCATGGAAGGAGTCTGGCACGATAGGATTACGTGGCCACTCCCCACCTCATGTTTACTAAACACGAGTTATATTGTGAAAAAGGCGACTGGAAACGACGAGAAGTACGAGCAAGACGTTCTAGTGGGTGGAAATATAGCTAGTATAAATGCGAGTCTTTGAACTTTATACTTGCACGCAGATACATAGGAGTAAAATTTATATTTAAAAGGTGACGAGAGCTCTTACTAGAAGAGCCGCTCTAAATATGAACATTAGAGATGCCAAGCCCTACTTCACTTGAAATCAGATCCTAACTGCCCCAGCCACAACTCCCAAGTCCCAACCACCCAAGAAAATTTCAAACCTCAGAAACAAACCCAATCTGCCTCTGTCCAGGATATCCCGAAATTTGTGGCTGACCCCCCTGAAACGAGTTCGCCAAACTCTGTTGTTGACCCAACAACTGCTTCTGCATCTTAATCCTCGCCATCTCCCGCTCATGAGCCGCTCTAAATATGAACATTAGAGATGCCAAGCCCTACTTCACTTGAAATCAGATCCTAACTGCCCCAGCCACAACTCCCAAGTCCCAACCACCCAAGAAAATTTCAAACCTCAGAAACAAACCCAATCTGCCTCTGTCCAGGATATCCCGAAATTTGTGGCTGACCCCCCTGAAACGAGTTCGCCAAACTCTGTTGTTGACCCAACAACTGCTTCTGCATCTTAATCCTCGCCATCTCCCGCTCATGAATGCGTCTTCGGTGATTTGGAGTTGGGTGTTGGCTTGAGCTTGGAGCATTTCGCGATCTACACGCGCTTGCTCTTTCTTGCGCTGGATTTCTCCTTGTAGAGTTATCTCCGAGATTTCGACTTCTCCGATGGCTGTCATGCGTTTGAGATCTAGCATATATGAAGCATCCTCTCTCATCTCTGCCTGTCGTTTTGCGCGAGCTTTTTGCCTCAACACTTCTTCTTCGATATGAGGTGGCCCGTTGCAATAGTCCGATGGCTGCTTGGACATTATGTCGTGAGCCCAGAAGCGATCGATGGCTTGCTTCTTGCGGAGTAGCGCGAGGATATCTTCCTTTTGGTTTCGTGGGCCTTGGTAGAGGTCCTTCTCGACGTATTTTGTGAGTGAGTACGTGTATGTTTTGTCACTATAGAGGAAGGCATCGCCATTAATATGCTCCCACATAATTTTGAGCAAGGCGGTGAGTATCAGGACTGGATTCGAGGAGTCTAGGGCGTAATGGAAGATCGTCTTTCCACAAACATTCCGAATTGCGATCTTTGCATCATTCACGATCAGGAATTGTATGACTTTCTCAAGGTGCTTCGGAGTTGGGTCATTGTCCACAGCTCTCAGGGACAATTCGGCCAGTGCACTGCGGCCATCGTGGCGATCGCTGGGATAGTCGACTTGATGTCCGTACTTGATGAGAATGCGCATCTTGTCCAATTGGAGCTTTGCCGCAACGTCGTGAAGACTGCCATCGTCGACCTCGGCATCCGCCTCGAGAAGACATTCCATCAGCGGTATGTTGTTCATAGAACTTGCTATTGCGAGGGGTGTGATGCCTTCGGAATCTTCAGCTGCAACATTGGCGCCCTTGGCGATGAGCTTCGAGACGATGTCTACTCGCTGATTCTGGATCGCTAGCATGAGTGGCGTCATGCCCGTCTTTGAAATATAGTTCACATCGGCTAGTGATGTATGTCAGCTTCATATGTCGAGAAGGTCGTGGGATAGTCGATCTTACCTCCCGCATCAATGAGCATCTCAATGACTCCACTCGAGATCTTCTTTTGGGGTTGTTCAAGAGCCCAGCACAAAATCGGCCAGCGCTCAGGTGCCACGTCCTCCTCACTTGCGCAAAATTGCCACTGATTTGGCGGATATCCCATACCAAGTAGAGCTCTGAGGATCTGGGTGTCTCTCGGAAACTGGCTCAGAGCCAAGAAAAGAACAGGTTCCAAGTTCTCATCGGGGTGTCTGAACATGATGTCCAGTTCTTCGCCGTTGTCAAATGACTCGACGAAAGCAGCAAGAGTTTTCAACACCGCTGCCTTCTCATCGCACACTGTGAAGACGTATGGAATTGCCATGGCCTTGCTCTCTGGGCTGGCGTGTGGCAGCAGCTTCGTGATCAAAGGAATGTTCGCTTGCAGCGTTGCTCGCTGCAGTGAAAGCCCTCGCTGATAATTGACATCGGCGCCATTCTTCAAAAGAGCACCTATGAAGTCATACGCGAGCGTTTCCGTCTCTACGCTAATGCTTTCAAGAGATTCGACGGCTCGGTAGAGTGCCTCGGCGACTGCTGGGCCTGAAGCACCTTTGTCTAACAATAGCTTGACTACGGCAAGTCCAGTGGCGGATTTCCATAGCTCGTCAGTGATGAGGACTGCTTCGAAAGCTACGGAAACATGAGGAGCTGCTTTAGGAGAGTTCGCAAGAAGTGATAATGTCCGAAGATCGAGGGACTTTGCTGCGTGAACCATGGCCTGTCCTTCATCGAAGACACCCCGTGCAAGAAGCATTTTGATCATGGGCCGGTCTGATGGGGCCGTTGTTGCTGATGTGAGGGTTTTGGCCACGTGAATATCGACTTGCTTCCCAGCTTTCAGAAGTCTTTCAATGACCTGGACGCGCTCGGATTTTGAAAGTATCGACGTCGATGCCTCAATGTAAGATCTCTTCAATACCGCCTCCGATGGTTCTCGTTCTAGAAGCAAGTCCAAGGTTGGAAGCATAGCCGAACGAGCAGCAATAACTGTGGCCTCTCCTTCCTTCCATTCAATCGAAGCACCGTTCTTGCACAGAAGCTCTGTCATCTTCAAGCTCTCGTCCCCATGTCGTACTGTTTCAACGAGCGCATCGTCGACGGCTTCCCCACGCATACCAGCTTCAAGTAGGATTTGTAGGATCTGATGGTAAGATTCTCCAGTCAGTGACATCGCTCCTCCGAACCCGGTAAGTAGAGTTGATAATGAGGGTTTTAATTTTAACGAGACGAGCATTTTCAGCATTTCAGAATTCCCAGCGCTCGCGGCAGAGCATACTGCTTGCCCACCCTCGTATTCGACGGATCCACCATTATCCAAGAAGACTTGGGACAATTCTAGGTCTCCTAGATTGACTGCAATGATGAGAGCGACTGACACAGATTCTGGTGGCACGAGTGGGAGGATCAATCGAACAAGTGGCAGAGCAGTAGGGCCCTCCTCCGTGATTTTGTAGAGAGCTTTGCTGATCTCCTCTCCAGCAGCTCCTGCTCGCAGCAGCTTTTCGCATAAAATGAGCCTTTCCGGGTCCTTCAAGCCGATGGCAGCGGGAAATGCCGATGACGAGCTACGAACAGTCGGTCCCTTCGAAAGTAGAAGTCCCATAAGAGCTTGGTCATTGACGGCCAGTTGAATTGGCATTCCATGCTCCGAGTTCACATCTGCGCCAGCATCAAGCAGAATCTTGATCACTGGAGAGCGCTGACCTTGCTTCAGTGCAGACTTGATCTCTTGTATCAGGGCTCTGTTAATTGCTCCTTGAGGCTTTACTTTCCACAACAGCGCTTTGACTTTGTTAGGCCGGTTCATGTCCGACAGAGGCAGGGCGATTGCGCATTCGAGAGCCCTCTCGATCGTAGTCGAAGATGGAAGAAACGTCCCAGCCCGTAGGAGGATCGTAAGTAAGGTATAATTGCTATGCTTGGTCGCTAGCAACACCGCAAGGCCATCTTCGAAGTTCAGATTCGCTCTGCCTTGCCGGCAGAGAAGGTCGAGGAGATCCATATCCTCGGGGCAGTTTTGGAGAATATCTAAGACTGCTTGGGACACTTCTGGGATCTCCGCGTTAGATGTAGTGGCGGGGACAAGAAGCTTCGACATGATCTTGAATCGTATCTCGGTCATCGGCAGTTTCATCGCGGTGGTAATGGCGGCAGCACACATGCTACTGGTCACACTGCCGGTAAGCAAAAGGTCGAGTTTGGTGGTAGATCCTTGTGATACAGCGGCAAGTAGTGTTTGCTCGGTGACGTTTGCCTTAAATTGAATGAGCACTTCAATGAGTCGATGTGACTTCTTGGGGGATGTGACGGCAGCATGAAGTGCTTCATCAACCTCTGAGCCTGCTGCACCACCGCGGAGCAGAGTCTGAACAATTAAGAAATGGTCATCTCCGGTCACATTTGGTGGTATGGCCGAAAATGCTTGTGCGAGAGAGAATTTGGTGGCATCCCCTTCTAGTGCGAGGAGCTTGAGGAGCGCAATGTTGTTCCGGCTGACGGCTGTTTTCAAGCATCGTGCTCCATTGTAGTTGACAGAGCATACTGGATGCCCATTGTTCTGTCCACCATAAGTAATCAGCAGCTGTGCAGTGTCGAGGTCGTTCGACTCGGCTGCCAGAATCAGCTGCTCGCTGCAATATGGACCCGTCGCGCCATTTACCAACAGCTTCGAAAGAATGGCAACCCTGTCCATCGGTGGAACCTTGGCTGGAATGTTACGCACAAGTTCGGACGCGATTTCTGGCTTCAAAGATTGGTTTTGAAGTAGTGTTCCCATAAGGTCGGAGCGGTTTCGCTGGATGGCGTGTCCCACTGCGCAAGCACCATCGTAGTTGATATCTATCTGGTGGGATAGAAGAAGCTGCATCATTGGAACATTTGCCAGAAACGTGGCCCTGAGAAGACCTTGATTGGCAGCATCTCCCTCTGGGCCTCCACATAGCAAAGCTTCCATGAGCAGATACTGCCCATCCGTGGCGGGGGCTGGTGACGATGGTTGAGCAAACAACGAATTCAGTGCCTGGTTCAAAGTTCCACCTGACGGAGGACATTGAGCTGTGATGAGTGCAGTAGCAAGGTCAAATCTCTCAGCCTCAACTGTGTGCATGAGAGCGCTGCCATAATCTGCGTTCGCTCCAGCCCAGGCAAGAAGCAGTACACAACGAAGTGATCCGCAAGTCGCAGCTGGGAAAAGACTTTGATCGAGACATTGTTGGGAGACTCCTCTCTTGGCCCGCAGCAGAAGTCCAAGAAGTTCGTGGTCTCCATGTTTTGCAACGTTGATGAGCGTCGACTCGTACAAGGCGGTGTTCGCACCTGACAAAGAGTTAGCCAATTTAGCTAGCAACCTTAAATTGTCGACATACCATATCTTACGAGCAACTCAACAATGCCCAACTCTCTCTTTGCCAGAGCAATGTCAAGTGACTCATTTAGACTCTGTTCATCAGAAAGGGGTGCAAGAAGTTGCACAAACTCAATCCGGGTGTTTCCGGTTGCCAAATATAGCAGGCGCCCTCGTTCATCTTGTTCGTCCTTTCCTCGAACTCGTTTCACCATGCTCGTACTTCCTCGCCGCGAGAGGTTCACGTCCCCTTCAATGGCTCTGAATCGTTTGAGCAGCACTTCAAGCACCCCTGGAAGTCCATTGTCCTCGACTACTTTCACCATAGCCTGGTACAATTCAGAGTAAGTGTAAACTCCTTGCTTCTGGGTCTTCCCAAACGCTGCGCTCAGACGTCGAGATTGTTGTTTGCTGCTTTTGCTTTCATCTATCCTCAGCTGTCCCAAAATGGCGTCGGCATTGCGGTCGTCATCGTAGATCATGAATGTTGGCGGCTGGGTCGGAGGTAGCAGTGGACTTGGGTCGAAGTTGTCCAAGATAGCGCCGACCTCCCGAGCGATCTCTTGGAGCCGTTGAGCCCTCTTTGCAGCAGGTTGACGACTCATATTGATGGCAATCACGCAGTCTCTTTCCTTCAGATCGGATGAAAAGAGATGCGACGGTCGTACAGCGACAAAGCGGGTAGCCTCAACATCCCATCATCCGTGTCATACAAAAAAACAGGTCGAATTTGTTATGTTTGTAAACGCAGCGCTCATCTCAATCTGGTCGAAAAGAGACACTCGAACTCGACATGGAATGTCGAAGTTTAAGGTTGATTTGGGCGAAGTCGGAAGCAGGGTGATCCTGGGGGCTTCGGGAGGCTTGTTCAATTTACACTGTGGCCGGGCGGAGCGCCAAGAGGGTGCCTTCTGAGGAGCCTGCACCAACTCTACGGCCGCCAATCTGCGCCTTACGTGGCCCGCATTTATCCCCCGCATACTGCCCTGACATTGGCTCGCGGCACACCGGCTGCCTCAAACATTGCGAAGCAGAGGATCACTAGAACCAAGCGAGTGTTTCAATGGCCACCGAGCACAGCCTCATACCATCATCGTACGTCGGTATTCTCGATGTCCTTTATCAGATGTCAGCAATTTATATTGGAGCAGAACATGTAAAAGAAGAGCAATGAACAATCGAAGTCGATTGAAGTTATACAGAACGACGAGTCTCAGAGCTTTCGATGTGGTATTTTCGTCGAAGGTTGCATTTGGGGGCTTTTGGGCTTGATGGCTTGGGGCTGTGCCAGCGTGCAGTGTCTCCGAGATGCAGCTGCAGGCAGGAATATCACGAGCCGCCCGACGACGAGGCTGGCGATTGAGATATCCATTTATTCGTGATCAGGCCTTGAAGTTTCAAGCAAACGATGTGAGCGAAATCACCGAGTCTTTGTGATCACGATGGGTACCGCTACCTCGGTGCTGGCATGCTCGAATCGATACCCATGGCTCGGAGAAGTCAATTGTACACAAGGCTCGGTAGCCTTTGGAGAGTTCGGGTCAAATCCCTCCATTACTGGTATCGGGGTATGTCTTTTCGTCTAAAGTTTGTCAGTTCGATGCAATGTTAGATGGTGTTAAAGTGCTGATCAAGTTCTCGTATTCGCAGACCGACATTTCTTTCGTCCTGACAGCTGGACTCTCCCTCTTCGCATGCGGCCTCGTCCAACTCTTCTGCGATCGTTTACGGCATCATTCATATCGAAAACTCCTCGAGCCTTTGGTAGTAAGCTTCGGTGATCAGCAGATTCTGCGTGGACTATCATTATCAATCACGACTGTCTTTTCATCGTCTGCCTGCACCATAGACGCATACCGCTACAATGTGCTCTCCTATCTCTTGATGATGACAATTGTCTCACACATGTCTTCTGTTCTGGTGTTACGAAGCTACGTCAATGGCCAGATCCTGCTTTCATGCGTTCGTTTCTTCCTGGTTCTCGCTCAGATGCTATTTGTTGGGTTCATATTCAGTACTCGAGTCACCGATACCTTTCCAACCGGTATCCCAAGCGTTGATACGGCACACAATACCACGCTCGTGCTCCCAGCGGTGTGCTTTGAGCACGGAGGTTCGAAACCATACTCTGGCCTCGAGGACTTACCGAATTCGCACACCAAGGACTCGGCAGCCTTGACGATGTATGTCATATTGTTCGTATTCTACGGGATCAATCTCATCATCACGGCCGCGCACGTTTTCACCTACTGCTTCACACCAAAACGAGCATGGCAGTTCTTACACAAAGAGGAGCAACGCGCAAAGATGTGGGGATGGTTTTGGTGGATGGGTATTTTCCGCGGTCTGATCCTGTTGAGTGCCTGGATCATCTGGGTTTGGTCTGTGGTCAAGATGTACGAACTCAAACATTGGATGACGGGCAGTGGATGGATCTCCGGCGTCAACTTGCAGAATGATAATCAGTGGACATTTGGGCAGTTGTTGAGCATCTTGTTGTTGGCTGCTGCACCGATGACCGTGTTGGATGCTTGGGCTGGTACGTTTTCCTCTCATGCCCCTTTCCCTTCCCCTTCCTCCTCAAACCCTTCCAACCTCAGATGCAGATTTCAAACTCGAAAGAAAGCAAGAAAAGAAGCGACGACAAGAAGGCTTGCTGAACGGACCACCGAACTCGTTACCATCGCCTACAACTCCAGCCACCGAATCTCAAGCAGCACTACTGAATCCACAATCACCGTATGGCTCTAGGACATTTGGATCACGACCAATGTCTACTTATTCGACGTATTCAGCTATTCCACCTTCGTATGAAGAGATGGAGATGCATCCGCCGTTTGGTGGGGTGCCTGCGCGTCAGGAGAGAAGGCCTGAGGCCGGGTCATGGAGGAGTAGCTATTGAACGGAGGTGGAGGAAGGCATATGATTTACGAAGTACGATGTTACGACATACTAACGTTCTCAATCTCCCGGCCTCTCCTGGACCTTTTCAGTCCACCTCTTCTAAATAAGGACGATAATTAGTCGAGATCATGACGCTTTACTGCTTGTAGTATCACAGCCTAGCCAAGTCTCCTCGATTATCCTGTCAAGGTTGGGGGATTGAAAACGCTACGACATATGAAAGCGAGGAACAAGTAAGGCGGGCCACTGCCGATTTCGAGGAAAGATGATGCTTTCCATTAAGAAACATGCTTACGAAATAAATGATGCGCCTTGTTGGCACTCCCGACTTCCGATTTTGCTTCTCTTTGACAACATGACATGGGTGGCGAGTCGGCCGAAGGAAGCGAGTACTACCTGTAGACACACTCGATTTACCGCTACAGTTGGTTCAGTGACGAACGATTGCTAGAACCTCTTTGTACTCATTGTGGCGGATGAGTGCCATCCTGAAGGGATCTCTTGAATCTCTGGGAATGCATGGGTGCTGACCGCTTCCGAATGCAGCATTCTGCCCAGAAATCGCGATCCCATTTCTGATCGCAGCCATAAGAGCAGATATTAAGCAGATTGCGCGATTCTGGGGTATGTGATAGAGGTGAATAGATGCTATCTCTGTATACACTTTGCAAATGAATTGGTTTAGTGGTTACTTATACTAAGTAGGTCAATTGATTTGTATGCTCTGTGGTTTTGATGTTCCTACATGCCAAACCGAATCTGGATTCCCCGGCCAAGCTTTTCCCGATTAAGATTAACTTTATTCACGTGAGGTGACTCCCCCACCATAAACTCGACAGTAGAGTATCTTTTCTTGAGGGTAGGCTGTAGCGAAAAAGTTGCCGATTTTGGCGAGGTGTAGAAATGCAACAACTCCACAAGTCTACCAACGAAAGTCAATAAAAGTCTCCGATTTTTGTAGGGAAAAGCTCATTAGCTTTTTCTAAAGCATTTTTGAAGAAGGTTTGAGTTTCAGTGTATGGAAAGCTGAGAAAAGGGCATTCCGTACATTAGATTTTGGTGTTCTCGCGTGGCCAAATCGGCAACCTTTTCGCTACCCGTAGACCTTTATTATTAAATGATACTCCATACTAGATTGACCTCAACAGCTCGTGCCGTTGCCAAATACTATGAGTACACCTTCCGTTCTTCTCCCTGCTTGCGGGAACTGGATCCCTGGAGTGCCTCCTTGCGAGAGACAAGGGGAAAGAGCATGCGGAAATTGCCTGCTTCTTGTTGTAAGTAGAAAACCACTCTAGCTGTTGCGATGTTCAGCGAGCACTGATGATACCCAACAGTATTGCGGACCGGAATGCCAAAAGGCACATTGGCCACAGCACAAAAAAGTCTGCAAATCTCCGATGAGCAAAGAGAGTTGGCGTCCGGCATGGGATCTTGAAGGTCGCGAACCACCTTGGGCCGCAACGGCAGTCCGCAAGAACTTGCACAACCCGTTCGGAGAAAATAAATACCTGTGGGGAAATACTCCGGCACTAGATGTCTTGAATTTAGAGCAGAATGAGGGACTCGGACATCAAGAAGATCTTTCGCTGCTGTTTGCTGGTCAGTGTTTTGTCCCAACTGGGTGGTATATACTGATGCGGAACAGCATCAGGAGACTGGCGTCATGTTGTGAAGACAATTGCAAGTCTGCCAGACGGAATTACACACCAGATCAGAATCACCATGAACGATCTAGACTTTCATGTTGTAGCACGAAACACGATTTTGCTCCTTCTGGCTCTCACTACAACAAGCACCTCTACTATTGAGCAAACCGCAGAAGTATTGATTCATGTTTGGTACTCCTCTTCCATTCCTTCAAGTGTCATGTCTACTCTCCAGGATAGGGTCAAACCGCTTATCGCTGAGGTGTGCAAGAAGATCGCCAACAAATCCCCAGACTCAATCCTGGGCAAGACCTGGGACTTCCCAGCTGGACAAACTTTTCGACTCGTGCTGAAAAAGAAGGATTGGCTCCAGCTTTTGGGGTTCTTCGAGGTACCTGAGGGTTTAAGTTGGGAGGAAGCCGCGCGGATCCGCAAAGCCGTGACACTTGCTCCAGAGAGAGTGGACTATCGGGACCGGTGGTACTTCAAGGAAACATTGCCTTTCATGCGCATTGCCAAGCAACGATTTCAGGAGGATGGGATGCTCCTTCCATTCGGGCATCCACGTATCGGATTCAATACACCCAACCCGTGCGTCTTCCTACCCCCTGAATTGACTATCCTAATTCAATTATCCAGAACACTTTTCCGCAACTCGAAGACGTGGCCCATGGATGACAAGTCTGAGCCATCATGTGGTTGGCCAATCATGGATGTTCAACGTACATCCTCGCCTGCTCCACGAGACTGGTACGGTAAACTGTTTGTTCATCTTCATGAAGTGTTGAGAAGATTCCAGGGCAATCTGAAGAAAGTTCGCGTCAACTTTGTTCTCTACAATGTCAATGTGAAGGAACTACCCCAGCATCTACATATGAATAAGTACTCGAGAATTGAGGTATGTTTCTGGTGTAGTCTCAGAAACCTTTGCGTCCTAATCTACCTAGACAGCTAATATTTGTGATGGTGGCTACCTGGGAATTCGGAATACCCTGGACATCCTGTCTCCTTTCCTCCAGTCACCACGAGAGAATCCACACGCTACTTTCATTACTACCTTCATTAATGCAGTCAAGGAAGCGGTCAAGAGGGGCAACCCAATGGATGAAAACCCCAACATGGAATTTCTCCTTAAATATCTTGCACCTCCTCGCATCATGCCCTTCGCGGCGGAGCACGATGCAAACATGCTGCGAATATGGGATGCACGTGACTCGGCACTTGATGCGGACAAGTTCTTCGACAGGTAAGCGATAATGAGTAGGAATGATGATGTTAAGGTTAACTTAGAATTAGGTACATGAAGTTCTGCAATTTTGAGCAACTCTCTGTTGATTTGGGCGTTGAAATGAAGGCGACTCACACAGTTATTGAGAAGTGGCCAACTCAATTGAAGCTCAAACCGGGAGAGCAGGGTGCTGAAGAAGAGTTTCGCTTGATGTTGGGATCTAATTTCTCTGGTGTCGAACGTTATGTCGAATGGAGAAGATCTGAGTAGGAACACTGTTTCAAGTCGTGATTGTACGCAGCACTAGATAGGAAGTTAGGGAGGGCTCAGCAGGTCGCTATCTCGTACTTCGAGCAACACTTGATTCTTCCAGAAATCCTTAAGTGGATTGTTTCCATGACTACAATCAATGGGACTGGGTTTAGCCTCTTCGCTGTAGACGACAACGAGAAGGAGCATACGATCACGATGGTTATAGTACCACGGACATGGAAAAATCTGATAGACAAGCTTCTCTAGATGTTATAGCGAACAATCAACATGCCCAGCACGTCCTTCTATCAGCCAGTTACCCCACTACCCCGCAATCGCTCAGAATTCCTTTCCAGAATCATGACCCTTGTCATCCATTTCAGGAGTCCCAAGATCCAGAGCATTCCCACTTGCCTCTGGTCTCTTCGCCGTCGCCAAAATACAAACCTTCTCAATCGCAAACGGCTTCCCCCTCCCATACTTATTCTCCATATGCCTAACAACAGTCTCCCTCAACAACGGCTTACAAGCCTTCTTTTCTTCCTCAGTCCAATATCTATCCGTGACCCACTCGATGAAAGCATCATATACCTCATAGAAGTCTTCTGCATCCTTGAGAGGGATCTGAATGCTCTTGGTCTGGACATCGACGTCGACGAATCCGCGACGATGAAGCATGGAGCGCACGTAATGGGTGTTTTCCCATGGCCCTTGAGCCCAAGAGTTGGTGAGCTCGACGGACGTTTCGGGCCAGGCGGGGAGGCCAGGGAGGTGGGTGACGGCATCGCGGACATCGAGGGACCAGTTTTCTGTGTGCCAGACTGAGAGGGCGAAGGTTCCGCCGGGCTTGATGACTCGGTAGCACTCTGTAATGCCTCTGATTAGCTTTTCATCATTAAAGTGGCAATGATATCTGGGAAAGAGAAAGGCATACCTTGAAGAGCAGCTTGAGAATCTGGAATGATCATCAATCCCTGGGCACAAACAACATGATCAAATGCCTGATCAGGCAGACCGTTCTTCTCCGCATTCATCTGCTGTGTATATGTGTTCTTCCATCCCATCTTCTGGATCCGCTTATCAAGATACTCCAGCTGTCCAGTAGAGAAGTCTCCACAGGTAAGATCGACCTTATCTTCCAACCGTTGCTTCTGGAGCAGGACCTGCAGCTCATGGGTAGTAACGCCTGAGCCACAGCAGAGATCGAGCATGCGGAGGTTGCGGTTGGGAGGAAGGTGGAGCTTGTCAAAGTTGGCCATGCGGAGGAGAGGCATGGAGAAGGGTCCCGTGTGGACTTCGCCTTTGGCGTAGAGGGCTCCGACTTCTTCGCGGAGCCATAGGGGTCCTGCGAAACGGGTTTGGGAGGCTAGCTCCGGAATCGTTGCCGTCTGGGTTTCCGTTTGTGTTGCCATCTTGAAATTTAGTGATGAGAGTGGATTTGGAAAGCTGGTTCTGTGATATCTGGTGGAAATATGAAAGAAAAGAAGAATGCTGTGATTTGACTCTATGAACTTATTTCCGAGAAAATTCGTTGATAATGGGAATGTTGGCTCTTATATCAACAGCTGGAAGCATCTTTACTGGTTGAAACAAGCCGTGCGGTCGCAAAGTGACCACCTTTGATCAGACTCTCCATACAGTGCTGACATTACTTCTTGTCTCCGCCTTGAGGAGAACCAATGCCAATCCCAGGTGCTCGAGATCCTCTGCCCGTAGTCACAACAAAAGCTGGAGAACACCCGTGCATGAGACTCAAGATGGGCTCTGAATGGTGACAATCAAGTCTCCAAATTTCCAAGTGAGTATATTCTATGGGTAAGATACGACATGAGACTTTCCGATGCGAAAGTCGATGATTGAAAAGCTTGACCAAATATTGGGCGGGAATCAGAGAAACATCCCACAGAATTGAGTGGTCTAGAAGTTAGCTTAGAAAGCTTGATATTGATCACAGAGCTACATAAGCTCCTGCTGGCTTAATTAGGAAATCACCTCGGTTATCATTAAAGGGGGTAGTGAAGGGACAAAACGTCGCTTACGGATCCAAGCCTTGGCTTGCGTGATTGACGCGGGAGACCTTCCCTGGCTGGCATGGGAAGTTTGGGGATAGCTTCACAGCCCCATGATGAAAGACGAAGAGATTTGCTACAGTTACGCAGCTGAAGAAATGACATCGATTAATTGTGCTTTTGGTGAGTGTGTGAGCGTCCCGCCACAGCTGATACAGTTCCATGCGATGATTTCACTTGAGGAGAACTGGTTGCTTAAGGTATGCCAAGTGGAGCTGTCGAGACAAGGCATGCGAAAGATGATGCGGCTCTCAATGTCGAATGCTCCACAATACCAACCAAATTGCTGGCTCATTCAAGACTCGGAGCTTTCGAGGATTCTCAACTTCCGATTCTGCTATGCCACACATTAATGGCTACTAGACTGAAGTTTCGATACTCGTTCCTCCGATGCTGTACTGCACGAGTATTCGTAGTCGTGATTTTCACCAAATGGGGTTTACTTCTAAGAGCAACAACGATTTTGCAAGAATGGTGATTGGTTGGACGCAATCGAAAATCGAAATCAAAGGTGGAGATGAAAGTTTGTAGACGGTCAAGCATATCACCAGGACCATTCCTGTCCTCTCCTCTTCAATTTCAACGAAAGATTCCTGTGCACCTAGGCTCATGGTGCGGATACTAACGGTGAGTGAGCAGGCGCTCCATCTTTAATTGATCAGAAAACGCATTTCCACAGCGGATGTGGACATTGAAGCTCAGGTGTGGTGACGATCGAACTTTATGATTCGTGTCCTATCATGAAACCAAAAAGTGACATTTTGGCCTATCGAAAAATGCGCGATTAAGTCAAGAGTGAGACGCCTCGGACTCGCGAGTTGCGACGCGGAAATCCTAGCTTACTGCTCACGACACTTGCAATGTTTCAAGACCGGATTGACGGCATAAGCATCGCTCGATGCCATTATAACCGCACTTGAAACACGCGAATAACTTAGTGATGTTTGTTTGAAACGGAAATACTAGAAACGGTCTGGATGGCTTCACTGATATGAAGATTACAATCCCATTCCAGCGGCCAATCGGGGGCACAAGGAAAAGGGTCGACTGTTAATCACGCCAAAAACGAAGAGTAACGCAAAACAGAACAAACATTTAGCCTCCTCTGGAAGCCACTGGAGCGTGAATAACTGGACAGCTTCGACCACTTGGCAGAGCTAAGAAGGAGGACTGCCTCTAGCAACTGAGTTTCGGTAGGTACAATGCCATGGACGATCAGTATCTCAAGATACGGAGAACAATGTGCCAGAGGAGAGAGGACATGCACCATATATATTCGACAGAGGTACAACACTCTCGTAACACGAACACGAACGCTCTGACTATCGCAAATAAGACAAAGCTAACGACATCGAGGTTGATGAATCATTGAACCCCCACAACTAACAAGGGATCTCATCCCCATATCCGACGTGCGTTCAGAAAACATATCGGAAGTTAGCATTCTCCTTGTCCGTCAAATCGTCGAAAGCGTGGGCCAATTGTGCATCGACAACGCCTGCCACTCCGGAAGCTGCGAGTTCAGCTTGGATTCTATCTTTCTTCTTGTTCTGACTGATGAGATAGAAACGTAGGAAGGCGATGACGAAGACCAGGAGGGCATAGCAACCCATATGAGTCGAGAAAGCAATGAGATAGCGCGGTGAGTCCCAAGCTAGGAAGACTTGTGGGCCTAGGGTATGTCAGTCCCATTGACAAAGACCAGAGGAGAGGTGGGGTGTATGAACGTACCGATAGCATTGCCAGTGGCCCATGCAATGAAGTTGGCTGCGATAACCACCGTCTTCTTCGTTTGTCCAGCAATGTTACGAGAGATGAGAGTCATGCTGAGAGTCTGCGCGGCCCAGAACGAAAGCACAAGATAGTAAGAGAAGAGTAGACCGCCTTGCGTGGCCTTGCTGGTATTCTTAACTGTCATAAGAACAATAGTGCCGACAAATGATCTGGTTAGGTTAGCAAAGCCCAAATCTAGCACGGCAGGACTTACGGAATAACATAGAGACCCATTACCAGCAAATTCTGCTTCGTCCTCCTCACCAACCACATACTGGTCAGAAGGACGATAATAATGTATACGCCGAGGACCATAGCGAGTAGCTGCGTCTGCAATACGCTGAAGTGGAAGCCAGCAATGATGATATTCGCGAACGCACCAAGTCCACTGGTTGGCAAAGTCGTGCAGATGGCGATCAGCATGTAACAGTACATCTGTGGGTCCTTGAGAGCTTCGATGAGCTGTTCCTTCCGGAAAAGTCGATTCTGAACACCAGTCTGATTGCTTCGGACACGCTCAATCATCAACTTCTTGTCCTCCTCGGAGAAGCACTTGGCACGCATTGGACTGTCGGGCATATACCACAAGACGAAGAGGCCCCAGAGGACAGAGAAGGATCCATAGCCAACAAAGATGGCTTGCCAGCTCTTCAGAGGAGACGGAGGGCTCTTGATAAGAGTGAAGCAGTAGGCGAGAAGGCCTCCGACGATCTGTTGTCCTCCGTTCATCATGTACCAATACGAGACGGTGGCGGCTTGCTCTTCGCGCTTGTACCACATTGAGCTAAGGTAAATGAAAGCCGGTTGGCAGACAGCCTCAAAGATGCCGAGCAGAGTCCGAAGAACGAGTAGGTGCTCGAATTTAGTGGCTTTAGCGTGGAGTGCGAGAATAGTTCCCCAGAGGATGATCGAAACTCCAAGATACTTCCCGATGGGTACGCGCTGAATGAGCCACTACAAGAAGTTAGCGCGATGTTTGTTGCAAGAGGAAGAAAAGGGTTGGCTACATTCGTGGGATATTCCACGACCAGGATTGCAATGTAAATGCAGGTGGTCAACCATGAGAATTGCTGTCCGTGGAGATGGGTGTCGGTTCTAATGCCCATGATGCTGGAGAAGGATAAAGTGCCTTTATCCAAGGCTTGAAGAAAGTAGGTGAAGATCATGATGGCCAACACTCGTCTGTCGACAAGTTTCTTCAGACGTTTGTTCTCCTCGGGGCTGATATGGATGGCAACATCGCTGGCGTATTTTGCAACTTCCTTGTCGACTCGATCATAGTTCATATGATCCTTCTTCAAGTCATCATATTCCATATGCTGAGCAGCAGCAATCTCGACATCATGGCTCTTCTTCTTTTCGTCTCCATGATGGACTTCTGGGCCGGGAGCGAGAGTTGGTTCTTCCATGGCCGCAGAGCGTAAGAGGGATTACACTGAGGAGGTACAAGAGGCTAAGGAACTGCTGAGGACACAAAATATGCAGATGTTAGATCAGATTATATAGATCTGAGCGACGTTCATCCACGACAGTGGATTGCGGGGGTTGGGGAAGCAGGCATGCGACCTCCTCCACATTATTGATCGCCGTTCGGGGTAGTGGAGTACCCAATTGGTCCCGACCTGGAGGGGAGCCCTGCAATACCAACTTCTGGGAATAGTGAGCTATTCGTGATAGCTGGCAGGCGTTGAGATAACGCGAGGTTGTCGAAGCGGTGCCCCAAAAGCAGATTTCGGAGAACAATAGACATGCGGTCAGGTGGCCAAGCCTGCTACTGGATTATTAGTCGTTGCTGCGGAGGTGCATGTACCCCGGAGCTTGCATATGGGGACATAAATCCGCTATGCCAAGAATGGGGTGGAGTGGTGGCTTCGGCTGGTCGGTGGAATGACAACCGGAATCATCCCACGAATCTGAAGCTTTCTTTTCAACAACACCAAGCTTTGCTAGATCTTAAGGAAATAACGAAATTGGATTTTCCAAAACAGGCAACAGCAGAAGCTATATCAAGAATACACGACACACGACACAGAAAACGATGCCAAAAGTCTTCAGCGGGATCTCTTCGCTAGATGTTCACAGCACGATCAAATTATTGATCAATCAGCTGATCAATATCAAAGATGAGACTGGGGAGTTCCTGTTGAAGCTGGACGATGGACGAGTGATTGATACCAAGGGTAAGGACATCTTGCATGCCAACTTCAAGATCTAGCCTCTCAATCTCGGTGTAAAAGATAGCTAACCGGGAAAACAGGTTGGAGTGGCTGGGAATGGACCCATGGTATTGGGCTTTACGGACTATGGAACTATCACACCCTCACCGGCTCAACAGAAGCTCTTGGCATCATTGAAGCGTGGTTCGCAAGCCGTTTTGAGGAAGGAGGAACTACTAAGAATATTAACACCATGGCGGCCATGCTTACCTTGGCGTACCTGTACGAAAAGACAGGCAGTCAACCATGTGTGGCTTGGCTAGAGAGCTGGGCAGATTGGGCAATGTACGAACTTCCACGGACCAAGTACGGAGGCATGTCCCACCTCACATACAACTCTCTTAACTCTCAGGAGTTGTGGGATGACACTCTCATGATGACTGTGCTCCCATTGGCCAAGATCGGCAAGCTTCTCAATCGTCCACATTATGTCGAAGAAGCAAAGAGACAGTTCCTTCTCCATATCAAGTATCTGGTGGATACAAAGACCGGACTCTTCTACCATGGTTGGACATTCGATGGTAACCATAACTTTGCTGCGGCGCTCTGGGCTCGGGGCAATAGTTGGCTCACGATCGCCATCCCAGAAATACTGGAATTGCTCGACCTGCCACCAAATGATGCCTTTCGCATACATTTGATTGACACGCTGGAAGCTCAATGTCGAGCACTTATCCTGTACCAAGAGCCGGGAGGTCTTTGGAGAACCCTCATTGATCATCCATCCCACGATGGGTCATATGCTGAAACGTCGGCCACGGCAGGGTTTGCATTCGGCATGTTGAAAGCACTGCGTTTACGGTATATCAAAGGAGAGGAGTTCCGAGCTTCTGCTATTTCGGCTATAAAGGCTGTGCTGGCAAAGGTCAGCGCTGAAGGAGAATTGATGGAAGTGAGTTTCGGGACGGCTATGGGACATACCTTGCAGCATTACAAGGACATTGACCGCACCAGCATGCCGTATGGACAAGCCATGGCGATAATGGCTTTAGGGGAGTTTTTGAGGGTATTCATATGAGGTTGTTGGTGGGAGGGTGCCCAGCATGGTTGGCGTCATAGCATATCCTAGTATCCACATAATCAAAGTCAAAGTCAGTAATAGACGTTGCATCTTCAGAGGAGTAATTCACTTCGAGATCAAGCAATTAGCCCCGGACTATGCACCTCATCGTAGGTAATGTTCCATCGGAGGTTAGGTTACTGAATCGATAATCGGAAAATAAAGATGTTCTAGGCGTCATCAAAGGAGAGGCAAAACGCGTTGAGAACGCGTCAAATCATCAAATGAGATTGTCTGTTCGCAAGTGGAGAGCTCTGTAGACCAAGCTCCTGACGTTCGCTGCGGTCCTAATAGCCAGGAATGCTCGGAGGATGACGGTGACAATCTGTGAAAGAAATGATTTGAATTCAACTTTGAATGTCCTGACGAAACTCGAGGGTTCGCGAGGCTGAGAGACATTCAGAAGGTCACGTGAATCGCGAACTATTTTCTAGGTGACAATTCGAGGTCACTTCTCCAACTCCATCTCAGACAACCTTCGACACTCAAAATTCCCACCAGCAGAACCTCGAGATCCACATCAATAGATCACCCAACTTGCAAACGGGCTAGCCTCAGACACAACAAGACACGCACATCTCAAAACACCGTAGCGACAATGTTGATCAAGGTCCGAACCCTCACTGGGAAGGAGATTGAGCTTGACATCGAGCCTGACTATCGGGTAAGAAGCCCACGCGAAGCTTTCTATTAAAGCATGCTGACATTTATATCTGCAGGTTTCGCAGATCAAGGAGAAGGTTGAGGAGAAAGAAGGCATTCCACCCGTCCAACAGCGCTTGATCTTTGGTGGAAAGCAAATGTGAGTTTCTACTCTCCTTTGCTCCATATAGAGCATTATACTCCCATTAAACTATCTGAGCCTACACCTGTGGATTCCCAGGACTTCAAGGAGGGCTCTGCTCTACTTCTCATAGCGCTTTCCATGCGTTGTTGCCTGCCCCACCTACCCCGCCATCACCGAATTTTGAAGCTGACATGAATCTACGATACAGGTCCGACGAGAAGACCGCCACCGACTACAACCTCGAGGGTGGCGCTACACTGCATCTTGTTCTTGCGCTGCGTGGTGGCTCCTTCTGATTGCCTCCGATACCCCAACACGAAGTCCTACCAAATCAAGTCTTGAGCCTCGAAAAGACCCTTCGAGACAGCAGAAGCAATAGCGGGTTCACGAGTGATGGACTTCTTTTGGCAGAACATAATGGACGGATAACCCCTTCGACTTCCCCCAGGCATACACAACTTACGATACATTATGACGGCATAACATGGCGGAACGATTGACCTTGCATGCATTCATGACGCATGAATGAGATATGGATGGCGTTTTTCTATTCGATTTCTTTAGTTCCCTGACGCTGCTCAGGAGCTCTTACTCAACACCGGAAGGAGTACAGTGCATGCAGATACGTTGGAGCAGATAGACAAATTTACTGCTACGCAGCATGCATATGTTTGGGAATTTCATACATTGTGATCATCTATCGTGATATATTTGGATTTCTTCCTCCAGATGGGACCTCCAAACGGGAGTTTCTCCTTACTCCCTTCCAACGCCTCGCTGATATCAAATACGTCCAAATGCGCTAAAGCAAATCCATAAATTCTAAGTCATGTCCAGTCTATCTATCGTTTGATCTTTTTTGCTCCACGGTTGAAGATGTCTACTGGCGCTCTCTTCCTCGGCATCATGGGTTTGGGAGGACCAGGGGCGGGACTCATTCTTCTTGGTGGGGCAGCCAAAACTGTAGGTGGTGAGGAAGCCACTGGTCTGGGTCTCGAGGATACATGAGCTGATGGAGGAGATGATGCTTGCTTCGTTCTTGGAGGTGACGATAAAGCTGGCCCATGGTTTCGAGGGACCGGTCGCGAAGCAGGAGTTGGCCGTGAAGTAGCCATTGGCCGTGGCATCGGCTTGATCTTCTCTTCCGGCTCGTCGAATAAGTCATCTCCTTCGTCCTCATCATCATCGTTGAAATCCTCGTCCGAAGAACCAACTAGAGTCTCCTTCACATCACCAGAAGCATATCTCTTCGCACCTCCCGACATAGCAGCTCTCAACCTCGCTTCCCTCTCCTCCAGCGTCGGCCCTCTGCCGCCACTCTCATTCTTTGGTTGAACATGTCTGTGAGACAGAATCTTCAACGCTGGCTGCGAAGCAATCTGATACTCCTTCGACATCCCCGCAGGAGCTTTCCGAACCTGGCCTATCCTACCCGTCAACTGATGCGTAGGCCTACTCAGCTTGCTCATCGCACTGATCTCCTTTGCTTCTCTTCTCGCACGAGTAAGCACGCTCTTCCCATCCGTCAACTTTGTCTTACTTCCACTTGTCCACTTCATAGTGCTAGAATCTCCCTCCTTCTTCCCCCATTTATTCTTATTTAGCGGCACCCCGCCGTTGTTGGCCAACATATATGGATCTCTAGGAACCTTTGGTAGAGATCTCAAATCCACAACCTTCGAGACGTGCGATTGTCTCATCTTTTGTAACCCCATCATACTTTGTCGCAAAGCCTCTTCATCTCGTTCAATCTCTTTTCTTTGTTCTTTCTTGTATTTGCAATAGACTTCGTACCACTTCAAAGGGTTCTTGGGAACGTATCCTTTGTTCCGCCAGTTTGGGATGTCGCGGGCGATGAATGTTTGCCAGAGCTCGGCATCTTCGCCTTGGATTTGAGGGGAGTTTTGCTCGATGATGTGGAGTTGTTCGGGGGAGGTGATGCGTGCGAGGACGGGCTTGATTTTGAAATACTCGAAATCGCCGACGTCTGTGAGACCTGGATGTTGTTAGGCATTGTATGGCGGAGAGGAGAGGTGTACTTACTGCGGATGTTTCTGATGCAGGCCCGTATGCAAGAATCGTTGAGCGATGGAGCTGGCATGTTAACTGTAGTGCGGAAGTGATTGCGGAAGCTAGTTGAATGCGCAAGAAGAGCGAGATGCTTCGTCCAAATCCAATCCAAATGTCCCGAGGTTGGTGATGCTTGCACAGTGTGGGAACGCTGATGTGTCGTTCAAAGTGTAAATTTATCGCAATGTGTGTGTTTGATGACGCATATGCGAAAGTGAACTGTTAGAAAATTCTCGAAATCATGATTTTCCGTTTAAAAGTGAATTCTTTGATATTTGGTCGAGGATAAAGGAAGCCAAGCGTTGAAGTTCAGGAAGTCCAGCCCCCACATTCCATCACTGTTACACAAACCACCCGTAACAGGTTAGACCTCCCGCCACATCGATCTACAAACCACAATTCAAGATGCCTTTCTTGATCCCCCATACAGGTCTCGGTCCTTACAGAGGAGCAATGGCAACCTTCAATATCCTCGAATCGCGCGAAGAAGACGAACTCCACAAGACGCGCCTCTTGAACGTCGAAGAAAAACCCTTCAAGCGCATCACCAAACGCCTCCTCACGCCCAATTCCCTCCTCTACACGCCAAACAAGCTACCTACTCCTCCACCAGACAATGCTTCAGGCGAAGAGGTCACGGAAGACGATCCTGCGCTTCAGAAGCAGCTCGAGGAGCGACGCCAGTTCCGCGAAGATATTTTGTTCGATTTCGAAGCCTTCGATAGCAGCATTGCGCGCATTCAATTCCTGCGAAACAGCAATGAGCGCGAACGAGATCGATACACGACGGACAAGCAGACGATCTTGGATACGATGCAAGCGGTTAGGGCGAGTACGGCACAATTGAGAATTCAGCTGGATGAGGCGAAACAGACATTAGAGCAGAGGAAGAAGTTTGATGAGCTGGCCGAGAAGATTACGAATAATAGGTTATTGAAACCGCGCGAGGAACAAGATGCCAATTTGAGGAAGCTGGAGGAGGAGTGTAGGGAATTGGAGAAGGAGAGTGCGACGTATGGGGAGACGTGGAAGGAGAGGAGAGAGCAGTTTGGCAGGATTGTGGAGGAAGGTATGCAACTAAGACGACTCATCAGAGACGAGAAGGAAGAGGTCGAAAGACGCGAGGGTATGGATGGTGGAGAGGAGGACGGTGAAGTTGGCGAAGGCAGTCGAGGCGGACAGACACCAAAGCACAATTTCAGTGGAAATGCTACACCGAGACCAGATGGACATTCGCACAGCAACTCAGAATCCGGTCTCAAGCCAAGACCACTACCGTCAGGAAGTTTATCAAGACCTGGCAGTAGGACGACAAGCCGAGCTGCATCACCTGCGGGCTCTGAACGAGAGCGAGAAGAGCCGACTGAGGGAGAAGATTCAATGATGGTGGACGAAGGACCAAGGGTCGAGGAGAGTGATGTAGTCGCAGACACACCAATGGCGGAACCTATCGAGATGGCTGCCACCCCTCAGGTCATTGTGGATGAGCCTAGTCCTGTGGTCACAGCTGAAGAAGTTGAACTAACGACCGAGGAAGGCGAGGAAGGAGAGGCTGAGGACCAAATGGACACTACGTAGTGTCATATGTATGATGTATTGTACCATAGGCGGCATGATACCCTCTCTTTGCGCCCAATGAACACCAGTATCCCATTTCTATATCTGCCAATGCTTATGAAATCACATCAAAACAAAGTTCTCATCCTCACTAACCGTGGTATCATGCCTAATTCGTATCTTCATCACTCCTCGCAACCAAACTTATTTTGAAGCAGCAGCCGCTTTCGCATCTGCAATTACTTTCTTGGCTTCAGTAATGACTCCTTCTGCCTTCGAGACTTCCTCCGCGCTTGCACCATTGTTCTTCTCCGCATCGAGCTTGTCTTCGAGTTTATGCAAGGCATCTTCGAGACGCACAGTCAACGGTGGGAAGACAGCTTTAGTTTCTTCGATAGCAGTTCGCTGTCAAGATTGTCAGCTTCTGCCATCAAGTGTTGGACAGCTTAATGTTTAGAACTTACCTCCTGCTTGAGTTGATATTCCGCATTCTCGTCCTCGTCCTTGCTTGCCAATAGCTTCTCGAGACGCGCCTCTTGGCTCTTGAGCTCCTTGTGGTAAGAAGCTTCTTCTTTTATTAGTCTTTGGACCGATGAAGTCGCGATCGTGAGAGCGCTTGGTGGTGCCATCTTGATGGTGAGCTTGAGTGTATGAGGACCGCGTTGGAGGGGTTGTAAATATTTTTAAAGGTTCGCGGGGTAATGCGCCGTGCCCGGGGACATTTTAGTGCTGCAAAATACGTACCTGTAGACCTTAGCATGCATAGAAATGCTGAATCGCATCCCACAACTTTCGTTTGCAGTTACACTGACATTCAGCATTAACGCTTGTGTTGGGTACACTCTCTATTACTTGGCATTGGACGAAACTTCCCCCTCTGGTATATGACAGTACGACTGTAATTCATCATAGCGAACTGGAGGGGCAGACTCGGGAGCGGGCTTGGGAGGGGTCAAGATGGAGTCGACCAAGATCAAAATAAGGCTCCCTCAAAAGGTTGGAACCTACTCTTCCAGCGATCATGTGCTCCCGGTAATAACCTCATTAGGACGCCGTCTGCTCTCCTCGAGTACCGCCTCCTGGCCCTGCTATGCCTCCAAATGTCGGTGCTGCCATGGACGCCCAGCCCAATGACAACACGATTACTGTCGACCGCCCTCCTCCTCCTCCTCCTCCCCCTCCTCCTCCTTCTCTCGCTCCTCCTGCCACGGGGCCTGTCCCTATTACACTTCCGATTCTCCAACGGACCCTCGATGATACGGCGTACGAATCGGTATATGCGAGAGTACCAGACAACCATAAGCTTGACATCGACGGGCTGTCCTGGATCAAAGTCGATCCATATAGAGTCCAAAAGATCATATTGACGGCCTGGTATTCGCAACCTCGTAACTCCTATGACGTTGTTCAAGCCAGCAAAAGTCTCGATGTCGAAGGGAAACAGCAGCGTGGTCGCGTTCTCCGGTGCTGCTCTCATTGTAACAACTTTGTCGCTGAGAAAACCAAAACTATGAAGGAATTGATACATCATCTGCGATTCGAGCATAATGTTAACGAAAAGAGTGCAATTCCAAAGGCGGCAGAAGATCCCTTCAAGCCTATGCGCAGCAGAGAGCATCAAACGCGTAGGGCACCAGACAGTTCTTCTTCACCAAATGCAGCTGGTCCCTCTCGATCGAGGTCCTACGCATCTTCCCAACCTGATTTTGTTCAGCAGGCCCTTCAATATGCCGCGAGTGATGAGCGCGAGAGAGCTGCAAGCAGCAGTGCTACTTCTATCTCCACTCTAAACGTTCAAGGCGGACTGGAACATTTACTTGGTGAGCTGGGCAGGATTAAAGCTATCAACGAAGGATTAATGGTAAGATCACGACTTAATGAGGAATTGGCCCATGAATGTAAGCGGCTTCGTGAAAAAAATGAGAGGCTCGAAGAGCGAGTACAGGAAAGCGAGCGGCTCCGGGAAAGAAATCAGCTTCTTGAAGGCCTAGCCAAGGAGAGCCAGCGGCTTCATCACAGAAACCAGCTCCTTGAAGATCGAGCCCAGGAGAACGAGGAGCTTAGGGAAAGAGTTCAGGAACTTGAAGGGGTAGAACTCTTAAGCGAGCGACTTCGGGAAAGAAATCGAGTTCTCGCAGATCAGGCCAAGGAGAGCTCCCAGGAGAGCGGGCGACTTCGAAAAAGGAATGAGGAACTTGAAGGCCTAGCAAAGGAGAGCCAACGGCTCCGTGAAAGAAACCAGATCCTTGAACAACAGGTGCAGGAAAAGACTTGGGAAGTAGAGTCTACTCGAGACGCCCTCAGCCTGCTAGCATCCTCGAGCTCCAGACAACAGCGTGATGCGTCACAAAATGCACCTGCGTCAAAACTTCCGAGCCGGCCGACCTCGAATGGTTCTACGCCTGCACCAAAATCCCAAGGGCTCCAGGTTGTCATTAATTCAAAACTGAAGGCACCTAGCCCCAAGTTCGATACGCCAGCAGGCAAGAGGAAGCCGATGGATGAGTCCAAGGCTAAGCATAGCAAGAGGTCAAGATCAGACTCTGGCTCTAAGGTTGGGAATGATGGTTAGCGACCATTAGAGTCCAGCCGAATTGTATTCCTGGCGTTTTGGCTTTTGATACCCAGGGTGTTATCTTCACTCACCTGCGGCTCATATACTCCACTCCATAGTAATATTATGATTTCCACTCTACAAAAAACACAGTCTTGCGAGTCTCACCCTCTTGCAGCAACGGTTCCATGCGCTGTCTCTGGAGTCTCTAAACCTTCAGTCACTCCCCACTGCCCTACTACCCCTGGGGCTCTCTCAAACGTCTGAAATAAGTATACTGACTCCGAGATTATAGGCTACGACGGGATTCTCTATCGTTTATCGCAAAAGGAAAGTGTGTGTAACGTTCTACGATAGGTTAGCTCTGTTGTGGCTTGAGCCGAAACAAGTTCAACACAAACATTTTGCTTCCTCGACAACAACACACTCCCACGACGCGACAACAAGAAGCCCGATCAGACTCTGCTGATTTCCTCTGTTCGCTGAAGCATTCTACTAAAAGACTTCTGAAAGCCGACCATCTCGAAGCTCTCGTTCACGTCTCGTTGTCGTGCTGTCCGACCTCCTTCGCTTCGATCATAGGCATTGAGCCGATCCTGGGTTAACGCGTGCTTGCGAGATCTAACTAATGCAAGATGTCTGGGAGCCCTCGTGCCAGTCAAAATCCCAGTCCCACAATGATGGACAAGGCTACTCTGAGAAGAGTCATCGCCGACATGTTCAAGGAGCTGCGTGATCTTGGTCAGTCCACGCCCTTCCATATGGTCAAAGTCTAGGCAGCTAACATCCTGCAGCAGTCAGCGGCCTCGAGGACGAGGTTCTTTTTTTCAGATGGACGGTTAAAGTGAGACCGCCCCCAGAGTACTCGTTTGTCTTCCCCGAAATGGTCGTGAAAAGCGATGTGAGTGGCGGTATCCCTGAAGACAGTTGGGATGATGATATTTTGGAAAAGCTATATCGAGCGCTTGCCAACAATCGAATTGAGGTTGAAGTGTTGGGAGAAGACATGGCTCCCATTAGACCCACCAGTCCTATCTCAACGGCTCTGGGTAACAAGAAGAAGCGGCCCCACGAAAGACTGAGGGATCAGCTCATTGAGAAGATTGGTACGTAATACCTAATTTCACTTTATACCACCCCTTTTATTCTCCCAACCTTGCTTGGACTTTCTCGGACCATTTTCTCTCGACGGGGATCATAGTTGGCCAAGGTAATGACGCTTTGACAGATGGAGCGTGATGCCCAGCCAACCCAGCCTGTGCCAAAGTCCCTCTAAGCCTGGGAGATTCGAAGCGCAATTATGCTGCTAGATTTATTGCTCACATGTACCTGCAGAAACAACAATCGGCCATCCCATTGTAGCGCGAACTCCAAAGCCTATAGATCCACGACATGACGACCCTCTTCCTCCAAATTCATACAGATGGAAATTTAGTCGCGAATACCCCCGGTTCCCGAGGACCAAGGGAGGAATATCCAGGTGGCCTGCGGAGGATATGCGTCGATGTCACAACGCATTGGAGAATGGTCACTTGATTGTGATCAACCTTGATCTGAGCCAGGAAGTAGCGGGTAATTTTACACATCCCGACCTATTTATCTAGCTGACATACCTTCTGTCAGGTCCCCCAACTCCACCCCGAAGACAGCATGATGAGAATAATGATAGCATTTTGAGTCGAAATGTGCAAGATGAATCGGACGAGGGAGAGGTGCCTGTCGACGAATCTTCAGAGACTGACGAGGATGAGGACATTCTCTCCGACGCGCCTAGTAACACTGCCGAGCCTCCCTATGCTCCCTATGTGGATGCCGACTTTGATGAGATATCCAACACCTTCAAAGAGGAGGTTGAAGAACTCGATGGTGAAGTCCAAACCGCACACCAGCTCATGAAGCGCTTGGTAGAACTTCATGGCAGAATGTTTGAAGACACTCTCCATTTGGCGGTTCAGAGACACACGGAGGAACAAAAGTGGCTGTGGAAGGCTCGCCATGCGCGAAATAAAGACAAGCTCCGTGCACAAATCGAGCTTCTCCATGTCGAATTAGAAACGAATCTGCAAGATCTGGAAGCTACCCAACTTCGAGTATCTCAGCTTGAAGCCGAGAACAAGTCTTTAGGTCTTCAACTGTCCCAGATGGAGGAGGACAACAATGCGAAGTTAGCGCAGACGATGATAGAGGCAAAAAGGAAGGGCGAAGACGAAGGGAGGCGCAAGACAATTGACGATATCAACTCCAGCATGGAGAAAGAGAACTCATCGCTCCGTCGCAGTCACCTCGAACAGGTTGTCGAGATCAGGAGGGAGTCCTACCAACAGGGTTTTGATGCTGGAAAGAAAGAGGCTGTCCCGGCCTCTTCGCAGGCCCCAACGCCGCCTACAGCTAGCAATGATCAACCATCAACAGACGTTGAGGCGTTGAAGAGGACCCATGAAGCAGAGTGCCAGGCCACACTCGAACATGGCAGACGCCAGGGTCGCGAAATTGCATACCAAGAATTGGCTTTGTCCTCCTGCGATCGAGTCAATATCCTCTTACAGAACCACACAGAGCTTAACAAGAACAGAAAGGTGAGTTTGCCCGTGGAGCTGCTACGAGCGGGTTGCTCACGAGACCAGATCAGGGAATTGAAGACAATCCAGCAAAACTGGCAGGATGTCCCTCAACGTGTACTACCGTCGTATATGCTACCGGAAAGACATACACCAGGCGACAAGACACTGTATCTTCTCGCAAAACTGAGCAAAGAGGTCGACTCGACTAAAGCTGGTCAACTTTTGGCCGAGGAAATCAACCGACGCTCTCAAGGACTACCGGTGGACAAGAACAGTCGCATTGTGACAAATGCAGACATCCAGAACGTCCTCAATAGCGTCAATCCACCCAATGGGCGAGGAACTACAGCCCCTTCTGAGGTCTCAGAGTCGGCCCAGCCATCTCAACATCTCGCCCAAAGGCTGGAGCCATACATAACCCCTCGGCTCGGTCTAGAAAGGTACCTACTAAGGTAACCCAAAGATCTACCACCATGGCTCAAGAGAGCACCAAGGCCAGCCCATCAAAATCCCAGGAAAGTCACGCAGCCTCCCTCCAGAAATTCTTCACTCCCGCGCTCCAATCGTGGCTCGACTCAAACTCCGTATACTACTTCACGCCAGGGTACTCCACAACCACAAAAGCCATCCTGAATCTCCCTCCCCAAGAATTCCAGCGCATGGAGGATATGGTCTTACAGCACTCAAAATCTGCCGGCATAGCAGGAAGAGACTATTCCAAAGCTACCACAGCTGAGCTTAAAAAACTCAAAGGCTATCTTGCAGGTCTGACGCTTGAGCTAAGCTGCGACTTTTCGTTGCCGAGAGTTGCGCGGTTTGAGGATGTTGTCAACATCTTCATGGCGATATATGCTATTTTCTTACACAGCAATAGGGTTTTGATGGCACAGGAACAACAGAAAGCCAAAGGTCCAGAGGCAGATACTACTGGCTCAACTTCACCTATGAAAGAAGTCCAACCAAACACGACGAAGCCAGTATCTCAAAAGCGAAAGCGCTCAGACGACGAACCCACTCCAGAACCTCCAAAACTCGGGAAGCCAAATACCAGACAATATCTCCCTCGGCGCATGAATCAGGCTCGGGATGAAGAAAACCAGCAGATACCGCCTGTAGAGACGGATGGCTCAACAATTCGGGTCGACGCTTGGCCATCGCCCGAGGTGAAGAGCGATGAAGAGGCAATACAAGAGGATAATCTTTACGATGCTACACCACCTCCTAGGGCAAAGAGAAAGCCGAGGAGATCTGCTCTTATCTAAGACTATGCAAATGTCTCTTGGTTGGCTTAAATCAATCAAATAATTAATAAATAAAAGAAATATAATTAATTATAATTATAATTATTATTATTATTATTTAATAAATATATAAAAATAATTATAAAAAAAATATATTATATAAAAAATATATTTTTATTTTTTATTTATTTCGATTTATAATAATATAAGAATTATATTATTTATAAAATTAAAAAAATTAAAAATATAAGAATATAATTTACAAATATAAATAAATAATAAAAAGCAATTTTTTTATTTTAAATTTTAAATTAAATTAATTATAAAATAAATATATAAATAATATTTAATTAATTTTATTATATAATTTATTTAATATTTATAATTATAATAAAATATTTTATAATCTCGTTTATAAGAATATAATTCTTCGAATTATACTTTTATATCCAAAGTATAAACAAATTATCAAAGATATTAATTATTTTCTAATTCGATATTTTATTATAATTATTTATATTAAAATCGTAATTATATTTCTAATTATAATTATAAATACAAATATTAAACAAATTATATAATTCCGAAATATATAATAAAATTAATTAAACGTTATTATATATCCACTTTGTAAATATTTTAAATTAATAATAATTATATAATTAATTAATTTATATAAATGAAAATTTTAATATTCTTATAAATAAATATATTAAATCGAATTAAAATTTACTTGGATTATATAAAAAAATATTTATATTAAAAAATTAAATTAAATATTAAAAAATTTAATATATATTATTAATATATTTCTATTTTATATTTTTCGAAATAATTATAATTATAATTTAAAAAATTTTATAATTTTTTATAATTTTTTATTATTTAATTTTTCGAATTAAATTAATTTAAATTTTTAAATTTTTATATATTTTTAATATTTAATTAATAATTTTTAAATTTTTATATATTTTTAATATTTAATTAATAATTATTAAATTATTTATAATAAAATAATATTATTTACGTGTTTATTTATCTTAATCTCGGTAATCTCGCTTAAATCGGATATATAAGCTTTTGGCCTGAGTATTAAGACTAATCCGTACCAAGCCGAAATTAATTACTAAGACTAGGGACGTGGAATATGCAGGTAGATCTCGGACCAAAATTAAGTTTTTTCCCCCACCTTTCTCATTGAGCGTCCCGTTCCGAGCCGCTTTCGGACAGTGCACCTGCCGATAGGGGCAAGTACCTACCGGGAGGCTATTACAATTCGTAACCAACACTCGCCAAATTTCGACTTTTGAACCTTTCTTTTTACAACAACCACTACATTTATCGAATTGCTCTCTTACGCAGAGTGTTATAGAGAACGAGGAATCTTCACCCCGTCATCAGACATAACCTGGAACACGCTGATACCCTCTCATTCAAATGGAGAATCTCATGGAAGCCGGCAATCCATATCATGAAGTGCTACTTCTTGCCATCGTGGCGGGACTCGCTTCTCACCAAGGTTTCCGCAAGTATGAGCCCACAATCTCGGGCTTCCTGGGCGTCTTCTTTTCTCTTCAGGCGATAATCTTTCTCGGGATTGTTATTCGGCATGGCTCTACTCTCGAATACCTCGTTTCTGGCGCGATGTTGACGACCATGTTCGGTGTGATCTACTTGGGTGTGCTTGGACTAAGTATCGTCCTTTACCGGGTCTACTTGCATCCTCTACGGCATTACCCTGGACCCAAGCTGTCCCGAATCACAAAGATTGAGTGGTTTTTCCGTGCTCGAGATGGCCATTTCTACTTGCACGTTAACAAATTACATAAAAAGGTAAAGTTCAATCCTAAAGCTTTGGCCGTGCCTGAGTATTCTGACTCGTCCAGTATGGAGATGTAGTCAGAGTTGGACCAAATGATATCGCTTTCTGTGACCCATCTGACACACCGCTCATTAACGGTCCCTTGTCGAAAATGGCAAAAGGTGCACACGCCGATGGGTCTCCGTGGGCGAAGGCGCGCTCTGTCACCTTTGTAAAAGAGAGGGCCGAGCACAGAGCGCGACGTCGGATTTGGGATCAGGGCTTCACAACTGCCGCTTTGCAACAGTACGAGCCACGTATCGCGTCTCTACTGGAAAGGATGTCAGATCAATTCGCATCTCGTATAGGGCGTGGGTGTGGCCTCGGAAAGATAATCGTGGAGCCACATGCTAA
>FJOG01000001.1:587007-597082 GCA_900073065.1 Phialocephala subalpina
AACTTTGAATCTAATAATTAAAAATTAAAATATAATAATTAGAATTTAAAAAATAATATAAAATATATATTAATTTGAATTCTAAATTTATAAAAATTAAAATTAAATTTAAAAATTATTAAATTATAAATTTTAATATATTTATAAATAATAAAATTATTTTATTTTATATAAAAATAAAGAATAAAAACGTTATAATAATTCAAAGTAAAGTAATAAGAAATAAACAAAGTAGCCGAAAATAAAGGGTAATTAGAAAGGGATAGGTTATTTTATTAGATAAACTATATATTGCAGGAATATACGCATTCTATGGCATCTCCATGGGTATTGCGACGGGAGTCTATTTCGCGATCCAATATCATCAAAGACTAGAGCGACTCATTTTTGCTGACGACATGACTTCTTCGCCTCCAAATGGGGATGATACATTGGAGCGATGGGAATTTTGGCCCGGCAAGTCCTTTTAGGAGGTATTGAAATTGATGGAAAGTTGATCCCCAGCGGAACTCAAGTCGGTACCTCGTCATACGCTATCCATCACAACGAGGAGTATTTCCCGAACGCATTTACCTATTCGCCGGAGTGCTGGATCGTTGATCCCGAGACTGGGGTGAGTGAAGAAGATGTTGAACAAGCCCACTCAGCTTTCTGCGCTTTCAGTCTTGGATCGAAGGGCTGCATTGGAAAGGGCTTAGCTTATGCCGAGTTAACGGTAACTCTTGCGAGGGTCTTGTTCTTGTTCTATCTTCGAGAAGCCGAGGGAGAGTTGATCGGGGGCGGCAAGCCAGAGCTGGGATTTGGGCGGAAAAGGAAGAATGAGTATCAGATCCAAGATCGATTTGTGGGTGCGCGAGATGGGCCTATCATCGAGTTCAAGGCGAGAGTTGTATTTGCTTATTGGACTGTCCTATTTAACAAAAGTATATCTTCACTCGATCGCAGATACTGCTTTTGTTATCATAGGAGACGATGAGCAGACCCGTTTATGACTGTCCTCAACCGCACAGCCATCCGATAAACAATAAAAAATTGACATATAACCTACATCTGGGTCACTTATTGAGAGACCGTTGCAGAACCGTCTATACTGCCAGTGCTTATGCCCAAAACGTCATTCCCGCGAGGTCTTCTCTATTAATCTTTGTTGAGATCCGGAAGGCAAGTGATCTCCCTGTTCAATGACCGCAATTCAAATGCAAACGCGAACATTGAATCATGATGTCAAACTCAAAGTAAGGTCGGTTAGACTTATGAAGAGGGGCCGTTATGGAGGAGACTTGGTTTCGACTGGTAGAGGCAGGTAATGCTTGATCAACTGCAAGCACTGCATGCAGTGCCTGGAAGTCTCCCTGTTCTGGGGGTATGACAGTACCAAGTTTCAACGAGCGAATAAATCGTGATTTGAATGAGAGGTTCGATGTAGCTCTCTACAAAACTAGGATTAAAGTATACGAGACCCAAAATTTCCACCATTACTCTTTCTTCGAGATGGCCGGGGCTTTAGAGATCGCCGTTGCGATCAAAGGTCTGTGAACTATCGAGCCAGTGGAGACCAAGCTCATCCCATGAGGGCGAGAGAGTTTGCGTCATCCAGTCTGATGGCAACGGATCCCAGGGCTCTACTACACCTGGAGCTTCCCGTCCGTTAGACATTGCGGTCTCTACGGGAGATGGCAACTGCGTTTGCGTTTGCGGCGGTGTTTCTATCACGGATCAGTATCATATATGAGATGCGGAAATAGTGGGACTCACTGTCACGTGTGGCCCGGAACAAACGGCGATCAATGGATTCGAGAAAGCGGAATGGGATCTCGGTGGGCTGAGTGCTTGCGCGGTACGCACGTAGAATGTCGATGACTTGATCCCACGCTTTATAGAATACTGCGGGGCTGAGGTCATCCTGAAGGTGGCAACATTTGGCCGCAATCAAGACACTGATCATACTGTAGATGTCTGGGTTCCAGGTCAACTCGGCGTCCTATGAATGGGAGAAGCGTACTCACAGGTAAGACCCCACGTTGAGCCTTTGAACATCGAAGGCGACGCTCCTTCAAAATTTGTGCACGCATGCACGAAGTTTATCGTCTCGACCGCAACATTCACACACGCATCGGCGTGATGGACCATTATGGTGTGCCAGAAAGATCCAAAAGACCGCTGCATTGGTGAATTCATTGAAGTTGACTGTCCCTGGCATAAAGACTCTAGCAAATATGACAGGAAAGGCCGGTAGAGGAGAACGAGGGCGTATTGATACCTTTTGGACACGTTAGATAGGCCCCAGTGCCACGCACCCAGAAGACCTCGACGTACCGGAGATAGAGAGTAATCGCTTGACGATCAACAGAAATCCAGTTGCGGTCCTCAAGTGAATCATATCCGTTATTTCTAACTCTCAGCTCTTCCGGCAGACTGCCACGCCAGTCCAACAACGCGGACTCCAGCTTTTTTAGGATGGTGAAGTCACCTTTTTCTATGGCGACGCTGAATTGAGAGGGCCGGTTTCCGACGGCATCGTATATTTCCCTATTGATCGACTCGAGCACTTGTGCTAACTGTATCCCGTAGACGAAAAACGCTGTCTTCGGGAACGTTCCAGGCTCTTGTGTCAAAATCTTGTCCCGGAAGATAATCTCATCATCGACAGCTAGGGGCAAATCCGTATCGTATTGATGGCTCGAGATCGAAGAGGGTTGGCCAAAGTGGATCGACAAACTCCTAAGGTGCACCTTCAGTACCTTGACCAGGCCACTCGACCGGAGCGGTCACTTACAAGTCAAAATAGACGCAGCCCCACCAAACTCGCTTCGTAACTTCGCGTACGACATGACTAATCATCTTCGTCGAATTCTGGTGCAAGCCCAAGGACTGACAAACACGTATGGCTAGTGATATATAGGTCAACGACGCATGAAGGTGGCCTCTTTGGTGGAGGCACCTCTCCATAGAATATTGGGTCATTAGTAGTAGGTTCTGAGCCAATTCTAGCGACGGCGTCTCGAGTTGTTCTATGGTGATGGCCCTCTTTGCTTTCAGAAAAAACTTTTCGGATATGTGGAGTGCGTTGTCTACAGGCAAATTGTCACAATAGAGGGCTCCTAGGGCGAACACAAGGTTAACCATGCATGCGCACAAACTGTCGTCGCCAGTATCGGGATCAGCTACACCATTGATGAGTGCTTCCGCCCTTTGTTTCCCTTGCCAAGTTGGTCTGTGTAGGTAGGGATGAATGCAATGAACGCGAGTGAAGTATACATCCAACAGTTGTTTCATTAGGCTTGGAGAGACTGTAGGCCCGGCGCCGATGCACTGAGTCAACATCGACGGGTTTTTGGTGCGCTGTTCCTCGAGGTTCGCGTTAAAGTAGCCGGAGATGGAGCTCGGGCTCTGATTTTCGTCCTGGCACGACATGGAGAGATCGGCCACGGCCGGCAGGTTCTGGACCTGAGCCATGAAATTGATGGTTGAGGATGACCCGAAACTGCGATGATGACGGACTTGGGCACGCTCGAGGGCTGATAACTCCTCAATGTATGCAGCAGGATGCCTTGATCTGCCATCGTGGCTAATTGGATCAACTGCGTCTGCGCCATCGCGGATATCATGAGGACCATCACGGTCAGTATCAATGTGATTGTCGTTCTGGTTGTTATTATGGCTGTCTTCGTGACTGCCATTGTATATGGCGGCATTGAGCTTGTTGGCTAACAAGGCACCGCTGTCTTTCTCTGGCATATCACTGACCTCATTATCCTGCTGGGATTGTCGCGACTGTAACAAGTTTTCTTCAAGCCGGTCAATGTAACTGCCCGTGATCAGCGAGTCTCTGCCTGGCCTGAGGAGTCGAAGGCCTACCCGAAAATATCCCTCTTCTTCTCAGTCTCTGCTGACCGTACGTACGAGCAAGTATACCTGCGACCGCGGGCTTGACAGGTTCCGCAGACAGGTTTGCTGCCGTCACACCTGACTTTTCGATATCGACATTCATGGCAAGCCAGCGAGGCGCGGGTGCGTGGCGTTTTCTTCTTGGGTCCGCGACTAATCGCATCCGCCGTCGAGGTGATGGCGACCATCTGCGGCTGTACGTCGCGTCCAGGAGCCTGTTGCTGAGAGGATGGTCTATCATCAGAGAGGGACTCGTTGCCCTCGTTCATTGACATCCACGATCGCTTGTTGCCAGTAGTTGCCTTGTTGCCAGCAGTTGCCCGAAGTTGGGTTAAGAGCTGGCGGAGCAGCTGGGCACACGCTAGGGAGTCACTAGACAAAGCGGCCTCCGCGTCGCTCGTAGATTGCGGCATGATCGAGCATGTAAGATAAGATATCGTGTAATGTCTACCCCCGACCGAGAACCTGGTTGATGGGGGATGGTGGAGTGATTTGTGGTGCAGATGGAGAAGTGCCTTCACGTCTCGAGGGATCACGATTCTCAATCTGCTTCTAAGTCGGTTGCTAAGCGCCAGGTGGTTGAGCCTCGAGCGGGGTCCGGGTACAAAGATCCCACGGCGGGGTTTCGCCGTGAGTGGGGACCGCTACTGTGAGTTACTGCGGGGAAGACTCGGCACTGCGAGGAAGTCTTGGCCTGTGCACGTGACCTTTTCTTTCAACCTCTCAAGACGGTTTAGTTCTTACCTGAGGTAAGGTACCTCGCATACCTCAAGGGGCTCGCTACCTTCCAGTACCTTGGTAAGGTAAGGTAAGTTCCACGGAATCGAGATGAAGAGAGACGCCAGGAGCCAAGAGCAATCGCAGATCCCGGGTCCAAATTGGTCAGCGGATGTTGACAGCCTCAGAGCCTCCGGCTTCGCCAAGCAGTGGCTGTCGGTTCCGCTCGCATCGCATAAAGCGCCAATTGACTGGCCGAATGGGAGCCAGAGCTCGCTCCATACGGTGCGGTGCGGTGGTGGAAGCACGCTGAAGTACAACCGCCGCTACACAGTCCAGCTTCCAAGTTTCCCCACAAACTGTTAAGGCTGTCGTCGCTCCATGCCCCTATCGTTCCTTGTAGACAATTTAACATCACTTGTTGACCCCCAGTCAGGCCACTGACTTTATCCGGTACATCTACCTCACTTTCTTCTGCTGTACTATTCTCGTAGTGTTAACTTTTTCTCGATATAGCCGATTCATTTAACGTTCATCACAAATCCCTGTCCGGCAAGATGGGCTTCTTAGGCATCCTCGAAGATCACAAACTTCCTCATGTCACGGGTACTGTCATCCTCAACGAAGAGAAGGCTCATTCGGAAGCCGCCACCGGCGGCTTGAAACATGGCGAAGGCTCCAACCGCAATCTAATCCTGGTACCCCAGCCATCTGAAGACCCCAATGACCCTTTGAGCTGGCCGTATCGGCAAAAGTTAGCCTGCGTCCTCATCGTCGCCTGTGGCGCCATCATGAACTGTACCGTTCTTACCGGCTTATTAAGTACTGGTTTCACCAAGATTACCATCGAACTCAAACTTCACATTCAGAAGATCGCTCTCCTCGTTGGCTATCAACTCCTAATTGGCGGCATCTGCGGCACCCTCGTCCCGGCCATCGCCCGCAAGTGGGGAAAACGGCTTTGCTTCCTCTTCGGCGGTACGGTCGCTATCATCGGTACGATTGTCGACCAATGCGCTCAAGACTATTCAACCTTGCTGGCGGGCCGCATGATTGGCGGTGCTGGCATCTCATGCTGGGAGTCGGTTAGCATTGCCATGATTAACGGTGGGGAAAAAAACGAGTTTATTTCAAAATATTATACTAATTATTTGGTTTATTTTAAAGTCACGCAAAATTTAATTTTTTAGTTATAATAATCAATAGTATTTTCTTTATTTATTATTATAATAAATATATAATTATTATATATTTTATTATTATTATTTTAATAAATTTTTATAATATTATTATTAGTTTAATCGTAAATTATTTTTCTTATTCTTAAAAAATAATCGAGAATATAATTAGTATTTTATTTCGAGTTTTATATATTCGAATTCTTTTAATAACGTATTATAATTTTTATTAATTTATATTCAAATAAAAATTTGTTAATTCTATTAATTAATTTTATTATTATTTTAAATAATTCTAATAATTTTTAAATAAATATTATATTTAATTATATTATTATTACTTTTTATATATCGTAAATATTTATTACTTTATTTTATTTCTTATCGATTAATATAATAAAAAAAAATCGAACTAATTAAATTAAATTAAATTATAATTCTCTTGATTGGATTAGATTATAATTAAGACTCTATAATCTAATCTAATCTAATCATTTTGTACACTGTTATCGACCACGGGTATAAGACTGCTATTTCTGGGTACTTTCATCGGCGGCTCCTTCGACACGCTATTCATGTTCATATCATTTGACCCGCTGATCGGTTGGTGCACACGCAAGAACAAAGGCAACTATGAACCCGAGTATCGCCTGATCCCAACGCTCCTCGGTCTAGGCTCTGGTGCCACCACCATTGGTTTCGGTTATTTGGTCCAGCACGACCGAAGCCATTATGCCGCCGCCATTTTGCATGGCGTTATGCTATTTGGTGTCATAGCTGCCTTGATTTCGACCAACTCGTAAGATTACATCTTGGATTCCTACCATGAAATGAGCAATGAGACATTCATCATCGCCATCATCGTGAAGCAGTTCTACTTTTACGGGTTCAGTACTTTTATCAACACATACCTGGCTGAGCATGGGCCCTTCAATACTTTCACGATGGTCAGTGTGCTCCATCGCGCTATGTGCTACAACGCCCATCATGTTCATCTGGGGAAAGTATCGCAGTTTCTGGCACCGTTATAACGTCATGGATATGTTGCACATCAATACCCATGCCGCTGAATGAGTCGCGGTATCAGATGAGTGGGTCCTTTTGCGGGTCCTTATTTTGTATTTAGTTTCAGTTTCCCCCTATTCTTAAATCTATAATCAAGTCGATTCCATCTCACACGCGGCGCCCTTGGAGAGAAATGGGCGAGATGTTGTTGTGGAATTCGGGCATTCGAGATTTATTCAGTAGGAGAATATAACGACAACAATCCTGTTCTAGGAGCAACGTTCTCTACTTACTAGGTGATAATTGTTGAGATCAAGAATAGAAACTGATTGCTGCGGGACATTTATCCTGGTCTGAATGTTTATACTGAAGTAACCAGCTCAATATAACATGAATTCTTGTAATCCGATAACGAAGGAGGTGCCTGGCCAATTTTGTCAAACTGATGGCACGATACGTATTGGCTGGAGGAAGTAAGTCTGTGAACGAGGACCACCTCATTCTTGGCCACATCTTGCATACTTCCTCCAAAATTTTAGTGACAGGACTGTTAACCCCATGATCATCAGAAGTCGCAAGACTCTCAAGAGGAGCGGAACTATGCAGATGGAAATGGAGGAGTAGAAAGTTAGAGAAACGAAGGATGGCGCTTTTTTGCTTGACTGTTCGTCTTCAACGTGAGTTCAATTCGTTGCTGATCGCTTAGAAGACATAATACCGACAAAAAGATAGTATGAAACTTCAAAACATAAAGTTGGTTTATTTATCTGATCTCCGTCAAGAGGTAAGGAAGGGATGATCGAAGCGAGAAAGGTCATCAATTGGAGCTTCCCCCTAATTAGCCGAGGTCACGTGTGGATATTACGCGAAGTTCGCTTCGACATATCAAGTAGCCGAAACAGCACAGGCTAGTAAGGATAAAAACCGAAACGAGGTTCATTTTTGTACTGCTTTGATACAAAACGACATTGAGAGCGTCGAGAGACCTCTGAACTGAATGCACGCCAAGCATCTGTCCTCTGGTAGACACCGCCCCCGATAACCATTTCGAAAGTCCGGTGCCAGCATGCCGTTCCCCGTTCCTCACCACATCCACTCAAAAGGAAAATATATCATTCCATATTGAAGTCAACAACTATGCGACTGCAAAGATGTCAGCACGAACGCCGGTAAGAAAATACGATTGTCTGAATGTACCCAGCAACTTCTCCTCTCTTCAACTTCTGCACCGACTCGTTGAACTTGGAAAGCCCCATGACCATAGGGGTGAGCCATAGCTTGCCTCTTCGAGCAAAGTCCAGGGTCTCGTCGATCTCAGCCATACTGCCCACTAGAGTGCCCTTCACAGACTGACCCCTGAAAACCATATGTGTGGGATCGACGTCGATGTGGAATTTGCCAGCAGCCGGAAGACCGATGCTAGATCACGATCAGTTTTCGATCTGAAGTTGTCACATCTCTGACAGATACGTATAACATGAGTTGACCACCAGCTCGGAGGCCGGGGTATTTCTGAGCGGTTGGGTAGGATGGTGCAGCTACCAAGTAATCAGCCACCTGGCGTGTCTGATCTTATCTCTTCTCTTACCAGTACAGAAGACGGCATGACCGCCACCCTCGGTTAGAGTTATCACTTCAGCAACAGGATCTTTACTTTCCTTGAAGCCAACGAAATGCTCGGCACCCATTTCCAGGGCAAGCTTCCGCTTTTCGTCTCCGGTGTCGACCACTACTGGTCGTAGCCCCATGGCAACGGCAAGCTGGACACCTTGGATGCCAAAACCTCCTCCACCACCGGGAAAGACAGCTCACTGGCCCGATCTTAGATTCGCAGCTTTAATCGAAGCATATATCGTCGCAGCTGAGCACATGATGGGCCTGGCTACGTAGTCCGAGACACCATCGGGGATTCATGTCGTGTATCTTTCTCGCCAAGTGACATACTGCTTATATGAGCCTGCAAGTGGTCATTGTTAACATACAATACCACATCTCTTCGAAGGGTATTTCTGTACCGTCACAGTGAAGTCCACTAAGCCTAGCCCCAAAGCAGTAAGTTTCTCTGCCTGAACGGCAGTGTTAACATGACCCACATGTATTTTCGATCGGCTTGAAGCCTGCTCGCTGGCCAATCTTAAGGTTCTTGACGTTCGAGCCGACCTTAACAATGATACCGGTGTCCTCATGACCAGCGCACTGAACACCCATCTCAGCCATCTTGGGGACATTCCAGTCATTGGACATGAAGTGAACGTCGCTGAGGCATAGGCCCGTCGCATTCAACTTGATGAAGCATTCATTCTGACCTATAAAGTAACGCAAGTTAGAAACCCGGCAAATGCGTGCTGCGGCCTTTAGGTATCGTCGGTCGGACTTACCAACCTCAGGTACGTCAACATCTCTAATTTCAAAGTGAAAGTCAGGGCCTTCATTGACCACGACGCCAGCCTCGCATTTCTTGGGGATGTCAAAGGAGGGGGTCGGGGCTTCTGTTTCCTTGCTCAACATGGTGACAGCAGTAACACAATATAATAGAAGGATGATGAATATTCAGACGTGGGATTAGACAAGCACATATGAGACTTCACAAAGAATACTTACACTTCCTGTGGTTCCTCAGGTTTGGAAGCGTGGAACGCGGAGCGAGGATAGGGGGTTAATCGGTCCAGAAAGCTTCTACTATTGCCTTACCTTGCCGAACCGAACCGAACCGATTACCCTTGCCCTCGGGCGTGTCACCACCGCCAGTACATTTGTACTGTAGTCTCCGACGAAAGTTTTTGGTAGAACCCATGTGCAGATTCTGGGTGGAGCTGTGCCGAACATGGCGTAGGCGGCATGCTTCCGCCGAGGGGAAGGTTTCATCTCATTTTGCGGGGAAAGGCCAAGGCTTGCGAATAGATCTATTGGGTATTTGAGTTAGCCAAGAGTTAATCAAAGTATGATAATACATGTTACACGGCGTATATAGTCTTCAAGATACGCGTAATTATATTAATTGAAAATATATATGTTAGTATTACCAGGGATACCTATTACATGTAATAGGCCAAAAGCACATAAGAGTCTTAGTCTTAATATGCTTGTAAATTCGTTTTATTGTAATAAAAGTAAAACGTAAAATTAGAGGGTTATATTCTCTAACTCTGGCTCGTCTCGCGCTAGTACTAATGCAGCCTAATATTACACGTGACTACTTTATTATACCCATAATATATATAATTATTTATTTATTATAAGAATTAATATAAGGTTTAAAAAGGGAAAATTATATAAAAATTAAAAAT
>FJOG01000001.1:618081-630106 GCA_900073065.1 Phialocephala subalpina
CCTCGAGTGGAGTCCCCTCTCCTTGTCTATTATCTAGGGTAAAGAGCGTTAGAACGTGTGCCCTGCATTGCAACTGGTCTCGTCACTATGGCTGCATTGAGAATCATAAAACCTGGTGTTGCCTTTATATCTGGAGCCGCCTCGGGTTCGTTGGTCACCTCAAGAGGATACTTCTTTTACGTAATCTGCAAATCTTCGGAAGGCTGACGATACTTTCTCCTTTTTTCTATAGGTATTGGAAAAGCTACAGCATTCGCCTTTGCGAAACACGGTGTTAATAAGCTAGCGCTGGGTGATATCAATAACTCAGCTCAAGCCGCTGTTAGCAAGGAGATCCAAGCCAGCTATCCGGATGTCGAAATACAGAAGCTCTCTCTTGATTCAGGTGACGAAAAATCCATCGTCAACGCTCATAAAGATACCATTAAAAGATTTGGAAGAATCGATTATGCCGTCAACAACGCCGGAGATTCAGGAACTCTGAGACGCTCGACAGACATGACGACAGAAGAGTTCAACCAGGCAATTCATGTGAACATGACAGGAGTATAGATCGCTCAAAGGGTACAGCTTAGTCAAATGATGAAGCAGGAGTCCTTGGCTACAGGGTATCTCAAGTACAGCCAGTTCAAATTCTGGTGTGGTACTAACGGAGCGCCTAGATTGAATCGCGGAGTTATCGTCAATGTGGCCTCGATATATGGTATGGTCTGTGGGACAAATACAACATCTTACAGTACGAGTAAGTTTAGCGTCATAGGCCTCACCAAGAGTGTAAGCTACAATAATATCCTACTTTTCCATGATACGGCGAGTCTCTAATCATTCATTGTAGGACTCAATGAACTATGCTCCGCATAATATTCGCATAAATGCTGTTTGCCCAGGGTAAGTTTTTCAAGCGGTTTAGTAGACTGTAATCTCTTGACTGCCTGCTCTTACATTGCTTGCCATAGTTTCATCGCCACTCCAATGATGGGAGATGTTGTCAATCGGCCAGAAGGGAACTCGAAAAGGTTCAGGGATGGGACGCCAATGAGACGTTTCGGAAAGCCCGAAGAGGTATGTTATGCCACTCAAGACTAAACATTGCCAGAAGCAGAGCTCACTACGATCAAAAACCTAGATTGCCGACGCTATCATTTTCCTGTCATCTAAAATGAGTGCTTTCATCACCGGCCAGGGATTACCTGTCGATGGGTATGCAGGTCCACGAATCTTTAACAAGATTGACTTCTTCTAACAAATGAGTAGTGGCTACACAACGGCTGCGAGTTGATTATGTTGTTCACAGTATGCCATGTCACACATTGTTGTGATACAGTACAGTCTTGTTTTCGGTTTGTTGCGCGTATAAGTGGTGATGGATTTGGCAGCGGACCTTTGGTGAGGATAACCACAAGCATCACAGCCAGAGATATAGCGTCACAGAACATTTAAATTGTAGTAGTGAAAATTTCGTTAACTGCCGCCAATACCTCTGGCGTCAATGAGCTTCTACCTCCCGCTTTGTCTCCAAACATCAATTCCGAAGCTGCTTCATAGCCAGCCTCAATTTCACGAAACTTATTATTGTTCACTTGGATGGTTCTCGCATGGTAGTCGTCCCGGGTAGACAGAAACAAAGCAGCCAAAGCAACCGTTTCTGATGGTTGGACAATGACCCCAAGCTGCCGCAACCGCGCCACTCCTGCTTCAGGCACCATCCCAGTATCCGTGAAACCCGGCGCGATGCTACAAGTTATTGGTCTTAGTGAATGGTCTAATGCATAGATTACGGAAAGTTGTCTGACATACCAATTTAGACGAATGTTCAAGGGAGGAAGAAATCGGCGTAGAGCTCGCATCATTCCAATTGCACCATGCTTTGTAGATGCATAGATGGGACCCCCGAGTGGTGCCGAATACCCTATAAGCAGTGTCAGAATATGTCTCTGCCGTAGACGTGTTGGCTAGTTTGATTCCCCTACCCGCTTTGGAGGCGGTGACCACAATTGCACCCCCCGAGTTTTGTTTTCGCATATGGTGAATCGAAAGCTTCACAGTATTCAGCAGACCAATAAGATTCACTTGAACGGCAAGGTATTTTGGCTCCAGAAGCTGGCCATCTTCTCCTAGAACGTCGGCAAAGGTGTTTTCGGGGCCACCGACTCCAGCCTGCTTTCATTGAGTAAAGTCTCGAATTCACAGTAAGCAGGGCGACTGACATTGGCGAAAACAATGTCGAGTTGACCATGTTGCTTGGCACAATAATCGAACAAGCTGACCAAACTCTTCCATTGGGTAATATCCGTGGTTTGATAAGAGACCCCTTCCAAAGCCTCTTTCGGCGGCCTTAAATCTCCAATCACAACCGTGGCGCTGTTTCGTATCAGTCACAGCTAATTCAATCTCGGAATTGATGTCCCAGACCCTCTTTGAAGGAAAAGCTTTGCAGCTGCAAGGCCAATACCTGAAGAGCCCCCTACGACCATCAGCATTCATTATTCGGATACTCTGAACAGCGCGTTTGTCAAGTGATGGTTACACACCTGTTATCAACGCCACTTTCCCCTCAAGTCGGGATACATTTTGTGTAGTGATGTTTAGGTCCGCCATGATCTCAGTCTCTGAAGAAACGATGAGCTCTCCGTCGAGAAAAAGCTAAGCATTACAAGAATGGCATGCTATCAAGAAGATGCATACGGAGGTCCTAGGGCTAAGGGCACACCGCCTTGCGGCAAAACTTGATTGGTAAAATCCGTTCTGCCGCGAAGGCGGTTGGCCCTGGCACCTCTGTAGTCAGCGAAGATCGATTATTCGGGGCTTGATAAGTCCGTGCCGGTCCGTTGGAGATGGGCCGGAGCGGAACGGGTACAGGGGTTATTGGCGTCCCACCAACCAGGAACCGGGACAAAATTACAAGCTTAAGGAGTATCTCCGTACCGTACCGAGTGCACGAGTCTAGGGCGGGCTGTTGAATCGAGCCTAATTTGGACCTTGCTGTTCTAATGCCCTCTTCGAGTCGTATAGTATGCTTTGAATCCACTGAACAAATGAATGATGACGGTCGAGAGGAAAGAAGCATCAGAGCAAGAAATCCACGCTCTTGATATGGGAGATTTTGCTGAACTCGATCGCCTTCTTGAGGAGACAGTCGCTGAGCCGAATGGACTCCCTGGTGCTGTTCTCGTGGCTCTCAATAGAAAGGGTGCCGACTCCTTGCGGGCATGCCCTTTACGTGCTAATTCTGAGTTCCAAGGGAGACTCTGTACGCGAAATGTGCAGGAAAACGCTCCTTGAGTCCAGATTCTTCAGAGATGACTATGGACACGGTCTTCTAGTTGGCCTCTTTCACCAAATTTATGACCGCAATCGCAGTTATACAATGCGTCGAGAAAGGATTGTTGAATCTAGATGAGCCTATCGGCAATATATTACCCGAATACCTAGAGCCAAAAATCCTACGAGGATACACAGCTGAGGATAAGCCCATACTTAAGAAAGCTCAATGTACCCTTACTTTACGGTCGAGACATTCGTCCCTAGTGTTTAATATGTTGGCTGACTCGATGATCTAGTCATCTTCTAACACACTCGAGCGGGCTAGGCTATGATCTGTTTGATGAGAGATTGGTTGAGTGGTCCAAGAAAACAGGCCGCAAAGATAACCAGCAAAGTAGCACTTTGGTAAGAAGCCTACTTTACGGACGGAGATGTCCTAACGGCCATATTATATAGGAAGGATTCAAGTACCCACTACTCTTTGAGCCCGGCTTTGGCTATGTCTACAGTGCCGGCCTAGACTGGGCTGGTCAGATGGTGACAAACCCACCTTCAATCAACCAGAGTGCATGGGGATTAACCAAACCTGTAGGTCGAGCGGGTAACTAAGAGCACGTCACTCGAGGCCTATTGCCGGAAAAATATATGGGAGCCGCTCGGACTCAATGGAACCACGTTCAAGATTTCAAACAATACAGAACTTTCCAATAGGCGTGCTAGGCTTACAATTCGAAAGCCGGAGGGCTCACTGGCTCCGGGCACCCACCAGCCCCGAGATATAGGTGCGGATATTTGCTCCGGTGGAAGCGGGCTTTACGGCACAGGCACAGACTACATTCGAGTGCTTGCCGATATCATCAACGATGGAGGGATTCTACTCAGGCCCGAGACAGTTAAGGAGATGTTCAGACCACAGCTGCCCGATGCCAGATACCTCCAAGAAGCCTTTAACTCGTCATTCGCCAGTCCGATGAGAATGGCACCAAATTGGGACAACCCGACGGCTGCGGTACAATACGGACTGAGCTTCTTGCTAAATGTGCACGAGACGTCAACTGGAAGGGCGGCTGGCTCCGCGCAATGGTCTGGGGCCGCCAACACGTACTGGGTAAGTCTCACATGTACTCGCTTCCCATAGTGATAGTTTTTCTAATACCAGGCCTAGTGGGCAGACTACAAAAAAGGTATTGCAGGCGTCGTAATGGCGCAAACTCTGCCCTTCGGGGACCAAAGAGTCATAGAACTTTACAAGGCATTCGAAACGGCGGTCTACAAGAACGCGGATAAAGTCTAAATGGAGCATGAGCAGGTCGTGCCTTACTTAATTCAAGGTCACAGTAGACTGCCATATTAGGCTACCCGTATAAAAGCTTGATCGTCGTCGCACAAAAGAAATCTTATGGGATAGATCCCTATTGCAATTTATCGAATAGCCGCTTGCGTCAAATAGACTCCTTCGAGAAGGCGGACATCGCTATTCCCAATAACTCCTTTCCAAGAGCTGAATGAAAAGGCCAGCACCCATCAAGTGGTGTAGAAGTGCAGGAGTGTATGAGGCGTTTCCAGAGACTTAATAATCTGGAAGCTCGTCTCGGAAACTCTCTCAAGCTTGGACACGTCCATGCCTAATCCCTTCATTGACTGTTTTGTGTAGTCAAGGACGGCTCCCTACACCTGGGTATATCAGGACGGAAGTTCTAAGGCAGATTTAAGAGTACTTTCAAGCTCACACCGTTGGTTATCATAGTTTTCCTTCAGCGTCGAAGCTGAAGTTCCTCCCATCCTTCTCTATGTCCTTCCCTGCCCATCCGCTTCTCCTACTAGGTTCCATGACTCTCTCGGAAGCTGCTGTAGAGTAATTAGATCTCCATGATTTGCCACGAAACGATAGCTGTTAATCTTCAAGCGGCAAATAATATAGCCTCGGAAAAGTCTACCGTCACGGTTGAATTCGACCGCGTATGACTGATTTTATCAGTAAAGCGTATATCGGAGACTGAGCTATGAGATCAACCTCAATTCAATGGTCGCCTCACCTTCTGCCTGAGTAGCTAGAGGTGGAACTGTCACGTCGGCGATGATCTCGGGTAGGGGGTTCATATTTTGATAGTGATTTGCGTTCTTTCGCGGCGGAGAAGAAAGATAGATGACTTGTTAGTAAGTCGTCATGCCGCCGTATCCTAGAATCAACTTATAACGGATATCTCTTCTCCTCAGCGTTCGCGCTATCTCTATAATTGCCTGTAGAACGGTTATAGGAGTCAATCGGCGTTCACTATGGTCTTGGGGCTACTCACATGCACTGAATAATTATGCCTTGCGTCTCCAAACGACGTCAATCCTCCCAAAAGTGTGATAAATTTAGAGGACCCTGTAATTGGCAGCCCTAGAGGTTGACAAGTAAGTTTGGGAACGATTGAGAAACATTTAGGGGGCGGATGCGGACGCGGATATGGTGACTCCAAGTTCACCATCCTTGCCTGAGCTACTCATAAGGCAAGCATCGTGAATCCGTGAAGGTAGTCAGTATCGTGACCGTAATGGAAAACAATGCTATCTTCTTTATTCGCAGCGTAGACATGGAAGGCTGTGAAGAGGCACATAGAGCGTGCAAGCGGGAACTGAGAAAGGACGAGAGTCGCTGCTCTGATAGGACCTTCTTTCGACGACTGACTCCGGGAGAATGAGTTCATGATCTAGGAGGCGACAATCAGGAGACTGAAATATACTGCTATGGGAAGGAATAGGAAGCTGCAATAAATTTAGACCTTCTTCGGCTGATCTCTTCCCAAGTGCTACTTGAGGCATTGGGCATTTCAGCTTCGAGGCAGCAGGAGCAGAAGCGACGGTTTAGTTAATTGGGGCCATTACAATAGTGAGAGCCGAAGTGGTGTTGAATCTGTTTCATGGAAAAAGCGACGAAATGAGTAACGGGCCTTGAGACTCAGGTTGAGTGTCCCAATTGTCAAGTCTGGAGCTCATCGGCCAGAATGGTTATCGTGCCTATGCGTCAAATTCTGAGGAAGGTCTCTAACAGCGTATAAATTGAATACATTACATCATATTATCCGCCTTTAATTTCATGTAATCACACAACAATTCTACTAATTATAATTACAAAATGCAGATTATAATTTATTAACTTGTATATAAGATGCATTATAATTTGCATTTTGGGAAAATGTTAATTATAATGTGACGTAGTTAATACATTATAGACATAACTATAATGTATAAACTGCATTTTTCTTGCACACGCTGGTCTCCAAGAGTTCTTCCATGGGAAATGGTCAGGTGATCATTTGTTGCCATAGTGCCGCGCCTATCTTTCCTGACTTATCGATTGTTGATCAAAAACCATTCTATTCGCGATTCTCCCAATACCTTCGATCTCTATCTCGACAAGATCTCCGTCCACCAAAAATTTCGGTCCGCCTCTCTGAAATGCGCCGACGCCACTTGGCGTTCCGCTGAGAATGATAGTTCCCTTTCTAAGTGTCTTGTCGCGACTTAAGTGCCGAACTATCTTGGGGACGCTGAAAATCAGATCATTAGTCCCAGACTCCTGTCTCAGCTCTCCATTGACCCTGGTCCGAAGGGTCAAGGTACCAGGATCAACAATGTCGTGAGAGGACACCAGTACAGGGCCAAGAGGCGCAAATTTGTCGAAAGATTTCCCATAACTAGCCTCCGAGATATTCTGCCAATACCGGCTGGAGATATCGTTGCTAACTGTGTATCCAAGACGTAATCCATAGGATTCGAATCCGCGGGGATGTTGTGGCAATCGCGACCAATTACAATAGCAAGCTCGCCCTGGAAGCGTCAGCCATCGCCGACAACACGCAAAAGAAGTATTGCGAACCTCATAATCTAAGCCTTGTGCTTCGGCGTTTATGGGTATATCTTGGTATGGATTTGCAAGAGAATCTGTTCACGCCAATCAGCTCGTTTCGGGAGACATGTTTTCGATACGGGTTGTGTAACCACCGACCTAGGAATTTCACAAAACTGACGGGATGTGATGGAATAGCGAACTAAGAGAGACACTGTCAGTACAAAAATCCTGAACCCTATACTTGGAATGACTTGAAGCTTCATACTCCGCCTTCTTCAGCGTGTCTCCGGTAGTTTAATCCAATCCCATGAATGAATGACCCGAATGGCACCAGACTTAAGATATGGGATACGTTGGCTGTCTTGGAATCACTGATACGAAAGTCCTCGTTCTAGGGAAGACTGCCCTCGTAAATGGGTATAGTGATACCATGCAGATCGCTATACCAGGGATACCACTCAGGGACCTCACCGTAGCATACAATTCCTGCAAAGTCGGAGAAGCGAATTAGACGATGGAATTTAGGAGCTACCATACTTGCGTAATCTGATCTTTTTATTTCTAGATGTATTAGATTATATTTATTTATAAAATATTATATATTTTTATATTTATTAAATAAATTTATAAGAATTAATTGGTATTTTATTTTTATTTTTTATTTGTCGAATATAAAATAAAAATAAAAGTATTACAGTTTTCTAGTTCTCATATATTTTACTTCCCGATATTAATTATTACAATGATCAAATGTACTTTATTAATGACTTTCTCTCGCATGCCCCTTTTCCACCGAAGCTCGCTAAATTTAGGGGGTCGATGCGGGGTAATGCGGGGTAAAATGATCCTTCGGCCTTCGATCTAAAGAAAGACAGCGCAGGGCAGAAAACCCCGAGAGAGGCAAAGGAGAATCTTTGAACTATCATTAAGCACTACTGCATTTTTATTTCGGAATTCTTCTCAAGGCACGGAATGGATGGAATGTAGTGCTCTTTCCAACTCCTGCAGCATCCAGCATTAACGACCCCAGCTACAAAAGACAATTGGCATAGTACGTTACGGTCGCTGCCCAATCACTAAAGATAGCCCTAATGCCAATGTGCCTAGCCAACACATCCAAAATATCATACAGCTGCCCATCATAATGAATCCCCTGCGCAATCTGAGTGTAGTAATACTCCTCAGTCGAAGCTACCAAGGCCAAGGGACCCGAGCGCTCAAAAGTCCATGCAATGATATCCAACCCCGCCGCCTTCGCAGCATTCGCATACGCACTCGGGATGATAGTCTGATTATCAGGCGTAGTAGTGAGGAGGTATCCAAATGGAGGACCAATGATCTTCACTCCCTGCGCAGCAAGACCAGCAAGTTGCGTAGTTGCGTTGGCGAGTGTAGCAGGCGTATCTCCGTCTTCAGTGAGGTAGATGGCTTGTTTCGCGAAGTCGGGGTATTCTTTGATCCATTGGAAGATGTCGGGAGGATTGAAAGATTGGGCATATACACGGCTGGGGTTGATGCTTCGGTTCTTGAAGGTGTCGAGCATGTCGCGGGCGTATTGCTCCTGTGTGTAGCCGTTGAATGGCATGATGACATACGGCGCTGGGGGAGTCTTCAACTCGGGTGTGAAGTTTCGGTAACCTGGGAGGGAGTCCACGAGCGTGATGTAGCTCTCGAGCGTCATGACCGTGCCGCACGTGTCGTAGAGCTCAGTTCGCCATGTTGGAGTTCCGTATTGGTAGTCTTTAACGTTCTTAGCGCTAGAATTGAAGCCATCTTGCTTGCCACAGAGGGTCAAGTATTCAGCAGTCGTGATGTCGCTCGTGCAGCAGACGGCGTTGGCTGGTGAAGTTGCATTCGCGGGTGTGAATGAGACAGAGCACTTGGCGGCTAGATCTGGGTGGAGGAGGATGTTGGTCGTGGTGTGCAAGTCGCAGAGGGAGTGACGGCAGACAAGTCCACGATCTTTTGTGAAGCTGACATCGCACTCCAATATTCCCGCACCCATGCGAGCTCCTGCCATAGTGGACTCAACAGTCTCCTCGGGGAATTGGAGAGTTCCGCCTCCACGATGCCCAATGGTGAACTCCGTGATCTCTTGCACATTGTTCTCGCAACCAACGAGAGAATCTTTCAGAGGCCCATTCGTCATATTGTTGATGATATAGTATGGTCGTTCACCAACATCGACACGGTAGGGGATCGTGTGCTGGGTACTTTTCCATGGCAGAGCTGCACTCGTCTCTGCCAGAAGAGCTACAACAACCAAATTGATGAACGAACGCATGATGAGCAGATTGAACAGTGAGAGGGTCAATTGACTTCAATTGTCCCGCGCAATAGCAGGAGTACCTCCCTAGCTATATAGCTCTCGAAGCTCCCAGAGCTCCCCTCACTCACCCCTCGGTGCCAGCTGTAGGATGAGGCCATTGGCTTTGGCATGCACCTTATCTATGCAGCTTGACTGAGCCATTTGAGGGGTTGTCGGGTTTGGGATGAATCTAGACGAACGGTGTTATCCACGTGCATAAGAAAAGAACGCTTGTTGCTTATTGATAACAGAAAACAGTCGTAAACCTGCATCTTTCGGGTTCACCGATAGGCCTAGGCATTCCTGGCGACAAACGAGAGGTTGGGTTGGCTCGAATGAACCCCATTGTCGGTTTGCCTGTTTTCGAGGCGTACCTGCGTCCTTGAGGTATTCTGGAAGTTTAGAAGCTTGAAAAATCCACGTGTGAATGTATTGGCTTGACGATCTTATCGCTCATGCTGCCAAGATATGTGGCTGGTTGTCTTGGCAGAGTGCTGATGCCAAGACGCTGATACGGCCGCCGTTGAAATGTTGCGTGGTTTTCGACAGCGAAGGGCGTCGATGGCAGGCCGATCCTTTGGCAAAATGTTAATATTGTATGCTTTTCCAGGCGGTTTTGGCCAGCCTTTGAGGCTCAAGACTGTGGAGAAGAAAGATGAGATGACAAGCCTTTGTGAAGGAAGGAAAGGAAGCTCCCGAGACATTTGGGATGAAGTCAGAATACAATAGCGCATTCGGTAGTAAACCAATAGTACGAAGGGCCGGTTAATAAGTATTGAGCCTTGGTCCGTGCATTTAATCACGTGAAACTTTAAATATCGTGAATTTCGATAATTTACTTTATAATAAATAATTTTAATATTAATATATTAATTATATTATAAACTTTAAACGCTTTTATATATTTAAAGTTAAAAATAATTTCCTTGAATATATTAACGATAGTATTACGTATAGGATTGGGTATCCTATTGGCGCAGCCTCTAATTGGTTTACAGCCACTATTTAAGGCTGCGCGGCCTTTATAACTTACGTAAAGCTCGCGTAAATTTACGCGTAACGTAAGAAGTCTTACGAGGATTATACGATTATTATTCTTAAGTTATTATTTTATATATAAAGGCTCTTTAAATCTTTAGTAAAAAAATAAAGATTAATTTAATATTAATTTGATTTATTATTACCTTTTTTTATTTTATATTTTATATTTTAATTTTTTTACTTTAAAAATTAAAAGTTCGATAATAATACGTACGAAATTATAACTACTAATAATAATAATAAATAAAAGGCTTTTACGGACCCTTTTTTAGTAAATAGTAGTATTTTTCGCTTTTAGGCTTAATAACTCTTTTAGAGCTTTAAAGGAAATGGCGAATCTTTTACTTTTAGGATTTTAAATAGTAATATAAAAATTATTATTAATAATTTTCAATAAATTGCTAAAAGCTTTAATTAAACTTTAAACTTTGGATAGCAATTTAGCGCTACTTTAAGTATTACTTTTAGCGTTAAAAATAGAGATATTTTAATTAAGTTTTTAAGTAAATCTTTTAAATTTTTAATTAATTTCAATCGTATTTAAGAAAAACCTCGAAACTTTTCCGCCGATTAAATAGATTAGCGCTTTTTTGCGCGATAATAAGAATAATAAAACCTTTTAAATTAAGTCCTTAATATAATTTAGCGTTTATAAGCCCAAATTAACGCCGAAAACGACGCGTATCGCCAACGTAAACTCGAGCGGAGTAAATTAACTTTTCGTAGAGAATATATTCGCGATAAATACGATTAAAGGCTAAGAAATCCCATTAACGGACTTTATAATTTTTACGCGTTAAACGCTTTTAATAACGAGAAAAAAAACGGTATTTTAAATATAAAGAAACTCGTTCGAACTAATATTATAAACTTTAAAATAGACTTTTTAACTTTTAAAAATCTCTCGATTAAAAACGCGTTTTAAAATTTAAAATCGATTTTCGATTTTCTTTTTAAAATACTCATTCGATTTACTTTCGAAGTACTTATTTCAAACTAAATATTTAACGTTTTTTTAGATTTTAATATTAAATTTGAAATACGAAAAGAAAACTAAGTAAAATTTATTATTTTCTTTTTATTTTACGAAAAGAAAAATATCGTAAAATATTAAACTTTTTTCGATATTATAAAAAACGTTTTTAAAGTTTAATTTTTTACATATAATTTTTATCGATTAAAAGTAAATATTACGGCGATACGCTTTAAAATAAACTCGAAAATAAAAAATAAATAGTTTTTTTTATAATCTTCCGTTATTAACCCTTTTAAAATTCAAATATTTTAAATAAATTAAAAGTTTTAAATATACGATTTTATTACGTTACTTTAAAAACGCGAAACGAATATTTTCGCGAAACTTTAACGTTTTACTTAAAATAATAATAAAAACGAAATAATATCAAAAGTTTATAATCGAATACGCAAATATAAACGAAATTTATTAATACGTAGAAAAAGCAACCGTATATAAACCCTCTCGAACGTTATTATAAACCTTTTTACGAAAAAATAATAATATAATAAAATTAATAAAATTCTTCTTTTTATAATAAACGTATTTTTACGAGATT